>JBBDGP010003322.1:352500-377198 GCA_037952835.1 Lithobates septentrionalis | reverse complement strand
GAAGGTGGGAGCTCTCCTCTCTACAGACCACCAGTGGAAGGTGGGAGCTTCTCTCTACTGACCACCAGGTGGAAGGTGGGAGCTTCTCTCTACTGACCACCAGTGGAAGGCGGGAGCTTCTCTCTACTGACCACCAGTGGAAGGCGGGAGCTCCTCTCTACTGACCACCATTGAAGGCGGGAGCTCCTCTCTACTGACCACCAGGGGAAGGCGGGAGCTCCTCTCTACTGACCACCAGGGGAAGGCGGGAGCTCCTCTCTACTGACCACCAGGGGAAGGCGGGAGCTCCTCTCTACTGACCACCAGGGGAAGGCGGGAGCTTCTCTCTCCTGACCACCAGGGGAAGGCGGGAGCTCCTCTCTCCTGACCACCAGGGGAAGGCGGGAGCTTCTCTCTCCTGACCACCAGGGGAAGGCGGGAGCTTCTCTCTCCTGACCACCAGGGGAAGGCGGGAGCTTCTCTCTCCTGACCACCAGGGGAAGGCGGGAGCTTCTCTCTCCTGACCACCAGGGGAAGGCGGGAGGCTTCTCTCTCCTGACCACCAGGGGAAGGCGGGAGCTTCTCTCTCCTGACCACCAGTGGCAGGAGGGGGGCACTCTTCTGGGAAGGCTTTCCACAAGATTTTGGAGTGTATCTATGGGGATTGGTAGCCATTCTGCCAAAAAAGCATTTGTGAGGTCCGGTACTGATATTGGATGAGAAGACCTGGCTCGTAATCTGTGTTCCAATTCATCCCAAAGGTGTTCAGTAGGGTTGAGATTGGGGCTCTGTAAAGGTCATTCAAATTTAACCACACCAAACTATTTAAAACAGGGCTTGTGGGAAGAGTGGATTTCCACATACTTTTTAGCCATATAATGCAGCAAGGTGACATGTAAATGGAGGCCTAAAACACAGAGGTCTGAGGATCAAACCCAACTTCCATGTTCATGAAGGATAGAATCTGCACACCACGAAAAAAATATCTTCTAATTTCTTCCAAACGAAAAAAACCAAACAATAGAGGATGTCAAATACAAAGCTCCAATATCCCAAAAAATGATTACACACAAAAATCTGTGAACATCAATTCATTATCAATTCCTTGAATTCATTAAACGCACACAAAGTCCTCTGGTGCATGGGCCTTTAGCCTCTATTTTATTGCCAATCTGGCGGGAGCTTCTCTCTCCTGACCACCAGGGGAAGGCGGGAGCTTCTCTCTCTGACCACCAGGGGAAGGCGGGAGCTTCTCTCTCCTGACCACCAGGGGAAGGCGGGAGCTTCTGTCTCCTGACCACCAGGGGAAGGCGGGAGCTTCTGTCTCCTGACCACCAGGGGAAGGCGGGAGCTTCTGTCTCCTGACCACCAGGGGAAGGCGGGAGCTTCTGTCTCCTGACCACCAGGGGAAGGCGGGAGCTTCTGTCTCCTGACCACCAGGGGAAGGCGGGAGCTTCTGTCTCCTGACCACCAGGGGAAGGCGGGAGCTTCTGTCTCCTGACCACCAGGGGGAAGGCGGGAGCTTCTGTCTCCTGACCACCAGGGGAAGGCGGGAGCTTCTGTCTCCTGACCACCAGGGGAAGGCGGGAGCTTCTGTCTCCTGACCACCAGGGGAAGGCGGGAGCTTCTGTCTCCTGACCACCAGGGAAGGCGGGAGCTTCGGTCTCCTGACCACCAGGGGAAGGCGGGAGCTTCTGTCTCCTGACCACCAGTGGCAGGAGGGGGGCACTCTTCTGGGAAGGCTTTCCACAAGATTTTGGAGTGTATCTATGGGGATTGGTAGCCATTCTGCCAAAAAAGCATTTGTGAGGTCCGGTACTGATATTGGATGAGAAGACCTGGCTCGTAATCTGTGTTCCAATTCATCCCAAAGGTGTTCAGTAGGGTTGAGATTGGGGCTCTGTAAAGGTCATTCAAATTTTAACCACACCAAACTATTTAAAACAGGGCTTGTGGAAGAGTGGATTTCCACATACTTTTAGCCATATAATGCAGCAAGGTGACATGTAAATGGAGGCCTAAAACACAGAGGTCTGAGGATCAAACCCAACTTCCATGTTCATGAAGGATAGAATCTGCACACCACGAAAAAAATATCTTCTAATTTCTTCCAAACGAAAAAACCAAACAATAGAGGATGTCAAATACAAAGCTCCAATATCCCAAAAAATGATTACACACAAAAATCTGTGAACATCAATTCATTATCAATTCCTTGAATTCATTAAACGCACACAAAGTCCTCTGGTGCATGGGCCTTTAGCCTCTATTTTATGCCAATCTGTTGTTAATATTCACCACCATAGACAACACAATGAAGGTTTGTTGGGTGTGCAGACAAACGTCAGCATTTGTATTACATGCATGCAGCAAATATTTGCCTTTGAAAGGACACCACCTGGTTTTACAAAAAGTGAAACACTCCAGTGCTCCCCATGGGGTCCACCACATCCGAGACCACACATTCATATAGCAACCAGGCCTTGAGAGCAGGAGTAGAGCTGGCCATACACCAGTCAAATTTTGTATGAAAAAAAAAATTTCATTTTCAGAATGTTTGATTTTCTAATGGTTAGTGGGATCAAATCAACATTCGTTTTCAACCACAGTGACACAAATTTGAAGGCGCAAGAAGGAAATGAAACCTGCTTAATTCATCCGCGATTCATTTTAAAATCGGGATGAAATTTTGTAAGGGCTTACGAACGAACTTGGTTGACCCAACGACGGCAAGAAAGATTGCTCTTAGAATGTTCCGGCGAGAATTTTTGTACAAAATTCTACTGCTGTCTAAACCTGTAAAATTTTGGTCGAAAAACCTTTTTCGAAATGCTCCTTTGATTGTTTAATAGTTAAATGGGGTGAAATCGATGACTGTTTCGACCACAGTGATAAGGAAAATCGAAGGAGAAGGACGTGATTGTGGTTTTTGTTCAGGAAAAAAATTAAATTATTGTAATGCGTATCCTGAAATCGAACATAGAATTCAAAACATTGGCATGGCAATCCAACAAAAATTTTCAAGGCTTTTTTGCAAAATTTGTTGAGCCCTAATAGTACTATCAAATGCTCTGACAAATGATTTTCCTGAATTTCTCATCAAAATTGTACTGATCTATGGTCATCTTCAGCTAGATCCTGCCCCACCCAGGTGTTTACTTACCTCTCTGGTACAATGGCAGCCTCCTCCCTGAACGATACCTCCTCTAAGACTTGAATGGGGTCGTACTCCAACAGAAGAGTTCCAACAGGTTCAAGTCTTTGGATAATTGCTTTGTAGGTGTGGCCAACTCTGCAGAAGGTTTTGGATCCCAGGATGTTCTTATCTTAAACTACAAAACAACCCCCCCCCCCCATGCATGACGATGAGGAGGGGCAGAAGCAGCCGGGTCATCAGGGGCGCCACCCCCCTAGTTTGCATGTATGCAGGGCAGCAGACTCATAGGTTTCTAGGAGTGTTTTATTTTTTATTTTTTTCAAACCACATGATTAGAGCCTGAGGCTCCAATGAAAAAGATTGGGCAAACCCACCCACTTGTGACACTAGTGAATCAATATTCGCTATGGTCTTCCGGCTTTTCCTCCCGCGGATCAGGTTGGCTAGGAGTGCGTGGGGGACCGTGTGTGGAGGGGTGAGTGCGGGGGGAACCGTGTGTGGAGGGGTAAGTGCGGGGGGGGAACCGTGTGTGGAGGGGTGAGTGCGGGGGGGGGGGACCGTGTGTGGAGGGGTGAGTGCGGGGGGACTGTGTGGGGGACCGTGTGTGAAGGGGTGAGTGCGTGGGGACCGTGTGTGGAGGGGTGAGTGTGTGGGGGACCGTGTGTGGAGGGGTGAGTGCAGGAGGGACCGTGTGTGGAGGGCTGAGTGCGGGGGGACCGTGTGGAGGGGCGGATGCGTGGGGGACCGTGTGGAGGGGTGAGTGTGGGGGAACCGTGGGGGGGGGGGGGGGTGGTGAGTGCGGGGAATCATGGGGGGGGGGGTGGGGGGGGGGCATGGACTGACCGCGGAGGGGTGAGTTTGGAGGGATCATGGAGGGGCTGAGTGCAGGGGGGGAGGGGGGCCGTGTGGAGGGCTGAGTGCGGGGGGACTTTGTGGAGGGCCGAGTGCGGGGGGGACTTTGTGGAGGGCCGAGTGCGGGGGGGACTTTGTGGAGGGCCGAGTGCGGGGGGGACTTTGTGGAGGGCCGAGTGCGGGGGGGACTTTGTGGAGGGCCGAGTGCGGGGGGACTTTGTGGAGGGCCGAGTGCGGGGGGGACTTTGTGGAGGGCCGAGTGCGGGGGGGACTTTGTGGAGGGCCGAGTGCGGGGGGGACTTTGTGGAGGGCCGAGTGCGGGGGGGACTTTGTGGAGGGCCGAGTGCGGGGGGGACTTTGTGGAGGGCCGAGTGCGGGGGGGACTTTGTGGAGGGCCGAGTGCGGGGGGGACTTTGTGGAGGGCCGAGTGCGGGGGGACTTTGTGGAGGGCCGAGTGCGGGGGGACTTTGTGGAGGGCCGAGTGCGGGGGGACTTTGTGGAGGGCCGAGTGCGGGGGGGACTTTGTGGAGGGCCGAGTGCGGGGGGACTTTGTGGAGGGCCGAGTGCGGGGGGGACTTTGTGGAGGGCCGAGTGCGGGGGGACTTTGTGGAGGGCCGAGTGCGGGGGGGACTTTGTGGAGGGCCGAGTGCGGGGGGGACTTTGTGGAGGGCCGAGTGCGGGGGGGACTTTGTGGAGGGCCGAGTGCGGGGGGGACTTTGTGGAGGGCCGAGTGCGGGGGGGACTTTGTGGAGGGCCGAGTGCGGGGGGGGGGACCGCGTGGAGGGCCGAGTGCGGGGGGGGGACGACCGCGTGGAGGGCCGAGTGCGGGGGACGGGACCGCGTGGAGGGCTGAGTGCAGGGGGGGGGGACGCGTGGAGGGCCGAGTGCGGGGGGGGGCCGCGTGGAGGGCCGAGTGCGGGGGGGGAGATTGTGTGGAGGGCCGAGTGCGGGGGGGGGCCGCGTGGAGGGCCGAGTGCGGGGGGGGGGCCGCGTGAGGGCCGAGTGCGGGGGGGGGGCCGCGTGGAGGGCCGAGTGCGGGGGGGGGGACCGCGTGGAGGGCCGAGTGCGGGGGGGGGACCGCGTGGAGGGCCGAGTGCGGGGGGGAGGGACCGCGTGGAGGGCCGAGGTGCGGGGGGACGGACCGCGTGGAGGGCCGAGTGCGGGGGGGGGACGGGACCGCGTGGAGGGCTGAGTGCGGGGGACGGGACCGCGTGGAGGGCTGAGTGCAGGGGGGGGGGACCGCGTGGAGGGCCGAGTGCGGGGGGGGGGGGCCGCGTGGAGGGCCGAGTGCGGGGGGGGGGCCGCGTGGAGGGCCGAGTGGCGGGGGGGGGGGACCGCGTGGAGGGTTGAGTGCGGGGGGGACCGCGTGGAGGGCTGAGTGCGGGGGGGGGGGACCGCGTGGAGGTGAGTGGTGGAGGGCTGAGTGCGGGGGGGGGGACCGCGTGGAGGGCTGAGTGCGGGGGGGGGGGACCGCGTGGAGGGCTGAGTGCGGGGGGGGGACCGCGTGGAGGGCTGAGTGCGGGGGGGCCGCGTGGAGGGCTGAGTGCGGGGGGGGACCGCGTGGAGGGCTGAGTGCGGGGGGGGGACCGCGTGGAGGGCTGAGTGCGGGGGGGGGGGACCGCGTGGAGGGCTGAGTGCGGGGGGGGGGGGACCGCGGTGGAGGGCTGAGTGCGGGGGGGCCGTGTGGAGGGCTGAGTGCGGGGGGGACCGTGTGGAGGGTGAGTGCGGAGGGGTGAGTGCGGAGGGGTGAGTGCGGAGGGGTGAGTGCGGAGGGGTGAGTGCGGGGGGGTGAGTGCGGGGGGGGGTGAGTGCGGGGGGGGGTGAGTGCGGGGGGGGTGAGTGCGGGGGGGTGAGTGCGGAGGGGTGGGTGTGGAGGGGGGCGAGGAGGGGTGAGAGCTGGGGGAACCGTGGATGGGTAAGTGCGGGGGAACCGGGGGTGAGTGCGTGGGGGGACCATGGACTGACCTCGAAGGGGTGAGTTTGGAGGGACCGTGGAGGGGCTGAGTGTGGGGGGGACCGTGTGGAGGGGTGAGTGTGGAGGGCTGAGTGCGGGGGGGGGGGCGTGTGGAGGGCTGAGTGTGGGGGGGGACCGCCTGGAGGGCTGAGTGCGGGGGGGGGGACCGTGTGGAGGGGTGAGTGCAGAGGGGTGAGTGTGGAGGGGTGAGTGCGGGGGGGGGAGATTGTGTGGAGGGCCGAGTGCGGGGGGGGGGACCGTGTGGAGGGGTGAGTGCAGAGGGGTGAGTGTGGAGGGGTGAGTGCAGGGGGGGCCGTGTGGGAGGGGTGGGTGTGGGGGGGGGGGTCGCGGAGGGGTGAGAGCTGGGGGAACCGTGGATGGGTGAGTGCGGGGGAACCAGGGGGGTGAGTGCGTGGGGGGACCGTGGACTGACCTCGAATGGGTGAGTTTGGAGGGACCGTGGAGGGGCTGAGTTTACAGACTAACTTTACTAGAATACATTAAGCTTGTGTATTATAGGGGTATTTTTATTTAAAAAGTATAATTTCGGCCGGAACACCACTTTAAAGAAATAAAGCATGATGCATCATATATTTTTTTTACATTGCCTTAATATATATTTGGCTTTGCCCTTTTAGGCTAAGTTCACACCTCGTGCGTGTTGGTGAAACCCGCAGTTTCTGACACGCTCAAAAGTGCGCTGCCCTTTAGCAGACACCTGGCGGTTCCATTCATTGTTACTGATAGACCCATGCATTGTGCTTTTTTTTTACGTGTGTGCCAAACCACATGGGTGTCGCAGCGCCATGCTATTCAGTGTACTCGATTTTGAGAAAAGGGTCAGGGAGTTCTTTTGCAAGTCTGTCGCAATCCTACCCTAGAGCCGGCCATAGAGAGTTTGGCTGGTTCAGCAGGAATCGGCCGAGATTCGATCCGTGTAGAGGGGCAGGCTGATTGTACCCAATCAATCCATCAATCGACTCGGGTACAACCAGAAAGTCAAATGTTTACACGTGAATATTGACAACAGCCAATTCTCCTGGCAGGGACGGCTCCCTTCGCTCCTCTCTGCCCCTCCCTGCCCCGCCCCGCCCTGCCCCTCCCTTCACCCCCCCCCTGCCTGCCCCGCCCTGCCCCTCCCTTTCTACCCCCACCACATGTCAGCACACAAACTTCTGGGGGAGAGATTCCCCCATCAACCCTGACTGTTGCAGGAAAGAAAATTGTATCATCTATGGGCTGCCTAAGGCAGGCAAGAAATTTGCACGATTCCCCCATCAACACAGGCAGTGCTGACAGGGGAATCCCTCCTGCCGAGCAATTGTCTGCTCCCAGAGGGGCGGCCCCCCCCCCCCAGCCGGGACAAGACAGTGATAACCGCAAGCAAATCCGGCAGGCCGGTTGTACCACACTTGTCAGCCTGCCCACAGAGGGTCTGAATCTCGGTTCGGACCGTCTATGGCCGGCCTTAGCCAACTGGTCTGATAAAAAGGGGTGGGCAGCTTGCAACATCCTCAAGACTTTAGCTAGCCACAGTGATGCCGCTATGGGGGGGTGCGGACACCTGCCAGAGGGGTGACACCCATCCCGCCATTTACAAGCCGGGGCACCGCCGCCGCTGTCATTCTCCCAGGCGGGAACCATCTGCGGGAGGCAGGACCACTCAGGATAGAGGGCGGGGCTGGTGATTGGCTGTTGGATGCAGAGCCGTCCTAGCAACCAATCACCAGCATGTAACTCCCGCTCTCTCTCCAGACCCACTGTGTCTGCAGCCCTCCAGAATGTCTATGTAAATGAAGACAGGAGGAGGATTGATGAGGGGGCAATGGGGGGGGGGGGGGGGGGTTGAGCTGAGGACAGCAGTGGGGGTAGGGGGAGAGCTGAGCGCAGTAATGGGGCGATGTGGGGGGAGCTGAGGACAGCAGTGGGGGGAAAAGGGGGGGAGCCGAGGACAGTAATGGGGTGCTTGGGGGTGCTGAAGACAGTAATGGGGTGCTGCAAGCGGGCAGGCTGAAGTGGGATGCTGGGGGGGGGGGGGGGCTGAGGACAGTAATGGGGTGCTTGGAGGGGCTGAAGACAGTAATGGGGTGCTGCAAGGGGGCAGGCTGAAGTGGGATGCTGTGGGGGCTGAGGACAGTAATGGGGTGCTTGGAGGGGCTGAAGACAGTAATGGGGCGCTGCAAGGGGGAGGCTGGTAATAGGGCGCTGCAAAGGGGGAGGCGGAAACCAGTAATTGGGTGCGGGGGGGGGGGGGCAGGGGGAGCTGAGGAAAGTAATGGGGTGCTGGGGGGGTGTGGGGGAAGCTGTGAATAATAATAGGGCGCTGTGGGGGGGGGGGGGGAGCTGAGGAAAGTAATGGGGTGCTGGGGGGTGTGGGGGAAGCTGTGAACAATAATAGGGCGCTGTGGGGGGGGGGGGGGCAGCTGAGGACAGTAATGGGGCACTGGGGGGGGGACAGTAATGGGGTGCTGTGATGGGGGAGCTGAGGACAATAATGAGGCACTTGGTTGTGGGGACAGTAATGGGGCGCTAGGGGGGTGGGGGGACAGTAATGGGGCGCTGCTGGGGGCAACCTGAGGACAATAATGGGGCGCTGTAAGGGGGGCTGAGGACAGTAATAAAGCTCTGTAAGGGGGGGGGCTGGGGACCATAATGGGGTCACTGAGGACAATAATGGGAGGTGAGCCTTGCCGATGCGTTAGCCTGCCCAGTGCCCTACTGGGGGTGGGGGTGACACCATGTTTACCGCACCGGGTGACACCAACCCTAGTGACGCCATCGGCTAGCCATAGGTGGATAGAATTTGGAACGAAAGTCTTGCAAAAATTTGTACAAAAATTCTTAGACTATTTGTTTGTTGTTTGAAAGGTCTCTTTTGCTTTTGACCTTTGATTTTGGAATGAACAGTGAAAACTGCGTAGACATGGTTAGAAATGTGTCCGTTGGAAAAAAAATTTCCATCCTGCTCCTTCCAATTTTCTCATTACTCCTTCCAAAAAAAAAAAAAAAGATCAATTTGACCCCACCAACGAATTGAAGGAAACTTTCTTAGAACCTTCTTTCCCCAAATTTTTGTTGTTCGGAATTCTACCCACCTTGGCCTTTGCAGGGAACAGATTGTGACGTAATGGAACAGTCTGTCAGCCATAGACAACTCAACCTTTTGGCCGGTGAACAACCGCCATCGGCAAGTTGGGAAACCACAACCAGCTGGGCAAGAAGTCTCAAGAAAGCACACATGACCTGCATAGTTGGATTACTGCCCACTACTGGTGCCCTTTTAGGAGAGGAGTGTCGTCATGGAAGATGAACAAGGAAGAGGGTTTAAGCGGGGGGGGGGGGGGAGAAGACAAGACGAAAGAGAAAGCCTAGAAGTGTTGGGATGCGTCATGGGGGGAGGGGGCTGATGTAAAATGAAAGGAAGACAGAAGCAGCATTTCCTTACTCTTCTTCCACCGCAAACTTGTTGTAGACAGTATATACCAACAATTTATCCTCTGTACTTCCTGGTCACTCGCAGCTTAAAGCGAACCTTTACCTTTAGCAACTTTATAAATCTGCTTTACATTTACATGTGCACCCATGTTTGCCGCCCCTCTGAAAAGTGAATCGGCGGCTTGGGGGGGGGGGTGATAGGTCACCTCCTCACTGCTTGTGTTAACCATTAAAATCCAGTAGCGCCGTGCCGCAGTCATGTGCATTGTACCCAGCGAATGCGTCACGTTTTGGTGGCGGTTGTACAGTGAGGGGGAAAAAGTATTTGACCCCCCTGCTGATTTTGTACGTTTTCCCCTCTGACAAAGAAATGATCAGTCTATAATTTTAATGGTGGGTTTATTATGACAGTGAGGGACAGAACAACAACAAAAATATCCAGAAAAACGCATTTCTAAAAAGTTCTAAATTGATTTGCATTTTAATGAGTGAAATAAGTATTTGATCCCCTATCAATCGGCAAGATTTCTGGCTCCCAGGTGTCTTCTATGTAGGTAACGAGCTGAGATTAGGAGCACTCTCTTAAAGGGAGTGCTCCTAATCTCAGCTTGTTACCTGTATAAAAGACACCTGTCCACAGAAGCAATCAGTCAGATTCCAATCTCTTCACCATGGCCAAGAGCAGTGGCGTCTCTAAGGGGTGGCTATTGGGGCTATAGACCTGAATCTGGGGCCCCTAGCCCCGAGTCCCTCAGACGGCCGTGGCCTCTGCAGCCACGCCGCGAGTGTGGTGGGCAGCACAAGAGAGCAGGCAGCACGGGAGAGCCAGGTGGATGAGAGAGCAGACTGATGACATCATCGCTCACCGCCCGCCTGCATCCCCTCTGTTCTGTCCTCTTTCACTGTTCAGCCTCGGGCAGCAGCGAGATGACATCATCTCTCACTGCCCGCCCTCTCTCTGGGGACCCCGATGTAAGGGAGGGGCTCTCTGGGGACCCCGATGTAAGGGGGGGGCTCTCTGGGGACCCCGATGCAAGGGGGGGGGCTCTCTGGGGACCCCGATGCAAGGGGGGGGGCTCTCTGGGGACCCCGATGCAAGGGGGGGGCTCTCTGGGGACCCCGATGCAAGGGGGGGGCTCTCTGGGGACCCCGATGCAAGGGGGGGGCTCTCTGGGGACCCCGATGCAAGGGGGGGCTCTCTGGGGACCCCGATGCAAGGGGGGGCTCTCTGGGGACCCCGATGCAAGGGGGGGGCTCTCTGGGGACCCCGATGCAAGGGGGGGCTCTCTGGGGACCCCGATGCAAGGGGGGGCTCTCTGGGGACCCCGATGCAAGGGGGGGGCTCTCTGGGGACCCCGATGCAAGGGGGGGGCTCTCTGGGGACCCCGATGCAAGGGGGGGGCTCTCTGGGGACCCCGATGCAAGGGGGGGGCTCTCTGGGGACCCCGATGCAAGGGGGGGGCTCTCTGGGGACCCCGATGCAAGGGGGGGGCTCTCTGGGGACCCCGATGCAAGGGGGGGCTCTCTGGGGACCCCGATGCAAGGGGGGGCTCTCTGGGGACCCTGATGCAAGGGGGGCTCTCTGGGAATTTTGAGGTAAGGAGGAGCTCTCTGGGGACCCTGATGCAAGGGGGGGGGGCTCTATGGGGACCCTGATGCAAGGGGGGGCTCTCTGGGAATTTTGAGGTAAGGAGGAGCTCTCTGGGGACCCTGATATAAATGGGGGGGGGGCTCTCTGGGTACCTTGATGTAAGGGGGAGGCTCTCTGGGGACCCTGATGTAAGGGGGCTCTCTGTACCCAAGCGTATAACTTTCTTTCCTTCTCTGCTATGGGCTCAAGCCCCAGATCTTTTGTAGACCTAGCAACGCCCCTTGCCAAGAGTCAAGACCAAAGAGCTGTCCAAGGATGTCAGGGACAAGATTGTAGATCTACATAGAGTTGCCACCTCATCCCTTTAAATCTGAACACATATGAATTACACGGGTTCTGAGGCTAATTAAATGCAGAAAAGGCACCAATTGAGTTTAATTACCACCTTAATCAGCCACAGAACCTGTGTAATTAATATGTGTTCGGGTTTAAAAGGGATGAGGTGGCAACCATAGATCTACACAAGGCTGGAATGGGCTACAAGACCATCGCCAAGCAGCTTGGTGAGAGGGGGACAACAGTTGGTGCGATTTATTATATGGAAGAAACCCAAAATAACTGTTGATCTCCCTCAGTCTGGGGCTCCATGAAAATTCTCACCTTGTGGAGTTTCAATGATCATGAGAACGGTGAGGGATCAGCCCAGAACTACACAGGAGAATCTTGTCAATGATCTCAAGGCAGCTGGGACCATAGTCACCAAGAAAACAATTGGTAACACACTATGGAGTGAAGGACCAAAATCCTGAAGATCCCACAAGGTCCCCCTGATCAAGAAATCACATATACAGACCCATCTGAAGATTGCTAATGAACATCTGAATGATTCAGAGGAGAACTGGGTGAAAGTGTTGTGGTCGGATGAGACCAAAATCGAGTGCTTTGGCATCAACTCAACTCTTCATGTTTGGAGGAGGAGGAGAAATGCTGCCTGTGACCCCAAGAACACCATCCCCCACCGTCATACATGGAGGTGGAAACATTATGTTTTGGCGTGTTTTTCTGCTAAGGGGACAGGAAAACTTCACCACATCAAAGGGACAATGGATGTACCATCAAATCTTGGGTGAGAACCTCCTTCCCTCAACCAGGGCATTGAAAATGGGTTGTGGATGGGTCTTCCAGCATGACAATGACCCAAAACACACGGCCGAGGCATCAAAGGAGTGGCTCAAGAAGAAGCACATTCATGTCCTGGAGTGGTTGCCCCTGCGCTCTTTGGGTTCCAGAAAAGAAGTGTAATATGACAACGCCCAAAAAAAAACAAAAAAACACCCCTATGCATGACACCTGCCCTCTCAGGTCATAGTGTGGATGTTACATGTGGAGCTTGCAGTGCCCTTCATTACTGGCACCGTAAACACTGCAAGCTGTTTTTTTTATTTTTGCACTGATGCAAAAAAAAATAAAAAAATGCATGAAGCCCATAAAGGTGCACAAGCTTCTTTGCTGAGCATAAGGCAGCCCCTTGACGTTAATGGTCTGCCCTATGTGTGTCCTAATGTGCAAAAAAGTGGGACTTCCTGTCCTAATGATAGGAGTTTTACCAGACAGGAAGTAAAGGAAAATCTGCAACGGGGGACACAGGCAGAAATAAAAATCTAAATGAATATATAGATACAACACTACAAAGAAATAACTGATTTCTTTTTGTTAGATATTTGTTACATTGTATTTTTATATTAATTTAGTCTCCATCATCCTAGGGGTTGGATCTACAAGAGCTTGGGAACGCACATGGTTTAGTTCTGGAGCATGGAATTCATGTGGTTTGTATAGGAATAAAAAATCTGGCAGGGGTTCCAGACTTCCCCCATCCTACTAAAGAAAATCATTTTTATCTCTTGGTGTTGCTGTTGGAGAGTTCCCCTGACGCAGCTCTTTACCCATGTGATCGGCTTTGTCCAATCACAGCTGGACACATGTAAACAAGTGTCGTTTATTGGCTCTCCTCGCCTCACACTGACAGAGTGTGAGGAGAGAAGGTACATCAGTGCAGCCCCAGCAGTGCCCATTAGTGCTGCCTTTCAGTGCTGCCAATAAGTGCCCATCAGTGACACCAATCAGTGCCCATCAGTGACACCAATCAGTGCCCATCAGTGACACCAATCAGTGCCCATCAGTGACACCAATTAGTGCTGCCTTTTAGTGCCCCATCAGTGACACCAATTAGTGCTGCCTTTCAGTGCCCATCAGTGACACCAATTAGTGCCCAGTGACACCAATCAGTGCCCATCAGTGACTCCAATTAGTGCTGACTTTCAGTGCCCATCAGTGACACCAATCAGTGATGCCTTTCAGTGCCCATCAGTGACAACAATCAGTGCTGCCTTTCAGTGCCCATCAGTGACACCAATTAGTGCTGCCTTTCAGTGCCCATTAGTGCCGCCCATCAGTGACATCAATTGGTGCCTCCCATCATTGCTCATCAGTGTCGCCCATAAGTGCCACCCATCAGTGCCGCCTATTTTTGCCGCCTATCAGTCCTCATCAGTGTGGCATATCAGTGCCCATCAGTGCAGCATATTAGTTAGACATGTGCACTGCCAAAAAATTTGTTCGTTTTAGTTTCTTTCATTTTTTTTTTTTAGGGTTTTTTTGTTTTGTTTTGTTTTTCGGGTCATTCGTTGTGATCGAAATTCGTTATTTCGAATAAATTTGTAACTTCGGAAAAATTTTAATTCATTATGTTCCATTCGTTTAGATGCGGTATTCGTAAATTCGAAAATTTGGAAATTCGTTAATCCGAAATAAGGATAACAACTATTAAATTATAGGTATTGGTATTTCCTTTCAAATTTGGCTGTTAGTGAGCGCAACGAATACGAATTTATCTGAAGTTTTGAATTATCCGAAATAACGAATGCCGCATCTAAATGAATGGAACATAAATTCATAATAATAATCATAAAAGCTTTTTATTATTAATTTGTTATATTCATTCATTTAGATGCGGCATTCATTATTTCGGATAAATTCGTATTCATTACATTCACCATGCAACGAATGCCGCATCTAAATTAATGGAACATAAAAAATTAATAATAATAACTAAAAATGTTGTTAATAATATTATTATTAGTTACGATGCAGCATTCATTATTTCGGATAATTCGTAACCTCAGATAAAATCGTATGCGTTACGTTCACTAACAGCCAAATTTGAAAGGACATTCCAATTCCTATAATTTAATAGTTATTCTCAATTGGATTATTATTTCGGGTTTTTGAATGTTCAGATTTTCGTTCTAATTTTTGTTTTTTTGTTCTTTTGAATTTTCGTATTAACGAATTTGACGAGAAAAAATACGTATTTACAAAATTTACTGACAGAAACTAAGAAGAAACTTTTATTTTTTTCAAAATTTTTGGCCTTTTTTTGTTTTGTTTTTTTAGCAAAAAATAAAAACCCAGCAGTGATGATTAAATACCACCAAAAAAAAGCTCTATTTGTGTGAAAAAAAAATGATAAAAATGTCATATGTGTACAGTGTTGTATGACCGCGCAATTGTCATTCACAGTGTAACAGCGCTGAAAGCTGAAAATTGGCCTGGGCAGGAAGGGGGGGGGGGGTAAAAGTGCCCTGTGGGTAAGGGACACCCAGATAGTAGTAAAAACATGGCAGGCCATCTAACCCTTTGCCATTCTAGCTAAAACTAGGGCTGGCCATACGCTAGCACATTTCTGGACAAACCTTCGTACAAATATTCTCATCAGTATATCTGATGACGTGACGAACGTCTTTCAAAAGTACTCATGTACGTAAAAAAAACAAAAAACGCCTGCTTTTAACATTCGATTTTGGAATGAACAGACTTTCCCGAACGAAAACCGCATACACTGTTAGAAATTTGTTTACGAACATTTTTTCCATCCCTTCTCCTTCGAATTTTCCTGTCACCGCGGTCCAAAAACGAACGTCGGTTTGAACCCCACTAACGATCGGAAAATCCACCGAGCGTTCGTAAACTTAACATTTTTGTTTTTTTAACGAAAATTCAAAAAATTTCATGGACAGCGTAAGAAAACCTGGCCGGACATACGCTTAAGCCCCCGTTCGCAAAGGTGCGACTTATCGTGCGATTTGACGGATCAAAGTCGCACACCATTTCTGCCTATGGAAGCGTTCAAACCGGTGCGACTCCCACTTGCACCGGCTTTAAAAAAGGTTCCTGCGCTAAGCTTGGCGATCTTCATGCGCGACTTGCATTGACACCTGCGTGTGAAGTCGCACAGACGTCAGCGAGCCGCACGTGAAATCTCACCAACCGGCGGCTAAAATTTTTATATATATATATATATATATTCACACTGAAGTAGTGCGATTTCAAAGCTCCATTCGGCTTAAACGCCATTCACTAGCGTGACTTTGAGTGCGACTTTACGCTCTCTGGCGCATCAAAGTGGTGCAGGCACCTTTGCAAAAGTCGCACCGATTTGAACGGGTGCTATAAAAAAAAAAGACTGCGACTCATCATGCGACTTTGATGGCCGAAGTCGCATGACAAGTCACACAAGTGTGAATGGAGCCTTCAGGAGGAGAAGGTCAGGCGGTATCATTCTCCCAAGATGCATCTGGGAGGCATTGAGCTGCCAAGGTTGCTTGTCCCTTTTTGGGACTAGGAGCTTGGATTGACGGGGCTCATTGATGTGTGCGGCAGACCTTGCTGCCCCCCTCTGAAAAGCGATCCAAGGTGCATCGCTTTTCAGAGGGCAGTTGACAGGCAGCTGGCTGTGGCTAGTAAAGAGAGACCTAGCCGGAAAAAAAAAATGCATGTATGGCTAGCCTAAGGATCAGAGAACAACTTTTGCAGCCAATCACATGAGTTTGTTTACAAACAAACCCCCACCACAGCTGTACAAGGGGAGGAGCAATAATAGCCACAGCCAACTGTCCAAGGGATACAGAGCCGCCAAAAATGATCGAATGACTAGCCTAAGGATCAGAGAACAACTCCCGCAGCCAATCATATTGATCACATGTGTTTGTTTACAAACAATCCCTTCACAGCTCTACAGCAGGAGGTGCACTGATAGCTGGCTGTGGCTATTAAAAGAGAGAGACAGCCCAAAAAAAAAAAAAAAAAAAAAATCAGTGTATGGCAAGCCAAAGGATTAATGTACTGCTTCTGCAGCCAATCATAATGATCACACGTGTTTGTTTACAAACAAACCCCGACCACAGCTGTACAGAGGGAGGAGCTTTGACAGTTGGCTGCGGCTGTTAAAGGGGGACATAGCCGGAAAAAAAAAAAAAAATGCACATACGACAGTCCTAAGGATTAGGGAGCCACTCCTGCAGCCAATCACAGTGATCACATGTGTTTGTTTACAAACAAACCCAACACAGTTGTACAGCGGGAGGAGCTTTGACAGGTGGCTGTTAAAAGGGATACATAGCCAAAAAATTGGCATATGGCTAGCCTAATGCCCCGTACACATGATCCGAAAATCGGACGTCAGATCATCTGTTTTTATTTTTTTTTTGCATGATAGTCGCACATCGAATGTGAAGATTTTACTAAAGTTACGAAAATTCTCATTACGACAGAATAAAAAACAAAAAAACTAATCGGAAGTGATGTCCCGTATTGTAGTGCATTTGTGTTGTATTTTCAAACAAAAATCATTTGATCTGGTATTGTATGAGAATAAATTTTTGTGCTTAATCGATCAGAAAATATTGGATGAACTGGCGCGATCGGCTCTCGAAAGCTCTGTACTAACGATCCGATTATCGTATGATTGCTTCGAAAGCGTTTTTTTTTTGGTTTTTTTCGTACGATTTTCGGATCGTGTGTACGGGCCATAAGAATCAAGCAACAACTCCTGCAGCCAATCGTATTGATCACATGTGTTTGTTTACAAACAAAGCCATCACAGTTGTACAGAGGGAGATACGTTGGCAGTTGGCTGTTAAAGGGAAACACAGCTGAAATCATTTTAACCACTTCCCTCCCGGCCTATAGCAGAATGGCGGCCGGGCGGTGGTTCAGTTATCCTGACTGGGCGTCATATGACTTCTTTTTAGGATAACTGCCCGTGGGAGGGCACATTGCGGCGATCTGTGGTGCGGCGTGTCAGTCTGACACACCGGTCTCGGTAAAGGCAGGGCCGTCTTTAGCGCAGGGCAAACGGGGCACTTGCCCAGGGCCCAATCTTTGTTGTGGGGCCCGCGCTAGCTGTGAATTGGGGCCCCGATCACAGCTTTGCAGAGCGCACAGAGGATACGGGAGGCTGTATTCGGCGCTAGCCAGCTGAGAGGGGGCGGGGTCGGGAGCTCCACTGACGCTCTGACCCCGCCCACGTGCAGCCTGTGTACTCGGAAAACAGCTTCTGTAGTGAGAGCCAGTGATCGGAATGGGAGTGTCAGTGGAGCTTCCGGCCCCGCCCCCTCTATACTGGCTGGTGAATACAGAGGTCCGGGGGCGGGGCCGGGAGCTCCAATGACACTCCCACTCCAATCACTGGCTCTCACTACAAGCGCTCTATTACCAGTACACAGGCTGCACGTGGGCGGGGTCAGAGCGTCAGTGGAGCTCCCGGCCCCGCCCCTCTCAGCTGGCTAGCGCCGAATACATCCTCCCATGTCCTCTGTGCGCTCTGCAAAGCTGTCATCGGGGCCCCAATTCACGGGTGACGTGGGCCCAGGGCCCACCCAACAAAGCATCAGTGGAGCTCCCAGCTGCTTTAGTGAGAGCAGAGAGTGGAAGCCCCGCCCACAGTCCTGAATGTATGTAGTG
This sequence comes from Lithobates septentrionalis, assembly GCA_037952835.1. Lineage (NCBI taxonomy): Eukaryota > Metazoa > Chordata > Amphibia > Anura > Ranidae > Lithobates > Lithobates septentrionalis. The sequence goes on along the minus strand of JBBDGP010003322.1, from coordinate 359,426 downwards.
AGTTTGGCTGGCCAGGTATGTCCTTACACCCATAAAATGCCTGACTGTTTAAACCCTGAGCTGTGTTATTAAACTGTAAAGCTGTGCATTGCTGAAAGTTCTCTGACCATCCCCTGTATAATGTCTGCAGTCTCTGATTGTCTCCTGCAGTATGTCCGCAGTCTCTGATTGTCTCCTGCAGTATGTTCACAGTCTCTGATTGTCTCCTGCAGTATGTCCGCAGTCTCTGATTGTCTCCTGCAGTATGTCCGCAGTCTCTGGTAATCTCCTGCAGTATGTCCGCAGTCTCTGATTGTCTCCTGCAGTATGTTCGCAGTCTCTGAGTGTCTCCTGCAGTATTTCCGCAGTCTCCGATTGTCTCCTGCAGTATGTACACAGTCTCTGATTGTCTCCTGCAGTATGTCCGCAGTCTCTGATTGTCTCCTGCAGTATGTCCGCAGTCTCTGATTGTCTCCTGCAGTATGTCCGCAGTCTCTGTTAATCTCCTGCAGTATGTCCACAGTCTCTGATTGTCTCCTGCAGTATGTCCACAGTTTCTGATTGTCTTCTGCAGTATGTCCGCAGTCTCTGGTAATCTCCTGCAGTATGTCCGCAGTCTCTGATTGTCTCCTGCAGTATGTCTGCAGTCTCTGAACCTCTCCTGTAGTATGTGTATTAATGTGCCCCTTTACTTGCTCAATTATTTGGGATTGCTCCACTGCTCAGTGAGAGGTAATGATGTGCATAAACCTCTAGCAACCAATCAGCAAACAGTAGTGATCTGATTTAATCTCTAGCAACCAATCAGTAAGTGCTAATGATGTGCTGTAACCCCTAGCAACCAATTAGTGAGCGCTAATAATGTACATTAACCTCTAGCAACCAATCGGCAAGCAGAAATTATGTGTTGTAACCTCTAGAAACCAGCCATTGAGCAGTAATGATAGGCTGTAACCTCTGGCAAACAATTGCAATCGCTGTGTGATCTGCTGCAGTAAACTGATTTTGAGTCTACCTGCTATTTTTTGTATGTCTCAGAATAGAGGGGGGGCCCCAAGAAAATGTTTGCCCAGGGCCCAATCAAAATTAAAGATGGCCCTGGGTAAAGGGTCTCTGACGGATGCTCTTTACCACGTGATCAGCCGTGTCCAATCACAGTGTAAACAGGAAAGGCCGTTTATCGGACGCGAGTAGAGGAGAGCCGCTCAGCGCAGACCCCGCCCCCCCCCCCCCCCCCGCGGATGCCCACACTGGACCACCAGGGACGCCACCAGGACCACCAGGGATGGCCACCATGGATGAATGAGCAGGTATGCCATCCATGGCCACCAGGGATGCCACACAGTGCCCAAAATATGCCAATCAGTGCCCACAAATGGTGCCAGCCTTTGCCCATTACTAAGGCCTGCCAGATGTCTCCTTATTAGTGCCACCCATCAGTGTCCATCACTGCCACCTATCAGTGCTCATCCATGCCCATCAGTGCCACCCATAAGTACCCATCAGTGCAGCCTTTCAGTGCCGCCTATAAGTGCCCATCACTGCTGCATACCAGTGCCACCCATCAGTACCCATCTGTGCAGCCTTTCAGTGCCGCTTATGAGTTCCCATCACTGCTGCATACAAGTGCCACCTATCAATGCCCACCTATCAGTGTCCACCCATGCCACCTAACAATGCCAAATATAAGTACCCATCAGTGCAGCCTATCAGTGCCGCCTATGAGTGCCCATCAGTGCTGCATACCAATGCCACCTCATCAGTGCCGCCTATCAGTAAAGGAGAAAACGTACTTATTTACAACATTTTATAACCGAAACAATGAAAACCTTCTTTTTTTCAAAATTTTCGGCCTTTTTTTATTTGTTGCGCAAACAATAAAAACCGCAGAAGTGATCAAATACCACCAAAGAAAGCTCTATTTGTGGGAACAAAATGATAAAAATTTAGTTTGGGTGCAGTGTTTCATGACCGCGTAATTGTCATTCAAAGTGCGACAGCGCAGAAAGCTGAAAATTGGCCTCGGCAGGAAGGGGGTGTAAGGTGAGCGGTATTGAATTGGTAAACAAATACTCTGATCTTAAAAAAATGAAGCTATTAAAAGCAGGGGGTCTCAAACTGGTGGCCCAGCTGTTGCAAAACTACAGTTCCCATCATGCCTCTGCCTGTGGGAGTCACGCTTGTAACTGTCAGCCTTGCAATGCCTCATGGGACTTGTAGTTTTGCAACAGCTGTAGGGCCGCCAGATTGAGACCCCTCTGTGTTAGAGACCCTGTCATATGTCTAAAAGGTAGAAATCCTCCAGCACTCTGCAATAGAAGACTGTACCCCCTTTGGTGCCCCCCCCCCCCCCATCTTCTGCGTCCCCTCTATATCTAGCACAGCAGCCTTGGGTAAGTTGGCCATACACCAAATTTCAGACGTTTCCAGCAGACAAAAATTCAATTTGCGGGTCTCCCAGCGACACGACCGATTTTTCAGTTATGTCGGGCGGAAAATTGCCAGCTGAAAAGCCACTCCAGCCAATCGGATGCAGGCACTGTTTGGGTAGCCTGGCAACCTGCAGGTGCTGCTGGCTATCTGAATACGATTGCCGCAATGGGAGGTTTTCGTCCATCTGCTTTGTTTGGTGTGGATGGAAGAACCTATTAGAAAGAAGTTCTTGTGTGTGATTGGCATAGCTCCCAACTGTCCCGGATTTGGAGGGACTGTCCCGGATTTAGAGCAACGTCCCGCTGTCCCTCATTCCTCCTCATTTGTCCCTCATTGTGGTCTGATCTCTATAGTTGTATAAAAAAAATGCACTTTTCATCTTTCTAAAAGTGTTTTCAAGTGCTAAACCTTTCATCCGATTTTTTTAAATTGCTGCTTTTATCAATTTCAAAAGCCAATATAAAGAAATAGAAGTGGTAAAAAAAAAAAAAAAAATACTTGTGGGTTAACTATATTATTTTTTTGTATAATTCATTCTCCTTTAAGGGGGTGTGTCCTATGCCTACATACTTTTGCTAATAGGTGTCCCTCATCCCTATCTCAAAAAGTTGGGAGGTATGGTATGGCCGGCTTTCAGGGGTCTCCAAACTACGGTCCTCCAGTTGTTCAAGAACTACATTTCCCATCATGCCTAGTCATGTCTGAGAAGGTCAGAGTTTTGCAATGCCTCATGGGAAGTGTAGTTCCGCAACACCTGGAGGGCCGTAGTTTGGAGATCCATCTAGGACAGTGATGGTGAACCTTGGCACCCTGGATGTTTTGAAACTACATTTCCCATGATGCTCATGCACTCTGCAGTGTAGTTCATGGGAAATGTAGTTCCAAAACATCTGGGAGTGCCAAGGTTCTCCATCACTGCTCTAGGGTATTTAACGCCATAGCTCCCAACTGTCTCTGATTTCGAGGGACTGTCCCGGATTTGGAGCAATGTCCCTCTTTCCTCCTCACTTGTCCCTCATTTTGGGTTGATCCATATAGATGTACACTACCGTTCAAAAGTTTGGGGTCACATTGAAATGTCCTTATTTTTGAAGGAAAAGCACTGTACTTTTAAATGAAGCTAACTTTAAACTAGTCCTAACTTTAAACAAATATACTCTATACATTGCTAATGTGGTAAATGACTATTCTAACTGCAAATGTCTAGTTTTTGGTGCAATATCTACATAGGTGTATAGAGGCCCATTTCCAGCAACTATCACTCCAGTGTTCTAATGGTACAATGTGTTTGCTCATTGGCTCAGAAGGCTAATTGATGATTAGCAAACCCTTGTGCAATCATGTTCACACATCTAAAAACAGTCTAGCTCCTTCCAGAAGCTACAAAACTGACCTTCCTGTGAGCAGATTGAGTTTCTGGAGCATCACATTTGTGGGGTCAATTAAACGCTCAAAATGGCCAGAAAAAGAGAACTTTCATCTGAAACTCGACAGTCTATTCTTGTTCTTAGAAATGAAGGCTATTCCATGCGAGAAATTGCAAAGAAATTGAAGATTTCCTACAACGGTGTGTACTACTCCCTTCAGAGGACAGCACAAACAGGCTCTAACCAGAGTAGAAAAAGAAGTGGGAGGCCGCGTTGCACAACTAAGCAAGAAGATAAGCACATTAGAGTCTCTAGTTTGAGAAACAGACGCCTCACAGGACCCCAACTGGCATCTTCATTAAATAGTACCCGCAAAACACCAGTGTCAACATCTACAGTGAAGAGGCGGCTGCGGGATTTTGGGCTTCAGGGCAGAGTGGCAAAGAAAAAGCCATATCTGAGACTGGCCAATAAAAGAAAAAGATTAAGATGGGCAAAAGAACACAGACATTGGACAGAGGAAGACTGGAAAAAAGTGTTGTGGATGGATGAATCCAAGTTTGAGGTGTTTGGATCACAAAGAAGTAAGTTTGTGAGACGCAGAACAAATGAAAAGATGCTGGAAGAATGCCTGACGCCATCTGTTAAGCATGGTGGAGGTAATGTGATGGTCTGGGGTTGCTTTGGTGCTGGTAAGGTGGGAGCTTTGTACAGGGTAAAAGGGATTCTGAATAAGGAAGGCTATCACTCCATTTTGCAACGCCATGCCATACCCAGTGGACAGCGCTTGATTGGAGCCAATTTCATCCTACAACAGGACAATGACCCTAAACACACCTCCAAATTGTGCAAGAACTATTTACAGCAGAAGCAGGCAGCTGGTATTCTATCGGTAATGGAGTGGCCAGCACAGTCACCAGATCTGAACCCCATTGAGCTGTTGTGGGAGCAGCTTGACCGTATGGTACGCCAGAAGTGCCCATCCAACCAATCCAACTTGTGGGAGCTGCTTCTAGAAGCGTGGGGTGCAATTTCTCCAGCTTACCTCAATAAATTAACAGCTAGAATGCCAAAGGTGTGCAATGCTGTAATTGCTGCAAAAGGAGGATTCTTTGATGAAAGCAAAGTTTGATGTAAAAACAATGTTATTTCAAATACAAATCATTATTTCTAACCTTGTCAATGTCTTGACTCTATTTTCTATTCATTTCACAACGTATGGTGGTGAATAAGTGTGACTTTTCATGGAAAACACAAAATTGTTTGGGTGACCCCAAACTTTTGAACGGTAGTGTATATAAAATGCACTTTTTATCTTTCAAAAAGTGTTTCCCAGCACTAAACCTTTCATCCAATTTCTAAATTGATGCATTTGTAAATTTTAAAAGCCAATATAAAGGAATAGTAATGGTAAAAAAAAGTCCTTGTGGATTTAATTAACTTTTTTTTTTTGTTGTCAATTCTCCTTTAAGGGGGTGTGGCAGGAGGCGTGTCCTATGCCTACATACATTTGTTAGTAGGTATCCCTCATTCCCATCTCAAAATGTTGGGAGGTATGTTTAACGCTTCTAAAAGCGTCAGATATCCTTGCGCCCCCCCCCCCCGCTGTGCGCTTTAGTTCCAACCCGACCCCTGACTCACTACAGGGCTTAGTTGTGGGGGTGGGGGGTCAATGGATGCAACCACAGTGCACAGCAGGGGAGGGGGAAGCACAGATATCAGACACTCCCAGAAATATCCAAAGAGGCTCAGAGTCTGCAGCCCTGGGAAAGAGGGGGAGATAGGACATGCGCCTTTCCCCCCGCACCGCATTCTGGTGTGAACCGGCCCTGAGACCCCTTTCTATACCTCTCAATATTTTGAGATGGGAATGAGGAACACCTACTACCAAATGTATGTAGGCATAGGACACGCCCCCTGCCACACCCCCTTAAAAGGAGAATTAACAAAAAAAAAAAAAAAAAGTTAATTAAATCCACAAGGGCTTTTATTTTTACCACTTCTATTCCTTTGTATTGGCTTTTAAAATTTACAAATGCAGCAATTTAGAAATTGGAGGAAAGGTTTAGCGCTGGGAAACACTTTTCGAAAGATGAATAGTGCATTTTATATACAACTATATAGATCAGGCCAAAATGAGGGACAAATGAGGAGGAATGAGGGACAAATGAGGAGGAATGAGGGACAGCGGGACATTGCTCCAAATCAGGGACAATCCCTCCAAATCCAGGACAGTTGGGAGCTATGCCATTCGCATCCCATCACTTTGGATCGGCGTCCCAGAATGCGTACGGCCCTGAACGCGCGGACCAATCAGAACGGCGTACAGCCACCACATATTTCAACCTATCATTGCTTTTGACAGAGCTGCTGCTGGCGGACTCTATGCTGCGCATGCGCGTCCCAGGCACCAGAATATGCACTTTTTTTTTACGCTATACATGCAGGGGTCTCAAACTGGTGGCCCTCTAGCAGAACTACAAGTCCCATGAGGCTTTGCAATGCTGACAGTTACAAGCATGACTCCCACAGGCAGAGGCATGATGGGACTTGAAGTTCCACAACAGCTGGAGGGCCACCAGTTTGAGACCCCCTGCTATACAGGCATAAGCACCCGTGTGCATGAGCCCTTAATGGCCCCCGCTGCATTTTTTTTTGTTCAGAGCAAGATAGTTCACACCTGTGCTCTGCATAGGGTTGCCACCTGTCCAGGATTCACCCGGACAGTCTGGGTTTTGAATCATGTGTCCGGGTTTCAGGCAGACTGAAACCCGGACACATGATTCAGATTGGACTGTGGCTCCCCAAGTAATCGAGATACTCGCACACAAATCTGTTGCCATCCAGGAGCTGCGGGCAGCTGTCTAGGGGCAGGTTTGGCATTACTGGGGGGCAGGGCAATTTGGCCACACCCACTGCTCTGCGGCACGCTATGCGCACAGCATTACTACTCTCCTTGTTCGGGTTTGGCTTGAAGAAAAGGTGGCAACCCTACCTCTGCAGGGCTGGTTCTTGTTGTATTGCCGCAACCTACATCATAGCGTCCCAAAGCACTTGCGCCACGTCACCGCGTTACAACACAGGACCTACAATAGGTTCACCTTACAGTATACAGTTCAATATTAGGCTCCATTCACGTAGAAGAGT
>JBBDGP010003322.1:262500-347500 GCA_037952835.1 Lithobates septentrionalis | reverse complement strand
AGAGGGCAGGCTCGCGAAAAAAAGAGTGCGGGGAGGGGGAGCGGGCTCCTGAGAAAAAAAGAGAGCGGGCTCCTGAGAAAAAAAAAAAAAAGAGCGGGCTCGAGAGAAAAAAAAAAAAAGAGGGCTCGAGTGAAAGAGAGACCGGGCTTGTGAGAAAAAAAGAGCATGGGGAAAAAAGAGAGAGAGAGAGCGGGCTCGAGAGAAAGAGAGAGAGAGAGCGGGCTCGAGAGAAAGAGAGAGAGAGAGCGGGCTCGAGAGAAAGAGAGCGGGCTCGAGAGAAAGAGAGAGAGAGCGGGCTCGAGAGAAAGAGAGAGAGAGCGGGCTCGAGAGAAAGAGAGAGAGAGCGGGCTCGAGAGAAAGAGAGAGAGAGCGGGCTCGAGAGAAAGAGAGCGGGCTCGAGAGAAAGAGAGAGCGGGCTCGAGAGAAAGAGAGAGCGGGCTCGAGAGAAAGAGAGAGCGGGCTCGAGAGAAAGAGAGAGCGGGCTCGAGAGAAAGAGAGAGCGGGCTCGAGAGAAAGAGAGAGCGGGCTCGAGAGAAAGAGAGAGAGAGCGGGCTCGAGAGAAAGAGAGCGGGCTCGAGAGAGAGAGAGCGGGCTCGAGAGAGAGAGAGCGGGCTCGAGAGAGAGAGAGCGGGCTCGAGAGAAAGAGAGAGCGGGCTCGAGAGAAAGAGAGAGCGGGCTCGAGAGAAAGAGAGAGCGGGCTCGAGAGAAAGAGAGAGCGGGCTCGAGAGAAAGAGAGAGCGGGCTCGAGAGAAAGAGAGAGCGGGCTCGAGAGAAAGAGAGAGCGGGCTCGAGAGAAAGAGAGAGAGAGCGGGCTCGAGAGAAAGAGAGCGGGCTCGAGAGAGAGAGAGCGGGCTCGAGAGAGAGAGAGCGAGCGGGCTCGAGAGAAAGAGAGAGAGAGAGCGGGCTCGAGAGAAAGAGAGAGAGAGAGCGGGCTCGAGAGAAAGAGAGAGAGAGCGGGCTCGAGGGAAAGAGAGAGAGAGCGGGCTCGAGGGAGAGAGGGCTCGAGAGAGAGAGGGCTCGAGAGAGAGAGGGCTCGAGAGAGAGAGGGCTCGAGAGAGAGAGGGCTCGAGAGAGAGAGAGAGAAAGAAGAGAGCAGGCTCGCGAAAAAAGAGTGTGCGAAAAAAAGAGAACGGGAGCGGGCTCCTGAGAAAAAGAGCGGGCTCGAGAGAAAAAAAAAAAAAAAAAAGAGGGCTCGAGTGAAAGAGAGACCGGGCTTGTGAGAAAAAAGAGCATGGGAAAAAAGAGAGAAAAAAAAAAAGGGAGCGGGCTCCCGAGAAAAGAGAGTGGGCTTGTGAAAAAAAAAGGAGCATGCAAAAAAAGAGAACGGGAGCGGGCACCTGAGAAAAATAGAGAGAGCGGGCTCGAGAGAAAAGAGCACGGGGAAAAGAGAAAAGAGTGAAAAAGAGAGAAAAGAAAAAGGAAGCGGGCTCGCGGGAAAAAAAAAAAGAGCGGGCGGGAAAAAAAGAACGTGGGGAAAAAAGAGAGAGAGAAAAAAGACAGCGTGAAAAAAAGAGCGAGAGAGCGAAAAAAGACAGGGTGAGAGCAAATAGAGCGGGCTCCTGAGAAAAGAGAGCAGGCTCGCGAAAAAAAAAAAGCGTGCAAAAAAGAGAACAGGAGCGGGCTCGTGAGAAAAATAAGAACGGGCTCCTGCGAAAAGAGAGAGTGGGCTTGTGAAAAAAAAAAAGAGCGTGCGGAAAAAGAGAACGGGAGCGGGCTCGTGAGAAAAGAAAGCGGGCTAGTGAGAAAAGAGAGCGGGCTAGTGAGAAAAGAGAGCGGGCTAGTGAGAAAAGAGAGCGGGCTAGTGAGAAAAGAGAGCGGGCTAGTGAGAAAAGAAAGCGGGCTCGTGAGAAAAGAAAGCGGGCTCGTGAGAAAAGAAAGCGGGCTCGTGAGAAAAGAAAGCGGGCTCGTGAGAAAAGAGAGCGGGCTCGTGAGAAAAGAAAGCGGGCTCGTGAGAAAAGAAAGCGGGCTCGTGAGAAAAAGCGGGCTCGTGAGAAAAGAGAGCGGGCTCGTGAGAAAAGAGAGCGGGCTCGTGAGAAAAAAAAAGGAGCGGGCTCGTGAGAAAAAAAGAGCGGGCTCGTGAGAAAAAAAAAAAAGAAGAGCGGGCTCGTGAGAAAAAGCTGTGTGCAAAATTAGAGAACGTGGGGAAAAAAAAGGGAGAGCCAAGAGAGAGAAAAAAAAAAAAGACAGCGTGTAAAAAGACAGAGAGCGAGAGCAAATAAAGAGAGAGAGAGACCATTTTTTAAATATATACATTCAGACCCCGTTCACACATTGTGTAGCAAGAACAGGCATTCGCAGTACGCAGTTGTCAAAGAGCAATTCGCAAGCGATTTATCATTTTGCATAGGGGCCAAGCCAATTCAGGTGAATGGGCTGCCCTACGCGTGTTCGTCTAACAAAAAGAAAAGAAGCACCTGCTCCTTTGCGGGCGACAAGCTTTGCGCCATTTTTTTTAAAAGTTTAAATTTTGCCGCAGTTTCCACGTGATCCTGGCGTGCAGCAGAATTGCCTCACGATTTGCGTGTTGTGCAGCAGCTGCCACGTAATTTGGAATCGCAGGCGGAAATTCTGTCTGCGATTCCAAATCGCAAAGCTTAAATGGCGCCTAACACACACATAAACAGGATGATATATGGCAACAATGTATTCAGTGATCTATAAACCCATCCCAACCAATCTATTCCTTTTTTAGTACATGGGACTATCAAATGAATGGGCTTCCCTATGTGCGTAGCGCAAAAGCAAGCATTGGCGCGACCTTTAGATTAGAGTAAACGGAAATATCCTTTAGATTGTAAGCTCCATGAGCTCTATTCCTTCTGTATTGAATTGCATTGTAATGTCCCCCCCTCTACATTGTAATTCGCTGCGTAAACTGTCAGCACTATATAAATTGTGTATTATAATAAAAATAATAATAGTAAAAATAATAGTAGGTCTACACACATACACACAGTACACAAACACTACTCAATGCATGCTGGTAGTTTTCTCTTAAACAACCAATTTCTGCGTTTTGAAAAAATAAAATTAACCGCAGCTTACGGATATAAAAAAAAAAAAATATATAAAAAAAAAATGTAACCATTTTAAGGCTTCACCTACAGCCCGCGTACAGGAAGCGCACACACACACACACACACACACAACCGATGATATATGCGTTTTCTCTTTTTGATGGATGAATAGCTGTGGGCAACTCAACCCCTCCTTTACACCCTCCATCCGACCAATGTACTTTGTTCCCTCATTTTTTTTTTTTTTTTTTTTTAACGTGCACTGTCACTTTAAGAGACAGCAAAGATGGAGGCCGGTGTCGGAAGAGGCAGCTGATGCTGCTGGGGGTTCCCCCCCCCCACCCCCACCCCAGGAACCCTGCGGGATGGTCAGCCGAGAAGGGGGGCAAACGCGGCGAGGTGACCGCATAGCGATAGATGGAAAGCAGAGCAGGTTGACGGATGACTTACCGGCTGGGTCTCCGAATGCATCGCCCGCCGCCGACTGGCGATCCGTTGCCCGGCTGCGGCGCCCTCCCCGGGGTTACCAGCTCCGTGCCGTAGGCATGCGAGGCTTCGGCCACCTTTGTACGGGCTTCACTAGCCAGGGCTGTCTGCTTTTTTTTTTTTTTTTGTCTGGTTCCCCTCCTCCTCCTCCTCTTCAGTACGTTCTGGGTGTGTTTACGGGGTGGGGCCCTGTAGGCACACAACATATAGTATCTATACTGTCTGCTCACCACCAGCCCTTGCTGTGCATTAGGGGGGTTTTCAAATGGTTTCTCTCCAGCAACGCTCATCCACAGACCGGCATCCTCCTGCACTCATTGGGAAAAGGGGGTTTGGACCCTGAGGAGACCACCGTGTCCCTCAACAGAAACCCTTCTCTTAAAGGATTTGGTCTTCAAGCCTTAGTCCTTAGCCTTTTTGCAAGTCCTCAGTTCAGTATGTGCTTTTTTTTTTTTTTCCTTCCTCTGTTTTCTCACACAGAGCTCTCCTTCCCCTGTCCACACCCAACTACTCCACCCCGCACTAAGCTTGTCAGTCAGACCTGCACTGCACAACCACCCTGCTGAGGGATCCTCCTCTAAGGGCTACAGCTGCACTGGATTTCTTTTACGTATTACAGACTTCTCCTTGTCCTCAAGTGAGACGAAAAAAAAACATAGGATCGGCGTTGGGTTTTCAAAAAAGGTTCGGTTGCAAGAACGAAAACGTTATAAGCAGCGAGGGGGGGGGGGGGTGTTTCTCTGGTAGCAAAGGCGAAGAGCTCAATGGTATGATTAAAAAAAAATGAATACAAGGTTGAAAAAAAAATATCGGTATCGTACACTAATTGAAATTTTAGTTTAAATATTTAAAAAAAAAAAAAAAATTTGATGCGATTTAGAAATATTGATAACAGATGGTTCAGGGTATCGGTTGCCATAGGCGTCTGGGGCGTCCATCCAAGGGTGAGTGCAGCACAAGGACACCCAAAGTGAAGATGATGACGATACAATTAAATTCAAATTAGAAAAAAAAAATTACATTATACACTATTCGAAAATTAAATTGAAAATTTGGATAAGATTTGATTTTGATATATCACTACAGATGGTTTGGGTATTGGATGGACACCTCTGCCCCTTTGGCAACCGATACCCAAACCATCTGTATCGATATTTCAAAATCATATCTTATCAAAAATTTCAATTTCATTTTTCGAATAGTGTATAATGTAAAACATTTTTTCTAATTTTCAATTTTTTTCATTGTATCGTTGGCATCTTCACTTTGGGTGTCAGAGAACCTCGTCCTGGTCCTGCACTCACTCTTGGATGTACACCTCTGCCCCTAACAGCCTTTGGCAACCAAGAGTGAAAATGACATTTTTGATAAGATGTGATTTTGAAATATCGATACAGATGGTTTGGGTATCAGTTGCTGTAGGCGTTGGGGGCAGAGGTCTAAATCAAAGGGTGAGCGTAACACTAGGACAAGGTCCCCTGGCACCCAAAGTGAAGATGATGCCAAAGATAGAATTCAAAAATTCAAATTAGAATTTTTTTTTTTTACATTATACAATATTCGGAAATTTCAATTTCAATTTTTGATAAGATGTAATTTTGAAATATCGATACAGATGGGTTGCGTATCAGTTGCTATAGGCGTTAGGGGCAGAGGTCTAAATCAAAGGGTGAGCGCAACACCAGGTCCTCTGGCTCCCAAAGTGAAGATGAGGCCAAAGATAGAATTCATTATACACTATTCAGAAATTAAATTTAAGTTTTTGATAGGATGTGGTTTTGAAATATCGATACAGATGGGTTGGGTATCAATTGCTTTAGGCGTTAGGGGCAAAGGTCTGCATCAATAGGTGAGTGCAGCACCAGGAACGAGGTCCTCTGGCACCCAAAGTGAAGATGCCAATAATACAATACAAAAACTCTAAATGGGAATAAAAATATTTACATCGAACACTGGGCAAAAATGAAGTGAAACTTTTGATAAAATGTGATTTTTGAAATATCGACTTGGGTATCGGGTGCCTGGGCCAGAGCTGCCCATCAATGGGTGAGTGCAGCACCAAAACGAGATCCTCTGGCACCCAAAGTGATGATGCCAATGATGGAATTAAAAAATTCTAATTAGAATATTTATTTATTTTTTTACATTATACACTATTCAGAAATTATATTTAAATTTTTGATAAGGTATTTTTTTTAAATATCGATACAGATGGTTTGGGTATCAGTTTCTGTAGGCATTAGGGGCAGAGGTGTACATCAAAAGGTGAGTGCAGCACCAGGGCCTCTGGCACTCAAAGTGAAGATGCCACTGATACAATGAATAAGGAATTTTTTTTTTTACATTATACACTATTTGAAAATATACCGGTACATTGAAACTTTGGATAAGATGTGATTTTTGAAATATTGATACAGATGGTTTGGGTATCAGATATACACCCTTGCCACTAACACCTTTGGCAACCAACACCCAAACCATCTGTATCGATACTTCAAAATCACATCTGATCAAAAATTTCAATTTAATTTTGCAATAGTATATAATGTAAATTTGTTTGTCTAATTTGAATATTTTATTTGTATTAGTGGCATCTTCACTTTGGGTGCCTCATCTTGGTGCTGCACTCACTCTTGGATGTACACCTCTGCCCCTAAAGCCTTTGGCAACCAAGAGTGAGTGCAACACCAGGATGAGGTCCTCTGGCACCCAAGCTGAAGATGCCAATGATACAATTAAATAATTCAAATTGGGAATTTTTTTTTTTACATTATACACCATTTGAAAATTTTAATTTATATTTTTGATAAGGTGTGATTTTGAAATATCAAAACAGATGGTTTGGGTATCTGTTGCCAAAGGCAATAGGGGCAGAGGTGTCCATCCAAGGGTGAGTGCAGCACCAGGACAAGGTCCTCTGGCACCCAAAGTGAAGAAGCCAATAATTCAATGAAAAAAATTCAAATTAGGAAAAAAATAAATAAATTACACTATTCTAAAATTGGAATTTTTGATAAGATGTGATTTTAAAATATTGATACAGATGATTTGGGTATTGGTTGCTAAAGGCTTTCAGGGCAGAGGTATATATCAAAGAATGAGTGTAGCACCAGGAGGAGGCCTCTGGCACCCAAGGTGAAGAAGCTAATGAAATTATAAAAAAAAAAAAAAAAAAAAAGAATTCAAGGTACCAAAAAATATAAACGTCATGCTGCGCTAGTCAAAGTTTTTGAAGAACATGTGATTTTAAAATATTGATATAGATGGTTTGGGTATCAGTTGCTATAGGCGTTAGGAGCAGAGGTGTACATCTAAGGGTGGGCACAGTGCTGGGAGGAGGTCCTCTGGCACCTAAGATGAATATGCCGATGATGCAATAAAAAAAGTTTAATTTAGGAAAAAATTATATAATAGAAAATTTGAATTGAAATTTTTGATATGATGTGATTTTGGTGATAGAGTTGGTTTTAGTATCCATTGCAATAGGAGTTAGGGGCAGAGGTGTAGTTCCAGGGGTGAACACAGCACCAGGACGTGGTCCTTTGGCACCCAAGGTGAAGATGCCAATGACATGATAACAAAATTTTATATAACGTTAAAAAAATTTATACATCATTCACTAGTCCAAAATCTTTGACTTTATGTGATTTTGAATTAATGATATAGCTGGTTTGAGTATCAGTTGCAGGAGGTGGGTGAGCACAGCACTTGGACAACGTTTTCTGATACCCAAGGTGAAATTGACAATTATATGATAACAAAATTTCATGCAAGGTTAAAAAAATATATACATCATATAATAGTCAAAAAAAAAAAAAAAAAATGTTTGATACATGAATTTGAAATAATGATACAATTAGTCTGAGTATCAGTCAATAGTCATTAATTATGAGCAGAATTGTCCATAAGTGGATGAGCACAGCTCCGGGGACAAGGTCTTCTGGCAGCAAAGGTGAAGATACCAATGATATGGTAAATAAATTAAAATAAGGATAAAAAAAAATATCATACACAATAAAAACATTTCATATAAAGCTAAAAAATATATACATCACGTACTAGTCAAAAATTATTTCAGTATCAATGAGCTTAGGGGCAGAAATGTACAAGCAGGGGTAGGCATGGTGCCAGGACGCGTTCCTCCTGCACCCAAGGCAAAGATGTCCATGATAAGATAATAACATTTCATATAAGGTTAAAAAGCACACATCATAATACTGAGAATTACACCCGGAACAGAAGACAGGAGAAGTTTTACTGTGCAGAGTCCATACATACAGAATAAGAACAGACAACACATGTAGTCTCCATCAGAGGCTCATGCGACCGGGTGACAACGCAGTATCCTAGTAAGGAGACGGGACAGAGCGTTGTCACCCCATTACAGGAAGTTCCTGAATAAGGACTTTCATGACAGGAATTATTATAATGAAGATGATAATTTTAAATAACTTTTTTACTGTGTGACTGATCTCCAACATATCTAATAAGTTTGAGATGAATAGAACACAGAAGAAAATTTTTTAGGCTCGGTTCACATCTATGTGTCTCAGGAAGGCGCGAAATTGCACACTTTCTCAACATGCACAGAAACGCGCTACTCCTTAGCAGACTAATTGGGGTGCCATTAGTTCCTAATATGTTTGAAGGCATCAAACCGGGAACGCACGTGAAACGCTTGCGCGCACCCGCTCCGGCAGTAATTTGAATCAAGCCTCAGGCTTAGTGGACACCTACAGGTACAACCAAGAGCAGACGCGTTTCTGAGCGTCACATGAAGGGTTGCCCATAGAAATGAATGGGCTGCCCCGACGTGCGGAACGCACATGAAATGCTCACGTGCACCCCTTCCAGTGGTTGTTTGAATCCAACCTTTGGCTTGGTGGACACCTACAGGTAAAACCAAGAGCAGACGCGTTTCTGCGCATCACGTGAAGGGCAGCCCATAGAAATCAATGGGCTGCTCCGACGTGCGGTATGCACATGAAATGCTCACGCGCACCCCCTTCAGTGGTGGTTTGAATCAAGCCTGTGGCTTGGTGGACACCTACAGGTGCAACCAAACGCAAATCCATTTCTGCACGTCACACGTAGGGCAGCCCATAGAAATGAATAGGCTATCCGACGTGCGGGAATGCGCATGAAACACACACGCGCACTCGCTCCGGCAGTAATTTGAACCAAGTCTAGGCTTGGTTGACACCTACAGGTGCGACCAAGCACAGACGCATTTCTGCGCTGCAGGGCAGCCCATAGGAATGAATGAGCTACCCGATGTACAAGAAAGCGCATGAAACGCGCGTGTGTTTTAGCAATGGATTGAAACAAGCCTCAGGCTTGGTTGACGCCTACAGGTGCGACCAAGAACAGAAGCGGTTCTGCGCATCACTTGTAGGGCAGCCCTTCAGAAATTAATAAGCTACTCGATGTATAGGAACGTACGTGAAATGCTCGCGCACGCCCGCTCCAGCAGTAATTTGTACCAAACCTTAGGCTTGGTGGACACCTACAGGGGTGACCAAGCGCAGATGTTTTTCTGCGTGTTACATGAAGGGCAGCCCATTAAAAGGAATGGGCCACCCAACGCGCGTGAAACGCTAGCGCGGGAGCGCTCCAGCAACAGGTGTGACCAAGCACAGAGGCGTTTCTGTGCATCACGTGTAGGGCAGCCCATTGAAATGAATGGGCTGCCCGATATGCAGGAACGCACTTAAAAATGCCCACACGTACCCCCTCCAGTAGTGATCTGAATCAAGCTTTAGGCTTGGTTGACCCCTACAGGTGCAACCAAGAACAGACGCGTTTCTGCACATCACATATAAGGCAGCCCATTGAAATTAATGGGTTACCCGACATGCAGGAACGCACTTGAAACGCTTGCATGCACCCGCTCTGGCATTTCATTTCAACCAAGCTTTAGGCTTGGTTCACACCTACAGGGGCGACCAAGTGCAGATGCTTTACTGCGCTTTATGTGTAGGGCAGCCCATTGAATTGAATGGGCTGCCCGACGTGCTTGACTATGCATGAAACGCTGGCATCTGCTTCAACAGTAAACTGAACCAAGCCTTAGGCTTGGTGGACACCTACAGGTGCAACCAAGCACAGATGTATTTCCGCGCATCACATGAAGGGCAGCCCAGTGAAATGACTGGGTTACCCAATGTACAGGAACACACGTGAAATGCTCACTCGTACATGCTCCAGCGGTGGTTTGAACCAAGCTTCAGGCTTGGTGGACACCTACAGGTGACATGTATGGCACGTGTATGGCAGCCCATTGACATTGAATAGGCTGCCTGACATGCATGGACACACATGAAACACTTGCACGCATCTGCTCCAGCAGTAGTTTGAACCAAGCCTTCGTGGACACCTACAGCTACCACCAAGCACAGATGCATTTCTGGGTGTCATGTGTAGGGCAGCCCATTGAAATAAATGAGCTGCCTGAGGTGTGTGAAATGGTGGCACGCGCGCCCACTCCAACCGTACTTTGTATCAAAGCTTAGGCTTGGTTGACACCGGTGCGACCAAGAGCAGACGCGCTCCTGCGCTTCATGTGTAGGGCAGCCCATTAAAATGAATGGGCTTCCAAACGCGCGGGAACGCACGTGAAACGCTTGCGCAGGGCACTCCAGCAGTGATTTGAATCAAGCTTGGCAGGCGTGGCCAAGAGCAGACGCATTTCTGCATGTCACGTGAAAGGGCGCACCTGCCCTGGCAATAATTTGAACAAAGCCTTTGGCTTGGTGGACACGGGCAAGTGAGACCAAGCGCAGATGCGTTCTGCGTGTGTTTTTGAAGGGCAGCCCATTGAAATGAATGGGTTACCCGACGTGCAGGACCACACGTGAAACACTCGCGAGCGCCCGCTCCGGCATTAATTTCAACCAAGCCTTTAGGCTTGGTGGACACCTACAGGTGCGACCAAGAGCCCGTCACGTGAAGGGCCAGCGTATTCAAATGAAAGGGCTGCCCTACACGTGTGAGAAACCGACACTTTTCCTAAAAAAAAATGCGCCGCGCTAAACTGCGTGGTGCTGCGGCACCGCTTGCAGGGGTGTAGGGACACCATTAACAATTGATATACGTCTGCTAAATTATTCTGGCCAATGAATTAACACCCAAGCGCTTGACACACCTAAATGTTTTTACAAGCGCCAAGCGTTTTTGCTGCCAAAATGCCGCTGCCGGGAATAAAGGCGTCTAGGAGAGATAGCAAAACCGTCCAGTGTGCCTGAGGCCTTTTATTCATTTATTTTTTTCCGATCACCGTTTCATACAATCTGATTCTTTATGAACACTTTGGATCCCGTGTGTATAATTCTAAACTTGATACATTGTATATTTCCATCCTGTGATGTCATACGTACAATGGTATGGTGGATGGTATCGGTAACATTGAGGCATATACATTGTTTCGATATATTTCTGTAGTATACTGTATATGAATAGTCACAGCTCCACCTCCAGGATTGGTACAGTACTGCAACCCCTTTTTCTAGAGTAACATCGCCATGGCAACCAACGCCCCCGACAGTGCGTGCGCCAGCGTCTCCTGCCAGTCCCATTCAGTTTAATGCACTTTCATGCTCATTCAGTAAACAGAGGGAGATGGGGGTGTGCAGGGGGTGGTAACCTAAAGCAGCCAGTTGGATGACAGTTTGGGTCCGGGAAGACGTTATTTCTGGTTGCTGTGGGTTACCGTATCTTCGTCACTCTGCCATGCTTTATATAGGGCCATACACGCTTCAGTTTTATCACCCTATCAATTTAGACTAAATTTAGGTAGACCATCCAGTGAAAATGATCAATCAGCAGCACTGAGATTCTTTTTTCAGGAATTTGATTGAAAATCGATCGATCAGATTATGTGATTGCATAATAGAAATGGAGATGTGATCGGTAACGTATGATTGTATCCTCCAACTATTAATCGAAATCGACTTCCCAGTGTGTGACATATCGATCGATTGGGTTGTCCATAGACTGATAATTCCTTTTAAGAGGGAACGATTGGAAAAAAAAAAAAGAATAATTTTATCAACCATAAAAGTGACCATACAATATACAATGTGATTGTACAATCTCCTGTAGGTTTTTACAATCATGTATCGCAAGGGCCGGCCTGATTTGATACAAATGCAATTAATTCTTTGGGTTTGTCCTCAAATTAAATAGTTTATTAAATCTAGATTGTATAGCGATTGTATAATTAGATTGTATAGTGTATGGTCAGTGGTACATCTAGGATGGAGGGTCAGTAGTATGTCTGTCTGAGATTGGAGGTCAGTTGTATGTCTGGGATGGAGGGTCAGTGATATGTCTGGGATGAAGGGTCAGTGCTATGTCTAGGATAGAGGATGAGTGATACCTCTGGGATGGAGGGTCAGTGGTACATCTGGGATGGAGGGTCAGTGGTACGTCTGGGATGGAGGGTCAGTGGTGTGTCTGGGATGAAGGGTCAGTGCTATGTCTAGGATAGAGGATGAGTGATACCTCTGGGATGGAGGGTCAGTGGTACGTCTGGGATGGAGGGTCAGTGGTACGTCTGGGATGGAGGGTCAGTGGTACATCTGGGATGGAGGGTCAGTGGTACGTCTGGGATGGAGGGTCAGTGGTGTGTCTGGGATGGAGGGTCAGTGGTACATTTGGAATGTTGGGTCAGTAATATGTCTGGGACTTGGATGAAGGGTCAGTGGTATGTCAGGGATGGAGTGTCAGTGGTAAGATGGAGGGTGGGTCAGTGGTAAGTCAGGGATGGAGGGTCAGTGATGGAGGGTCAGCAGTACGTCTCGGATGGAGGGTCAGTGGCACGTCTGGGATAGAGGATGAGTGATACGCCTGGGATGGAGGGTATGTGGTACGTCTGGGATGGAGGGTCTGTGGTACGTCTGGAATGGAGAGTCAGTGGTATATCTAGGATGGAGGGTCAGTGGTATATCTAGGATGGAGGGTCAGTGGTACATCTGGCATGGAGGGTCAGTGGTACATCTGGCATGGAGGGTCAGTGGTACATCTGGCATGGAGGGTCAGTGGTACATCTGGCATGGAGGGTCAGTGGTACATCTGGCATGGAGGGTCAGTGGTACATCTGGCATGGAGGGTCAGTGGTACGTCTGGCATGGAGGGTCAGTGGTACGTCCCGGATGGAGGGTCAGTGGTATGTCTAGGATGGAGGGCCAGTGGTACGTCTGGGATAGAGGATGATTGGTATGTCTGGGATGGAGGGTCAGTGGTATATCTGGAATGGAGGGTCAGTGGTTCATCTAGATTTGGGGGTCTGTGGTTTGTCTGGATTTGCGGGTCTGGGACTTGGATGAAGGATCAGTGGTATGTCAGGGATGGAGGGTCAGTGCTACGTCAAGGATGGAGCTTCAGTGGTATGTCTGAGATGGAGGGTCAGCAGTACGCCTGTAGTAGAGGTTAAATGATACGTCTGGGATGAAGTGTCAGTGGTACATCTGGGATGGTGGGTCAGTGGTACGTCTGGGATGGAGGGTCAGTGGTACGTCTAGGATGGAGGGTCAGTGGTACGTCTGGGATGGAGGGTCAGTGGTACGTCTGGGATGGAGGGTCAGTGGTACGTCTGGGATGGAGGGTCAGTGGTACATTTAGGATGGGAGGTCAGTGGTACGTCTGGGATGGAGGGTCAGTGGTGTGTCTGGGATGGACGGTCAGTGGTGTGTCTGGGATGGACGGTCAGTGGTGTGTCTGGGATGGACGGTCAGTGGTGTGTCTGGGATGGACGGTCAGTGGTGTGTCTGGGATGGAGGGTCAGTGGTGTGTCTGGGATGGAGGGTCAGTGGTGTGTCTGGGATGGAGGGTCAGTGGTGTGTCTGGGATGGAGGGTCAGTGGTGTGTCTGGGATGGAGGGTCAGTGGTGTGTCTGGGATGGAGGGTCAGTGGTGTGTCTGGGATGGAGGGTCAGTGGTGTTTCTGGGATGGAGGGTCAGTGGTGTGTCTGGGATGGAGGGTCAGTGGTATGTCTGGGATGGAGGGTCAGTGGTACATTTAGGATGGGAGGTCAGTGGTACATCTGAGATGTAGGGTCAGTGGTACGTCTAGGATAGAGGATGAGTGATGCGTCTGGGAGGAAGGGTCAATGGTATATCTGAGATAGAGGGTCAGTGGTACATCTGGGATGGAGGGTCAGTGGTACATCTGGGATGGAGGGTCAGTGGTACATCTGGGATGGAGGGTCAGTGGTGTGTCTGGGATGGAGGGTCAGTGGTGTGTCTGGGATGGAGGGTCAGTGGTGTGTCTGGGAAGGAGGGTCAGTGGTACGCCTGGGACGAAAGGTCAGTGGTACGTCTGGGATGGAGAGTCAACGGTATGTCTAGGATGGAGGGTCAGTGCTTTGTCTACGGTGGAGGGTCAGTGGTACAGTTGGGGTGGAGGGTCTGAGATAGAGGATGAGTGATATGTCTGGGACTGGATGGAGGGTCAGTGGTATGTCAGGGATGGAGGATGAGTGATACGTCTGGGATGAAGGGTCAGTAGTACGTATGGGATGGAGGGTCAGTAGTACGTATGGGATGGAGGGTCAGTAGTACGTCTAGGATGGAGGGTCAGTGGTATGTCTGGAATGGGGGCCAGTGGTATGTCAGGGATGGAGGATGAGTGATATGTCTGGGATGAAGGGTCAGTGGTATGTCTGAGATGGAGGGTCAGTGGTATGTCTGAGATGGAGGGTCAGTGGTATGTCTGAGATGGAGGGTCAGTGGTATGTCTGAGATGGAGGGTCAGTGGTATGTCTGAGATGGAGGGTCAGTGGTATGTCTGAGATGGAGGGTCAGTGGTATGTCTGAGATGGAGGGTCAGTGGTATGTCTGAGATGGAGGGTCAGTGGTATGTCTGAGATGGAGGGTCAGTGGTATGTCTGAGATGGAGGGTCAGTGGTATGTCTGAGATGGAGGGTCAGTGGTATGTCTGAGATGGAGGGTCAGTGGTATGTCTGAGATGGAGGGTCAGTGGTATGTCTGAGATGGAGGGTCAGTGGTATGTCTGAGATGGAGGGTCAGTGGTACGTCTGGGATGGAGGGTCAGTGGTACGTCTGAGATGGAGGGTCAGTGGTATGTCTGGGATGAAGAGTTAGTGGTACGTTTGGAATGGAGGGTCAGTAATATGTCTGGGACTTGGATGAAGGGTCAGTGGTATGTCAGGGATGGAGTGTCAGTGGTATGTCAGGGATGGAGTGTCAGTGGTATGTCAGGGATAGAGGGTCAGGGGTATGTCAAGGATGGAGGGTCAGTGGTACGTCTGGTATGGAGGGTCAGTGGTACGTTTAGGATGGGAGGTCAGTGGTACATCTGAGATGGAGGGTCAGTGGTACGTCTAGGATAGAGGATTAGTGATGCGTCTGGGAGGAAGGGTCAATGGTATATCTGGGATGGAGGGTCAGTGGTACATCTGGGATGGAGGGTCAGTGGTACATCTGGGATGGAGGGTCAGTGGTACATCTGGGATGGAGGGTCAGTGGTACATCTGGGATGGAGGGTCAGTGGTACATCTGGGATGGAGGGTCAGTGGTACATCTGGGATGGAGGGTCAGTGGTACATCTGGGATGGAGGGTCAGTGGTGTGTATGGGATGGAGGGTCAGTGGTGTGTCTGGAAAGGAGGGTCAGTGGTACGCCTGGGACGAAAGGTTAGTGGTACGTCTGGGATGGAGAGTCAACGGTACGTCTAGGATGGAGGGTCAGTGCTTTGTCTACGGTGGAGGGTCAGTGGTACAATTAGGGTGGAGGGTCTGAGATAGAGGATGAGTGATACGTCTGGGACTGGATGGAGGGTCAGTGGTATGTCAGGGATGGAGGATGAGGGATACGTCTGGGATGAAGGGTCAATGGTACGTCTGAGATGGAGGGTCAGTGGTATGTCTGAGATGGAGGGTCAGTAGTACGTCTGGGATGGAGGGTCAGTAGTACGTCTAGGATTGAGGGTCAGTGGTATGTCTGGAATGGGGGGTCAGTGGTATGTCTGGAATGGGGGGTCAGTGGTATGTGAGGGATGGAGGATGAGCGATACGTCTGGGATGAAGGGTCAGTGGTATGTCTGATATGGAGGGTCAGTGGTACATCTGAGATGGAGGGTCAGTGGTACGTCTGAGATGGAGGATCAGTGGTACGTCTGAGATGGAGGATCAGTGGTACGTCTGAGATGGAGGGTCAGTGGTAAGTCTGGGATGGAGGGTCAGTGGTAAGTCTGGGATGGAGGGTCAGTGGTACGTCTGGGATGGAGGGTCAGTGGTATGTCTGGAATGGGGGGCCAGTGGTATGTCAGGGATGGAGGATGAGTGATATGTCTGGGATGAAGGGTCAGTGGTATGTCTGAGATGGAGGATCAGTGGTATGTCTGAGATGGAGGGTCAGTGGTACGTCTGAGATGGAGGGTCAGTGGTACGTCTTAGATGGAGGGTCAGTGGTATGTCTGGGATGAAGAGTTAGTGGTACGTTTGGAATGGAGGGTCAGTAATATGTCTGGGACTTGGATGAAGGGTCAGTGGTATGTCAGGGATGGAGTGTCAGTGGTATGTCAGGGATAGAGGGTTAGGGGTATGTCAAGGATAGAGGGTCAGTAATATGTCAAGGATGGAGGGTCAGTGGTACGTCTGGTATAGAGGGTCAGTGGTACGTTTAGGATGGGAGGTCAGTGGTACATCTGGGATGGAGGGTCAGTGGTACGTCTAGGATAGAGGATGAGTGATGCGTCTGGGAGGAAGGGTCAATGGTATATCTGAGATGGAGGGTCAGTGGTACATCTGGGATGGAGGGTCAGTGGTACATCTGGGATGGAGGGTCAGTGGCACATCTTGGATGGAGGGTCAGTGGTGTGTCTGGGATGGAGGGTCAGTGGTGTGTCTGGGAAGGAGGGTCAGTGGTACGCCTGGGACGAAAGGTTAGTGGTACATCTGGGATGGAGAGTCAATGGTACGTCTAGGATGGAGGGTCAGTGCTTTGTCTACGGTGGAGGGTCAGTGGTACAATTAGGGTGGAGGGTCTGAGATAGAGGATGAGTGATACATCTGGGACTGGATGGAGGGTCAGTGGTATGTCAGGGATGGGGGATAAGTGATACGTCTGGGATGAAGGGTCAATGGTACGTCTGAGATGGAGGGTCAGTGGTATGTCTGGGATGGAGGGTCAGTAGTACGTCTGGGATGGAGGGTCAGTAGTACGTCTGGGATGGAGGGTCAGTAGTACGTCTAGGATGGAGGGTCAGTGGTATGTCTGAAATGGGGGGTCAGTGGTATGTCAGGGATGGAGGATGAGCGATACGTCTAGGATGAAGGGTCAGTGGTACATCTGAGATGGAGGGTCAGTGGTACATCTGAGATGGAGGGTCAGTGGTACATCTGAGATGGAGGGTCAGTGGTACGTCTGAGATGGAGGGTCAGTGGTACGTCTGAGATGGAGGGTCAGTGGTACGTCTGAGATGGAGGGTCAGTGGTACGTCTGAGATGGAGGGTCAGTGGTACGTCTGAGATGGAGGGTCAGTGGTACGTCTGAGATGGAGGGTCAGTGGTACGTCTGGGATGGAGGGTCAGTGGTACGTCTGGGATGGAGGGTCAGTGGTACGTCTGGGATGGAGGGTCAGTGGTACGTCTGGGATGGAGGGTCAGTGCTAAGTCTGGATAGAGGGTCAGATGATGGGTCAGTGGTACATCTGGGATGATGGGTCAGTGGTACATCTGGGATGATGGGCCAGTGGTACATCTGGGATGATGGGCCAGTGGTACATCTGGGATGATGGGCCAGTGGTACATCTGGGATGATGGGCCAGTGGTACATCTGGGATAATGGGCCAGTGGTACGTCTGGGATGATGGGCCAGTGGTACGTCTGGGATGATGGGCCAGTGGTACGTCTGGGATGATGGGCCAGTGGTACGTCTGGGATGATGGGCCAGTGGTACGTCTGGGATGATGGGCCAGTGGTACGTCTGGGATGATGGGCCAGTGGTACGTCTGGGATGATGGGCCAGTGGTACGTCTGGGATGATGGGCCAGTGGTACGTCTGGGATGATGGGCCAGTGGTACGTCTGGGATGATGGGCCAGTGGTACGTCTGGGATGATGGGCCAGTGGTACGTCTGGGATGATGGGCCAGTGGTACGTCTGGGATGATGGGCCAGTGGTACGTCTGGGATGATGGGCCAGTGGTACGTCTGGGATGATGTGATGGGCCAGTGGTACGTCTGGGATGATGGGCCAGTGGTACGTCTGGGATGATGGGCCAGTGGTATCTCTGGGATGATGGGCCAGTGGTACCTCTGGGATGATGGGCCAGTGGTACGTCTGGGAAGAAGGGCCAGTGGTACGTCTGCGACGGAGGGCCAGTGGTGTGTCTGTGATGGAGAGTCAGTGGTACATTTAGGATGGAGGGTCAGTGCTATGTCTAGGGTGGAGGGTCAGTGGTACAATTAGGGTGGAGCGTCTGGGGTGGAGAGTCAGTGGTACAATTAGGGTGGAGGGTCTAGAATAGAGGATGAGTGATATGTCTGGGATGGAGGGTCAATGGTAAGTCTGGGATGGAGGGTCAGTGGTAGGTCTAGGATGTAGGGTCAGTGTTATGTCTAGGGTCAGTGGTACAATTGGGGTGAAGGGTCAGTGATGCGTATCTGATGGAGGGTCAGTGGTATTTCTCTGAGGGACATTTCCAGCAGCATTATATTTCTCTATGGTATTTCAAACAGATAATTTAAGGAATGCTGAGGTTCTGCATGGGAAATATAGAGAAAAAGATGTGCAAAAAAAGGCAGCAATAGAGGATTTTTAATTTTCACACAAATGTTCTCTGCTTTCCCCGATACCAACATCTCACCATGGAGGACATGTCTCCTCACCGAAAATTCAATCTAGAATTTAAACATTCAGGAGCTTACAATGTCCTGTTTCACTGCTGGAACATTCAGCTTCTAGTACTGGATGTAAAAGGGACATCCCACCCCCACCATACATATCCATCCCTCCCCGGCATCCCACCCCCACCATACACATCCATCCCTCCCCGGCATCCCACCCCCACCATACATATCCATCCCTCCTCGGCATCCCACCCCCACCATACATATCCATCCCTCCCCGGCATCCCACCCCCACCATACACATCCACCTCCACCGCACAAACACTGATCTCCCCCCAACAACCCGCCCCCATCATACACAGAATTTCTCTCCAATATGCCTCCACCACACACAGATTCACCCCCACCAAACACACCGTCTTCCCCCCAGCATCCCAGCTCAGCACACCCAGATCTCTCCCCAAAATCTGCCCCCATAACCCAGTTTACCCTGCACGATAAACCTCCAATACATACAGATCTCCCCCCAGTATCTGCCCCCACCACAAACAGATCTCTTCCTAGTATCTGCCCCCCCACCACAAACAGATCTTCCCCCAGTATCTGCCCCCCACCACACACAAGTCTCAGGTATAATCAAGATTTTTTTTTTGGCAAATGTGAGACAAGCCTTTGTGTTCTTTTTGGTCAGCAGTAGCTTTGGCCTTTGAACTCTGCCATGGACGCCAATTTTGCCAATCTTTTTCTCATTCTTGAATCATGAACACTTACCTTACCTGAGTCAAGTGAGGCCTGCAGTTCTTCAGATGTTGTTCTGGGTTCTTCTATGACTTCCTGGATGAGTCGTCGTTGTGCTCTTGGATTCATTTTGGTTGGCCGGCCACTCCTGGGAAGGTTCACGACTGTTCCAAGTTTTCTCCATTTGTGGATTATGGCTCTCACCGTGGTTCGCTGGAGTCCCAAAGCCTTAGAAATGACTTTGTAACCCTTTCCAGACTGATACATGTCAATGACTTTGCTTCTCATCTGTTCTTGAATTTCTTTAGATCGCGGCATGTTGAGTTGCTTTCTGAGATCCTTTAGTGTGCTCCACTATGTCAGAAAGATTGTACTTAAGTGATTTCTTGATTCAACAGGTCTGACAGTAATGAGGCCTGGGTGTGGCAAGTAAAATTTAACTCTGCTTTCCAAAAAATGTGGTTAATTACAGTTCAATCATGATTCATACACGGGGGGTAATTACTTTTTCACATAGGGCAGGTTTGGACAGCTTTTTTCCCTTAATAAATGAAATGCTCATTTAAAAACTGCATTTTGTATTTACTCGCATTATCTTTCCATAATATTACATTTTGTATGATGATCTGAATCATTTAATACCGTAATTAATCAGGAAAGCGGCAAATACTTTTTCACAGCACTGCATCTGCCCCACCCCACACAGATCCCTCCCCTATATCTGCCCCCACCCTACACAGATCCCTCCCCAGTATCTGCCCCCACACAGATCCCTCCCCAGTATCTGCCCCCACCCCACACAGATCCCTCTCCTATATCTGCCCCCACCTCACACAGATCCCTCCCCAGTATCTGCCCCCACCCCACACAGATCCCTCCCCACACAGATCCCTCCCCAGTGTCTGCCCCCACCCCACACAGATCCCTCCCCAGTATCTGCCCCCACCACACAAAGATCCCTCCCCAGTATCTGCCCCCACCACACACAGATCCCTCCCCTATATCTGCCCCCACCCCACACAGATCCCTCCCCAGTATCTGCCCCATCACACACAGATCCCTCCCCAGTATCTGCCCCCACCCCACACAGATCCCTCCCCTATATCTGCCCCCACCCCACACAGATCCCTCCCCAGTATCTGCCCCCACCCCCACCCCACACAGATCCCTCTCCAGTATCTGCCCCCACCCCACACAGATCCCTCCCCAGTATCTGCCCCCACCACACACAGATCCCTCCCCTATATCTGCCCCCACCACACACAGATCCCTCCCCTATATCTGCCCCCACCCCACACAGATCGTTCCCCAGTATCTGCCGCCACCCCACACAGATCCCTCCCCAGTATCTGTCCCCACCACACACAGATCCCTCCCCTATATCTGCCCCCACCACACACAGATCCCTCCCCTATATCTGCCCCCACCCCACACAGATCCCTCCCCAGTATCTGCCCCCACCCCCACACAGATCGTTCCCCAGTATCTGCCCCCACCCCACACAGATCCCTCCCCTATATCTACCCCCACCCCACACAGATCCCTTCCCTATATCTGTCCCCACCACACACAGATCCCTCCCCTATATCTGCCCCCACCCCACACAGATCCCTCCCCTATATCTGCCCCCACCCCACACAGATCCCTCCCCAGTATCTTCCCCCACTCCACACAGATCGTTCCCCAGTATCTGCACCCACCACACACAGATCCCTCCCCTATATCTGCCCCCACCCCACACAGTTCGTTCCCCAGTATCTGCCGCCACCCCACACAGATCGTTCCCCAGTATCTGCCCCCACCCCACACAGATCCCTCCCCTATATCTGCCCCCACCCCACACAGATCCCTCCCCTATATCTGCCCCCAACCCACACAGATCGTTCCCCAGTATCTGCCGCCACCCCACACAGATCGTTCCCCAGTATCTGCCCCCACCCCACACAGATCTTTCCCCAGTATCTGCCCCCCACCCCACACAGATCCCTCCCCTATATCTGCCCCCACCCAACACAGATCCCTCCCCAGTATCTGCCCCCACCCCACACAGATCCCTCCCCTATATCTGCCCCCACCCCACACAGATCCCTCCCCTATATCTGCCCCGACCCCACACAGATCCCTCCCCTATATCTGCCCCCACCACATACAGATCCCTCCCCAGTATCTGCCCCCACCCCACACAGATCCCTCCCCAGTATCTGCCCCCACCCCACACAGATCTCTCCCCAGTATCTGCCCCCACCACACAGATCCCTCCCCAGTATCTGCCCCCACCACACAGATCCCTCCCCAGTATCTGCCCCCCACCACACAGATCCCTCCCCAGTATCTGCCCCCACTACACACAGATCCCTCCCCAGTATCTGCCCCCACTACACACAGATCCCCACCCAGTATCTGCCCCCACCCCACACAGATTCCTCCCCAGTATCTGCCCCCCACCACACAGATCCCTCCCCAGTATCTGCCCCATCACACACAGATCCTCCCCAATATCTGCCCCCACTACACACAGATCCCTCCCCAGTATCTGGCCCCGGCACACACAGATACCTCCTCAGTATCTACCCCCACCCAACACAGGTCCCTCCCTAGTATCTGCCCCATCACACACAGATCCCTCCCCAATATCTGCCCCATCACACACAGATTCCTCCTCCGTATCTGCCCCATCACACACAGATCCCTCCCCAGTATCTGCCCCATCACACACAGATCCCTCCCCAGTATCTGCCCCCCCCCCACACACACACACAGATCCCTCCCCAGTATCTGCCCCATCACACACAGATGATGATCCCTCCCCAATATCTGTCCAAATTACACACAGATCCCTCCAAAGTATTTGCCTCCTCACACACAGATCCCTCCCCAGTATCTGCCCCCAGTACACACAGATCCCTCCCCAGTATCTGCCCCATCACACACAGATCCCTCCCCAGTATCTGCCCCCCACCACACACAGATCTCTCCCCAGTATCTGCCCCATCACACACAGATCCCTCCCCAGTATCTGCCCCCCACCACACACAGATCCCTGCCCAGTATCTGCCCCCCACCAGACACAGATCCCATCCCAGTATCTGCCCCCCACCACACAGATCCCTCCCCAGTATCTGCCCCCCACCACACACAGATCCCACCCCAGTATCTTCCCCCACCACACACAGATCCCTCCCCAGTATCTGTCCCCACCACACACAGATCTCTCCCCAGTATCTGCCCCATCACACACAGATCCCTCCCCAGTATCTGCCCCCCACCACACACAGATTTCTCCCCAGTATCTGCCCCACCACACACAGATCCCTGCCCAGTATCTGCCCCCCACCAGACACAGATCCCATCCCAGTATCTGCCCCCCACCAGACACAGATCCCATCCCAGTATCTGCCCCCCACCACACACAGATCCCACCCCAGTATCTGCCCCACCACACACACAGATCCCTCCCCAGTATCTGTCCCCACCACACACAGATCTCTCCCCAGTATCTGCCCCACTACACACAGATCCCTCCCCAGTATCTGCCCCCACCCCACACAGATCCCTCCCCAGTATCTGCCCCCCACCACACACAGATCCCTCCCCAGTATCTGCCCCCACCACACACAGATCTCTCCCCAGTATCTGCCCTCACCCCACACAAATCTCTCCCCAGTATCTGCCCCCACCCCACACAGATCCCTCCCCAGTATCTGCCCCCACCCCACACAGATCGTTCCCCAGTATCTGCCCCCACCCCACACAGATCCCTCCCCTATATCTACCCCTACCCCACACCCCACACAGATCCCTCCCCAGTATCTGCCCCCACCCCACACAGATCCCTCCCCTATATCTGCCCCCACCCCACACAGATCCCTCCCCTATATCTGCCCCGACCCCACACAGATCACTCCCCTATATCTCCCCCCACCACATACAGATCCCTCCCCAGTATCTGCCCCCACCCCACACAGATCCCTCCCCAGTATCTGCCCCCACCCCACACAGATCGTTCCCCAGTATCTGCCCCCACCCCACACAGATCCCTTCCCTATATCTACCCACACCCCACACAGATCCCTCCCCAGTATCTGCCCCCACCCCACACAGATCCCTCCCCTATATCTGCCCCCACCACACACAGATCCCTCCCCTATATCTGCCCCGACCCCACACAGATCCCTCCCCTATATCTGCCCCCACCACATACAGATCCCTCCCCAGTATCTGCCCCCACCCCACACAGATCCCTCCCCAGTATCTGCCCCCACCCCACACAGATCTCTCCCCAGTATCTGCCCCCCACCACACAGATCCCTCCCCAGTATCTGCCCCCCACCACACAGATCCCTCCCCAGTATCTGCCCCCCACCACACAGATCCCTCCCCAGTATCTGCCCCCACTACACACAGATCCCTCCCCAGTATCTGCCCCCACTACACACAGATCCCCACCCAGTATCTGCCCCCACCCCACACAGATTCCTCCCCAGTATCTGCCCCCCACCACACAGATCCCTCCCCAGTATCTGCCCCATCACACACAGATCCTCCCCAATATCTGCCCCCACTACACACAGATCCCTCCCCAGTATCTGGCCCCGACACACACAGATACCTCCTCAGTATCTACCCCCACCCAACACAGGTCCCTCCCTAGTATCTGCCCCATCACACACAGATCCCTCCCCAATATCTGCCCCATCACACACAGATACCTCCTCCGTATCTGCCCCATCACACACAGATCCCTCCCCAGTATCTGCCCCATCACACACAGATCCCTCCCCAGTATCTGCCCCCCCCCCCACACACACACACACACAGATCCCTCCCCAGTATCTGCCCCATCACACACAGATGATGATCCCTCCCCAATATCTGTCCAAATTACACACAGATCCCTCCAAAGTATTTGCCTCCTCACACACAGATCCCTCCCCAGTATCTGCCCCCAGTACACACAGATCCCTCCCCAGTATCTGCCCCATCACACACAGATCCCTCCCCAGTATCTGCCCCCCCCCACACACACACACAGATCCCTCCCCAGTATCTGCCCCATCACACACAGATGATGATCCCTCCCCAATATCTGTCCAAATTACACACAGATCCCTCCAAAGTATTTGCCTCCTCACACACAGATCCCTCCCCAGTATCTGCCCCCAGTACACACAGATCCCTCCCCAGTATCTGCCCCATCACACACAGATCCCTCCCCAGTATCTGCCCCCCACCACACACAGATCTCTCCCCAGTATCTGCCCCATCACACACAGATCCCTCCCCAGTATCTGCCCCCCACCACACACAGATCCCTGCCCAGTATCTGCCCCCCACCAGATACAGATCCCATCCCAGTATCTGCCCCCCACCACACAGATCCCTCCCCAGTATCTGCCCCCCACCACACACAGATCCCACCCCAGTATCTTCCCCCACCACACACAGATCCCTCCCCAGTATCTGTCCCCACCACACACAGATCTCTCCCCAGTATCTGCCCCATCACACACAGATCCCTCCCCAGTATCTGCCCCCCACCACACACAGATTTCTCCCCAGTATCTGCCCCACCACACACAGATCCCTGCCCAGTATCTGCCCCCCACCAGACACAGATCCCATCCCAGTATCTGCCCCCCACCAGACACAGATCCCATCCCAGTATCTGCCCCCCACCACACACAGATCCCTCCCCAGTATCTGTCCCCACCACACACAGATCTCTCCCCAGTATCTGCCCCACTACACACAGATCCCTCCCCAGTATCTGCCCCCACCCCACACAGATCCCTCCCCAGTATCTGCCCCCCACCACACACAGATCCCTCCCCAGTATCTGCCCCCACCACACACAGATCTCTCCCCAGTATCTGCCCTCACCCCACACAAATCTCTCCCCAGTATCTGCCCCCACCCCACACAGATCCCTCCCCAGTATCTGCCCCCACCCCACACAGATCCCTCCCCTATATCTACCCCCACCCCACACCCCACACAGATCCCTCCCCAGTATCTGCCCCCACCCCACACAGATCCCTCCCCTATATCTGCCCCGACCCCACACAGATCACTCCCCTATATCTCCCCCCACCCCACACAGATCCCTCCCCAGTATCTGCCCCCACCACACACAGATCTCTCCCCAGTATCTGCCCTCACCCCACACAGATCCCTCCCCAGTATCTGCCCCATCACACACAGATCCCTCCCCAGTATCTGCCCCACCACACACAGATCCCTCCCCAGTATCTGCCCCCCCCCACCACACACAGATCCCTCCCCAGTATCTGCCCCCCACCACACACAGATCCCTCCCCAGTATCTGCCCCCACCCCACACAGATCCCTCCGCAGTATCTGCCCCCCACCACACACAGATCCCTCCCCAGTATCTGCCCCCACCCCACACAGATCGCTCCGCAGTATCTGCCCCCCACCACACACAGATCCCTGCCCAGTATCTGCCCCTTACCAC
This sequence comes from Lithobates septentrionalis, assembly GCA_037952835.1. Classification (NCBI taxonomy): domain Eukaryota; kingdom Metazoa; phylum Chordata; class Amphibia; order Anura; family Ranidae; genus Lithobates; species Lithobates septentrionalis. The sequence goes on along the minus strand of JBBDGP010003322.1, from coordinate 321,975 downwards.
ACACAGATCCCTCCCCAGTATCTGCCCCCCACCACACACAGATCCTCCCCAATATCTGCCCCCACTACACACAGATCCCTCCCCAGTATCTGGCCCCGGCACACACAGATACCTCCTCAGTATCTACCCCCACCCAACACAGGTCCCTCCCTAGTATCTGCCCCATCACACACAGATCCCTCCCCAATATCTGCCCCATCACACACAGATACCTCCTCCGTATCTGCCCCATCACACACAGATCCCTCCCCAGTATCTGCCCCATCACACACAGATCCCTCCCCAGTATCTGCCCCCCCACACACACACACAGATCCCTCCCCAGTATCTGCCCCATCACACACAGATGATGATCCCTCCCCAATATCTGTCCAAATTACACACAGATCCCTCCCTAGTATTTGCCTCCTCACACACAGATCCCTCCCCAGTATCTGCCCCCACCACACACAGATCCCTGCCCAGTATCTGCCCCCCACCAGACACAGATCCCATCCCAGTATCTGCCCCCCACCAGACACAGATCCCATCCCAGTATCTGCCCCCCACCACACACAGATCCCACCCCAGTATCTGCCCCCACCACACACAGATCCCTCCCCAGTATCTGTCCCCACCACACACAGATCTCTCCCCAGTATCTGCCCCACTACACACAGATCCCTCCCCAGTATCTGCCCCCACCCCACACAGATCCCTCCCCAGTATCTGCCCCCCACCACACACAGATCCCTCCCCAGTATCTGCCCCCACCACACACAGATCTCTCCCCAGTATCTGCCCTCACCCCACACAAATCTCTCCCCAGTATCTGCCCCCACCCCACACAGATCCCTCCCCAGTATCTGCCCCCACCCCACACAGATCGTTCCCCAGTATCTGCCCCCACCCCACACAGATCCCTCCCCTATATCTACCCCCACCCCACACCCCACACAGATCCCTCCCCTATATCTGCCCCGACCCCACACAGATCACTCCCCTATATCTCCCCCCACCACATACAGATCCCTCCCCAGTATCTGCCCCCACCCCACACAGATCCCTCCCCAGTATCTGCCCCCACCCCACACAGATCCCTCCCCAGTATCTGCCCCCCACCACACAGATCCCTCCCCAGTATCTGCCCCCCACCACACAGATCCCTCCCCAGTATCTGCCCCCCACCACACAGATCCCTCCCCAGTATCTGCCCCCACTACACACAGATCCCTCCCCAGTATCTGCCCCCCACCACACAGATCCCTCCCCAGTATCTGCCCCCACTACACACAGATCCCTCCCCAGTATCTGCCCCCACTACACACAGATCCCTACCCAGTATCTGCCCCCACCCCACACAGATCCCTCCCCAGTATCTGCCCCCCACCACACAGATCCCTCCCCAGTATCTGCACAATCACACACAGATCCTCCCCAGTATCTGCCCCATCACACACAGATCCTCCCCAATATCTGCCCCCACTACACACAGATCCCTCCCCAGTATCTGGCCCCGGCACACACAAATACCTCCTCAGTATCTACCCCCACCCAACACAGGTCCCTCCCTAGTATCTGCCCCATCACACACAGATCCCTCCCCAATATCTGCCCCATCACACACAGATACCCCCTCCGTATCTGCCCCATCACACACAGATCCCTCCCCAGTATCTGCCCCATCACACACAGATCCCTCCCCAGTATCTGCCCCCCCCCACACACACACACAGATCCCTCCCCAGTATCTGCCCCATCACACACAGATGATGATCCCTCCCCAATATCTGTCCAAATTACACACAGATCCCTCCCTAGTATTTGCCTCCTCACACACAGATCCCTCCCCAGTATCTGCCCCCATCACACACAGATCCCTCCCCAGTATCTGCCGCCCACCACACACAGATCTCTCCCCAGTATCTGCCCCATCACACACAGATCCCTCCCCAGTATCTGCCCCCCCACCACACACAGATCCCTGCCCAGTATCTGCCCCCCACCAGACACAGATCCCATCCCAGTATCTACCCCCACCACACAGATCCCTCCCCAGTATCTGCCCCCCACCACACACAGATCCCACCCCAGTATCTTCCCCCACCACACACAGATCCCTCCCCAGTATCTGTCCCCACCACACACAGATCTCTCCCCAGTATCTGCCCCATCACACACAGATCCCTCCCCAGTATCTGCCCCCCACCACACACAGATTTCTCCCCAGTATCTGCCCCACCACACACAGATCCCTGCCCAGTATCTGCCCCCCACCAGACACAGATCCCATCCCAGTATCTGCCCCCCACCAGACACAGATCCCATCCCAGTATCTGCCCCCCACCACACACAGATCCCACCCCAGTATCTGCCCCCACCACACACAGATCCCTCCCCAGTATCTGTCCCCACCACTCACAGATCTCTCCCCAGTATCTGCCCCACTACACACAGATCCCTCCCCAGTATCTGCCCCCACCCCACACAGATCCCTCCCCAGTATCTGCCCCCACCACACACAGATCTCTCCCCAGTATCTGCCCTCACCCCACACAGATCCCTCCCCAGTATCTGCCCCATCACACACAGATCCCTCCCCAGTATCTGCCCCACCACACACAGATCCCTCCCCAGTATCTGCCCCCCACCACACACAGATCCCTCCCCAGTATCTGCCCCCACCCCACACAGATCCCTGCCCAGTATCTGCCCCTTACCACACACAGATCCCTCCCCAGTATCTGCCCCCCACCACACACAGATCTCTCTCCAGTATCTGCCCCACCGCACACAGATCCCTGCCCAGTATCTGCCCCCCACAACACACAGATCCCTCCCCAGTATCTGCCCCCACCACACACACATCTCTCCCCAGTGTCTGCCCCCACCACACACAGATCCCTCCCAGTATCTGCCCCATCACACACAGATCCCTCCCAGTATCTGCCCCATCACACACAGATCCCTCCCCAGTATCTGCCCCCACCCCACACAGATCCCTCTCCAGTATCTGCCCCCCACCAAACACAGATCTCTCCCCTATATCTGCCCCCACCACACACAGATCCCTCCCAGTATCTGTCCCATCACACACAGATCCCTCCCAGTATCTGCCCCATCACACACAGATCCCTCCCCAGTATCTGCCCCCCACCCCACACAAATCTCTCCCCAGTATCTGCCCCATCACACACAGATCTCTCCCCAGTATCTGCCCCCCCCCCCACACACACATCTCTCCCCAGTATCTGCCCCATCACACACAGATCCCTCCCCAGTATCTGCCCCCACCCCACACAAATCTCTCCCCAGTATCTGCCCCCACCCCACACAGATCTCTCCCCAGTATCTGCCCCATCACACACAGATCCCTCCCCAGTATCTGCCCCCAACACACACACATCTCTCCCCAGTATCTGCCCCATCACACACAGATCCCTCTCCAGTATCTGCCCCCACCAACCACAGATCTCTCCCCTATATCTGCCCCCACCACACACAGATCCCTCCCAGTATCTGCCCCATCACACACAGATCCCTCCCCAGTATCTGCCCCACCACACACAGATCCCTCCCCAGTATCTGCCCCACCACACACAGATCTCTCTCCCCCCCTATCTGCCTCCACCACACACAGATCTCTCTCCCCCCCCCTATCTGCCCCCATCACACACAGATCCCTCCCCAGTATCTGCCCCCCAGCACACACAGCTCACCCCCTTACACCATTCATTTTCTGGCAATTCAAGTCCGCGGACAGAAATAGGCAACATGTGTTCTCTTCTTCTGTTCCTCAGCAGCTCAGAGTAGCCACAACTAATGAGGCCAAGGTAGACGGGCAAGTGATCTGTAGCAAACATAAAGGCCCTCCACTGTCAGAACCGGCTTGGGGGCAATTGCTTCAGAGCTTAGTAGCACTCAGCTTCTCCAGGTGACAAATGTACTGCGGGGAACCACTCCCCAATTGCTACCAGAGTACAGCAATTCCAGTGGGGTTGCCCCCCCCCCCCGGGGTTGCCCCCCCCCCCCCGTGTCCTTGGACCTTGGATACCTCCTCTAGTTTGCCTGTGTTACCAGAGCTACCCTGAACTTCACTGAGAACACCAGTCTATTAATTTTGAATGGTACATAAACACATCTATCGAACGCAACTGCATTACAGTACCCAATTTGGATTGAGCTGCAAAAAAAAAAGCAGCAAAACCTAAAATATTTCATGCATTGAGGTGCGTTTTGGACCTAATTTTTTTTTTTTATCTCACAGTAAGTTGTGAACTTTTTTTTTCCTTCTTTTTTGTCAGTAACTTTTTATACATCATGTTCAGAAGCGGTAGACTATCAACCCAGATGTAATTCTACTTTCTTCCACTAGGTAGAGCCATTTACTTACCTTGAAATGTATTGTTCTATTAATATCCTCTTATCTTGCCTTGAAAGACAAAAACAGAAATATACCCCCCCCCCCCCCCCCCCCATTAGGAAAGAAAAATGTTTTACCATCAAAATGAAACTATCCTCACAAACTGAATCTTTCCCTGCCATGGCTTAACAAATACCTGCAGGGGTGACGTAATAATTAGGTGCTGAATTTGACCGCATTCTGTTTCGCTAGATTTGGGCTTAGATTAGACTGAACACAGAATTGTCTTCCTTGGTAGCATGTTTCTTACTCAATGCGCCCAAAAGTATGTGGGCCCCACCTCCAAATTATGGAGTTCACTTTCCAGTAAAGAGTACTGGTAGTCCTACAGCATACAAAGACATTTTAGACAATTGTGTTATTCCAACCTTGTGGTAGCAGTTTGGAGAAGGTCCTTTTCTGTTCCAAAATGACTGTTCCCTGTATACAAAGCATGCTTCATAAAAGATATGGTTTCACGAGTCTTGTGTGAGGAACTTGAGTGTCCTGGACAGAGCTCTGACCTCAACCCTACTGAACACCTTTGGGAAGTTATTGAATGGCAATTGTGAGCCAAGTCTTCTCATCCAACATCCGTACCTGACCTCAACCCTACTGAACATCTTTGGGATCAGGTCCTCTCATCCAACATCCGTAGCTGGCGTCAACCTTACTAAACACCTTTGGGATCGGGTCTTTTCATCCAACATCAGTACCTGAACTCAACCCTACTGCACACCATTGGGATGAATTGAAATGCCAATTGTGAGCCAGATCAGATATCCTCTAACATTAGTGGTCAATGCAAAAGTGACTCCTTACATTGGTGATTAGTGGAAAATGGTTCCTTTGCATTGATGTTCAGTGTTATGCCCCGTACACACGGTCGGATTTTCCGATGGAAAATGTCCGATCGGAGCGTGTTGTCGGAAATTCCGACCATGTGTGGGCTCCATCTGACATTTTCCATCGGATTTTCCGACACACAAAGTTTGAGGGCAGGATATAAAATTTTCTGACAACAAAATCCGTTGTCGGAAATTCCGATCGTGTGTACACAAATCCGACGGACAAAGTGCCACGCATGCTCAGAATAAATAAAGAGATGAAAGCTATTGGCCACTGCCCCGTTTATAGTCCCGGCGTACGTGTTTTACGTCACCGCGTTCAGAATGATCGGATTTTCCGACAACTTTGTGTGACCGTGTGTATGCAAGACAAGTTTGAGCCAACATCCGTCGGAAAAAATCCTAGGATTTTGTTGTCGGAATGTTTGAACAAAGTCCGACCGTGTGTATGGGGCATAAGTGGGAGATTAATCCACTGTTGCTCACCGCTCAAGAACCTCCTTGCAAGTGGAACCCTGGTTGAGTAAAACTGGTCTACACAGCACCCTGGCCTCAACCCTACTGAGCACCCTTGGGATTAATTGTAATGCCAATTATTAGCCAGGTCTTTTCACCCAACATCAGTACCTGATTTCAATAATGGTCACAAATTCCCACTGATACCCTCCACAATCTTGTGGAAAGCCTTCCTAGAAGAATGGAGGTCGTTATTGCCTATATGATCTTGTTGGACATTCCATTCCAAAACCATGGGCATTAATTTAGACTTGCTTGCTCTTTTTGTGACTTTACCAGCCTCCATTCTTCTGGGAAGGCTTACCACAAGATTTGGAAGTGTGTCTGTGGGAATTTGCACCCAATTGTTTTGTAGAAACACTCCAAAATGTTGTGGAATGCCTTCCTAGAAGAATGGAGGCTGTTACTGCTGCAAAGGGCAGGCAAGTCTAAATGAATGCCCATGGTTTTGGAATGAAATGTCCAACAACATTATATGCTGTAGGCAATTACAGACACCACTCTTCTATGAAGGCTTTCCAAAAGCCTTTGGAGTGTGTCTGTGTCTATTTGTGAGGTCAGGTACTGATGTTGGATGAGAAGACCTGGCTCACATTCAGCCTTCCATTTCATCGCAAAGGTATTCAGTAGGGTTGAGGTCAAGGCTCTGTATAAGACTTTTGAGTTCTTCTACTTCAAACTCTTCAAAAAGACCTTCTCCTAACTGATCCCAATGGTGTTCAGTAGGTTTGAGTTCAGGTACTGATGTTGAATTGGAAGACCTAATCTCCAGTGTCCAGTTAGGGCTTGGTGCAAGCCACTCAAGTTTCTTCACACCAACCAGGTCAAACCATGTCTTAATGAAGTTGGCTTTGTTCACAGGGGCACAGTCATGCTTCGCCAAACTGTTACCACGAGGTTGGAAGAGCACAATTGTACCCTTCACTAGAAACACCTGAACTCCATCATTTAGAATGGCCTTCCAATTGATACCAAAGGTGTTCAGTATGGTTTAGGTCAGGGCTCTGTATAGGCCTCTTGGGTTCTTCCACACCTAACGTTTGAAAAGGACCTTATCCTAATTGTTCCCTCAAGGTGGGAGGAGCACAATTGTCTAATATGTCTTTGTATTCTGTAGTAAAAACAGTACCCTTCGCATGAAAAAACCTGAACTCCATCATTTGGAATGGTCTTCCAATTCATACCAAGGGTGTTCAGAAGGGTTGAGGTCAGGTACTGATGTTGGATGAAAAGACTTGATCCCAAAGGTGTTCAGTAGGGTTGAGGTCAGGTACTGATGTCGAGTAAGAAGACAAGATCCCAAATGTGTTCAGTAGGTTTAAGGTCAGATACTGATGGAATAGATAGAAGACCTTTATTTTGAAAAAAAAATAAAACCTGATCCCAAAGGCAGAGTAGAGGTCAGGTGCTGATGTTGGATGAGAAGACCTGATCCCAGAGGCATTCAGTAGGGTTGGGGTCACGTCCTGATTTTAGATGAGAAGACCTGATCCCAAAGGCATTTAGTAGGGTTGAAGATAGGTACTTCATCTCAAAGGTCTTCCCATAAGTAGGGTTGAGGTCAGGGCTTCCAATTCATACCAAGGGTGTTCAGCAGAGCTGACCCACATACTTTTCGTGAAATGGACAAACACCCACAAACTTTTGACCAGATAGTGTATCATGACACCCAAAAAAATTTGGCAATTAAAAATGTAGTTCCCTTTGGAAAATATGCTTATATTCCATTATTTATTCATTTGTACGCCTTTCTAAATGTGAATTCAGGTTGCTAAGGAGAAATGCTTTGGGTGTCGGTAGAAAGGTAGAAAGCACTCTCCCACCCCCTAAAAGAAAAACCTTATGAATAGTGAATCAGAAGAAGAGTACATTTTTTTTTACAAAATTTGTTCACTTTAATAAAGCTTACAATTTTAATTATACATTCATACAAAATGCAACAAAAAATATCATAAATTGAACTCAAAAATGAGAGAATATATTGCATGGCCTTTATTTTATGTTTTTATTTATTTTCACCTAGTGATCCTGCCAGTAACAGACTTCCTTCCAAGGGTGACGACGCTCACTCAACATGCTGTATCAAAGGAGGGGTAGCATTGTCACAGGACTCCAGTGATGTACTGTAGGACAGGTGGGGAGGGAGTAATTAAAGATCGAGGCCTCATGTACACTGGACATTAAAATAATGTTATAAAAACGTCAGTAGCTTTGCAGTGAGTTTTTCAATTTTTTCAACGTTTTTGCAATAGCATTTATTAGCGTTTTTCTGCGTTAGCGTTTTTTTTTTTTTTTTTAAGAAAACATTTTTTTTTATTTTTATTTTTTTCAATGGATCAAAAACGTTAAAAACCGCTGGTGAGTGACGTTTTTGAGCGTTTATCGAAGTTTATCAGCGTTAGAACGTTTTTACAGCTGAAAAACGTCTCTCAGAACCCACTAGTTTTGGGGGGGTTTTTTACTGCTCAAAAACACCACTGCCCAAAACTGCTGATAACAGCCTATGTGTGCATGGACACCTAGGATAACATGATGGAGAGTTTAAGGACTGTAGAAAAAAAACGTCTACAGCCAATAACAGCTGCTGTAAAAACATCAAAAAACGTCCAGTGTGCATGAGGCCTTACTGTACAAAAAACAGTTACACTTTAAGAGGCACTGTCTGTTTATAGAAAAGTGTCAGTGTCTGCTGATGGCCCCGTCCACGGCAAAGTATACTTCATCCATGCTCCCTTGGGCCATCCCCACTCCATCAGAGCCCTTGCTCCAAGGTGGAAATCGTCAACCCATCATCAACCCACCTTGTAGCTGGCCTCTTAGATCTCAGATCAGAGATCAGACATTGTGAATGTATAGCTGGGGGAAGTCCTAGGACCCTCCCTGGCTCTAATGTGTTAGAGCCAAAGGGAGACCTGGAAGGGCTTCCCTTATTCTGCTGGAGTAGCTACATCTGGTGAGTGAATTTTTCAAAGGGGGGGGGGGGGGTAGGTGTTTGTACTTTAAGGGGGTGTTTTTGCTTGTTGGTTGAAGATGTGCATTAGTTACTTCTGACCCGATTATGGGTTAACCTTTGAACTTTGCAATACTCCTCACCCTTGCACTCTGTGTCACATACTATTATCATTATGGAAGGTACTTCTATAGCGCCGTAAATTTATGTAGAGCTTTACGTATACATTGTACATTCACATCAGTCCCTACCCTCAAGGAGCTTACAAATCTAAGGTCCCTAACTCACATTCATATACTAGTAATTCTTCGTTACTTACTTCTGACCCCTGCACTCTGTGTTACATACTAATGACCTCTGTGTTACTCCAGACCTCTACACTCTCTATGTTACTAACGCCTGTCCCCTGCATTCTGCGTTACATACTACTGACCTTTGCATTACTAATTCTTGACCCCTGTACTCTGCGTTACTTACTCCTGACCTCTGAGTTGCATCGCTCCTGACCCCTGTATTACATATTACTGACCTCTGAGCTCTGTGTTACTTACTCCTGGCCCCTGCATTTCTTACTACTGACCTGTGAACTTTGTGCTACTTACTATTAACCCTTAAAATTTTCAAGCCTTCCTTACATTTTGATGGGACCCTACAATGTCATTATGATGAAAACAATGCACTGCATTCTGATGATTTCTGATTTTTTTTCCCATGTTGTTCAGGTAGATCTCCACCTCTTAAAGGTTGCCCCATCCATGCTTTAAGGCAGTGGTGTCAAATTGGCGGCCCTCCTACTGTTGCAGAACTCCAAGTCTCATCATTAAAATGAAAAATTGGGTATGTTGGCGCTACCTAAAATAGTTGTTCACTGGGATAGCCTGAAGTATAACACCCCCTAATCGTATTCATAAATCTTATGAGGTGTGCAACATGTATGAACCCCCTATACAGTATGGGTGGTCCTACAGTAAGTGTGAACCCACTGATCATATACTATGGAGTCTATGGTAAATAACACGTGTCGCACAGCTTGCTGGGTCCTACAGCGTCTGGAAGGGAAGCCAGAGGCTGCATTCCATACTATGCATTTATTAATAACCATATAACAATGCGGTGATATATATATATATTGTGTTGTCCTGGTCTGATACCATATGCGTGATCGACATATATTATAATCGCATAGAGCAAAACAGATATAACAGCCCAGGAAATCCAACAGTTAAATCTTCAACATGTATTGCAACAGTCCCATATATTGCTGTTATATGATTTATTCAGGTTCCCACAGGTGACTTAGGTGCTCCAACAATTTGTCAGGTGACTCTCGTGCTCCCCCTTTGGTTACTTACTCACCAACTCCCAGAACCCCACCAGGGGTATGATGCTTGTGGTGTAGTTCGCTGGGTCACTTCACTTGTTGTTCCGTATGACAGATAATCAGCTACCAGAATCCGCACCGGGGTGGTCCACCTGAATTGGGAGATGGATCGCCTTGCTGCTGTGTTTTATGTTGGATGTCTCCTATGCTTTCCAATTCTTGGAGGTGTTGCTTCCCCTCATATATTGTAAAAAAAGAGAGCTTCCATAGCGTAATAAAGTTTGACCACTTTATTTAAACTTCATACGCCCGCAATCCGGGGATATTTAAACATAATGGGTATGAATAGAGCAAAATTAATTAGCAAAAAGGAAAACAAAATTTTAAAATCCAAAAGGAAAAAATTGATATTAAATTAATAAAAGTAGCAAAAAAATGAAGAAAATATAAAAAAATATAAAAAATATAAAAAATGGCAAAATAAAAAATGAAACTAAAAACGGTCCGTTGCTGAGGACGTCATGTGACGAAGCGCGCACAACGGCATCACGCTCTGTCAGTCTGCTCTAGGGCATACGAGAGAGGAGGACGCTGTTTAGCAGCTGGTGCTTACACACCTCCTTCGTACTGTTTATGCCTGATTGGAGGGACTGCTCTATCTGTCTACTCAGCCTGGTATTAATGCTGTCCTACCTAACTTGGACAGAATCACACAATAGTGCCTGGACTTTTTAGTTTCATTTTTTATTTTGGAAACAGATAAAGGATAAGTACAGCGCTGCTACAGAGATGTTAAAAAAATATATATAATACAGTAAGCAGCTAACACACCTCTAAGACAAAGAAGTAAAAAATCAGCAGATATATATATAGTGTAGCGCTATGTGTATGGGTAGGTCAAAGTGAGACGTTAGAATCGAGCCATCTAGCAATGGCCAGAAAACAAACAAAAAATTAATTTGAAAACGTGAATTAAAAAAGGAATTTGGTTGATTAACCAAAACATGTTGGGTGGACCTCCTATGATCACCGCGTCCGATACCATTTAAGCTGTTTATGATCGTATACCATGTGAGTGCTTTTCTTTTAATGTTTTAATAAATGCATGCCCTTTAAAAAACGATATCACGCCATGTGAGTCTTTTTTCTCTCATGGTTCCAATTATACATCCGGATGGTCTGCTGATACCTCTGGACGGTTGAAGCTGCCTACAGATCTTCCCTCCTCACTTATTGAAGTTTTGGATACCTGATGTTTTCACCCTGCTAGCCCCGGTGGCTAAACAAGCTTTTTGTGACTTACAAGACGTATGTCTTTCTAAGTCCTCTACGTCCGGTAAGCCTCCTCAGATGTTATGGTGGTGGTTCTGACACATACATAGACGTCACATTGGATTTGGTGTTCCTCTGTTTCACCCACCAGTAACACCCTGCTGCTGCCCTCATCAACTTACCCTCAGAGACTGTTGGTGGTGGCTTTTTTTGATTTCCATCAAGGATACATCTTATTTACATGGACTCTATTTAAGTGATTTATATTGGGTTTTTGTTTTCACTTTTTCACAGGTGTATCCTATTATGCTCTATATATGATTTTGTATTTGTGCAACCAAATTCCTTTTTTAATTCACGTTTTCAAATTAATTTTTTGTTTGTTTTCTGGCCATTGCTAGATGGCTCGATTCTAACGTCTCACTTTGACCTACCCATACACATAGCGCTACACTATATATATATCTGCTCATTTTTTATTTTGCCATTTGTTATATTTTTTATATTTTTTTATATTTTCTTCATTTTTTTGCTACTTTTATTAATTTAATATCAATTTTTTCCTTTTGGATTTTAAAATTTTGTTTTCCTTTTTGCTAATTAATTTTGCTCTATTCATACCCATTATGTTTAAATATCCCCGGATTGCGGGCGTATGAAGTTTAAATAAAGTGGTCAAACTTTATTACGCTATGGAAGCTCTCTTTTTTTACAATATATGAGGGGAAGCAACACCTCCAAGAATTGGAAAGCATAGGAGACATCCAACATAAAACACAGCAGCAAGGCGATCCATCTCCCAATTCAGGTGGACTACCCCGGTGCGGATTCTGGTAGCTGATTATCTGTCATACGGAACAACAAGTGAAGTGACCCAGCGAACTACACCACAAGCATCATACCCCTGGTGGGGTTCTGGGAGTTGGTGAGTAAGTAACCAAAGGGGGAGCACGAGAGTCACCTGACAAATTGTTGGAGCACCTAAGTCACCTGTGGGAACCTGAATAAATCATATAACAGCAATATATGGGACTGTTGCAATACATGTTGAAGATTTAACTGTTGGATTTCCTGGGCTGTTATATCTGTTTTGCTCTATGCGATTATAATATATGTCGATCACGCATATGGTATCAGACGAGGACAACACAATATATATATATATCACCGCATTGTTATATGGTTATTAATAAATGCATAGTATGGAATGCAGCCTCTGGCTTCCCTTCCAGACGCTGTAGGACCCAGCAAGCTGTGCGACACGTGTTATTTACCATAGACTCCATAGTATATGATCAGTGGGTTCACACTTACTGTAGGACCACCCATACTGTATAGGGGGTTCATACATGTTGCACACCTCATAAGATTTATGAATACGATTAGGGGGTGTTATACTTCAGGCTATCCCAGTGAACAACTATTTTAGGTAGCGCCAACATACCCAATTTTTCATTTTAATTTTCTGGCAAAGAACCTTGTTAGGAACTTTGTGTAAGGGAGGCAGCAACCTAAGTTTCTGAACCCATATACTTATCCTAAAGCGCAGTTTTGTTTCATATATAGTCCAAGTCTCATCATGCCTCTGCCTGTGGAAGTCATGCTTGTTACTGTCAGCCTTGATATGCCTTAATGGGACTTGGAGGGCCGCCAGTTTGACACCTCTAAGGCAGGGATCTCTAAACTACGTTCCTCCAGCTGTTGTGGATCTACACATTCCATGAGGCATTGTAAAACTCTGACATTCACAGACATGACTAGGCATGATGGGAATTGTAGTTCCTGAACAACTGGAGGGAACGACATTGAAGAGCCCTGCTCTAAGGCAACAGATCCCTAGGTATAAAAGAGGCATCTGACCTCCTCCATGCTGCTCAAGCCTAAGCGGCCAGTTGTCAGTGGGAAGGGGCAGTGATATCATCGACCTGGGTAGGCTCCAACGCCATCCTTACTATGCCATACTCGCCCACATTGGACTCCTGCAGAGGGTAGGTTGCAATGGAGCATGGATGGGTGAGTATACCTTTGCTGTGGGGGGGCAGTCTCAAATGATAATAAGATGATCATGACATAAATATCATTTATGTTGTTGGAAAGGGTGAACCATGAAAGAGGGGTGCAAGAATCGGGGCAATGGGCCTTTGTGAGGTGTGGCAGCAGGCAACTCCGTCAGATTCTCCTGTGAACGAGACATCCGGCGCCTCGCTAACCGCAGGGAATTCTCCCGACCCCCTGAGGAAACCAAGATTGAAGCACAAATTAATACATGAAGTATGAATCTAATAATTGGATAAGAAGAAAAAAAAACAGAGAACATATGAATATCCTAAACATCATTCATCCATCAATCTATCTACCCTTTTGGATAAAGAAGGAACGTACAACATTACTGGAGAAAGATATACTGTATGTCCTTTTACATTTTCAAAGCGACCTACCAGTTGGGGGTCCTGAACTCTGAACATATACATCCTTATCCCAACATTTTAGCTTTAGTCCTTGAGCTTTGTTTTATTAGGGGGGGCAATAACATTGATGAAGCTATAAATTATGAGATGCCCAACTTGGTAGCAACAACTTCCTCCTTGACCCCAGGGGTCAAGAATCGACAACTTCCTCCCTATGTACAGGTTCAACTCGTATACTTCTCCCTTCAGTACTGACAGTCTTTAAAAGATGCAAAAGCCCTTTACAGGCTAGGAAGTCTTATGCCGCATAAACACGACCGGTTTTGCCGTTGTAATAAACTCCGAAGGTTTCTCCGACGGAATTCCGCTCAAGCGGTCTTGCATACACACAGTCACACCAAAGTCCGACCGTCCAGAACGCGGTGACGTACAACACGTACGACGGGACTAGAAAAAGGAAGTTCAATAGCCAGTAGCCAATAGCTTCCGTCTCGTACTTGCTTCAGAGCATGCGCCGTTTTTGGTCCGTCCGAACAGCATACAGACGAGCGGTTTTCCCGCTAGGAATTGGTTCCGTTGGAAATATTTAGAACATGTTCCATTTCTAGGTCCGTCAGAATTTTCGAAAAAAGAAGTCCGATGAGGCACTCACAGGATTGGAATAGACGATGAAAAGCTTCCGTCTGACTTTTTCTGTCGGACATTCTGCTCGTGTGTACGCGGCTTTAGTCCCTTTTGTAGAAGTAGCACAGAGTGGTTGTAGACTGTCATTTGGAGTACCTCCAGCTCCCTTGCAGACACTGATCCCAGCCCTGCCTTCTGCAGGAAATGCTAGCCCACCTGGCTGCTCTTTCACCAGCCCACTTGGCTGCTCCTCTTCACCAGTCTGCCCGACTGCCTTTCTGGAGATCTTCCAGGGAGAATTTTGGCACACCGATATCTTCTAGGGAGACCTGCTACCTATGGCAGTCTCTCCCCCTTGTATGTCCCTTCTCCCATGCTGCAGTACTCATACTGTCCTCCTTCCTCCCGCTACCTCTCAGGAAAGCCTCCTCCAACTTCTCCTGTGGTAGGAACTTTCCAGGCCAGCCACTTGAGCCCCAGGCCCAGGTAGAGCCCCCTCGAGGGCCACCGACAGTCTCCTCAGCACTGTATCTCCATCTTCCACCCGACCCCCCCTACTGGCATGACTTAAACATATTTAAGGGCTCACTTAGTCCCCTGCCAGGCCCACCACCTGGGGATTGACTAAACTCCCTTAAACATGCAGGACAGCCCTCCTAACCCCCACCCTCTAGTTTCTAGAACGTTCTTCAACATTTCAGAACCGGGGGGGGGGGGGGGGGTGCACCAGAGAGCTGCCCCGGATGAGTCATCCAGCCCTGAACTTTAGTAAATCCTAAACCAGATTCCATTAATCAGGCTTAGCCCTGAGCCAAACTATGATTTGCCTACTCTCACACACTAGTAGCACACTAGAGGGTGCTACATGCGTTTTTTGCATGCATGTTTGAAAAAATAAATTTAGGCCTGAAGATTTGCTAAGACCCCAAAGATTATATACTTTCCAAAAGCAAACACTCTGGAGAATAAAAAAAATAGTAGCTCTCATTTTTTTATGTTACACAGTATTAGCACAAATGCAATATATTGCCAATTTTTTGGGGTAAAATATAAAAGACGAGGTTGCGCCGAGTAGATGGATCCAACTTTGAGTTAATGTTCTCCTGATGTATCACTCTGTAGGTTGAGAGGGAACAGGAATCTCCTTGTAATTCATTAATCCTTGAAATAAATTACTAGAACAAAGTGTATGGAATGTTTTGTTCTTTTGTTTGATACGTTGTATTATTTAGCAGTTTGTGTTATCTGTATTTGTTAGCCAGGGGATGCACAAAGGCCATGTTCTGTACCTACACAAATCCTCTTCAATAAAAATACATTTTTAAAAACCATGAACAATGGGCCTAGAATTATTGATCTCACTCCGAGGTGCGCAGCAATATGTAACATGTGTATTGCAATCAACATTTTTGTGCATAGGAGCCCTTGACACATGCATTTATGTATGGACATGCATGTATGTGGGGGTGGTGGACTCACAAAAAAATGTTCGCGTGCGGGGGGGGGGGGGGGGGGGGTTAGGAGTTTGGTTAGAACTTTTTTTTTCCCAACCTTTTTTTTTCAGCACAAGGTACACTTATGGAGATGTGTGGAAGTTATCGGGTGGCTGCACAGGAGTGCGGAGAGGATGACAGGGGGAAGTATGTACAGGAGAGGAGTGTGGAGGATATGACAGGGGGCAGTATGTACAGGAGAGGAGTGTGGAGGGGATGACAGGGGGCAGTATGTACAGGAGAGGAGTGTGGAGGGTATGACTTTGGGCAGTATGTACAGGAGAGCAGTGTGGAGGGTATGACAGGGGCAGTATGTACAGGAGAGGAGTGTGGAGGGTATGACTTTGGGCAGTATGTACAGGAGAGCAGTGTGGAGGGTATGACAGGGGCAGTATGTACAGGAGAGGAGTGTGGAGGGTATGACAGGGGGCAGTATCTACAGGAGAGGAATGAAGAGGGTATGACAGTGGGCAGTATGTACAGGAGAGGAGTGTGGAGGATATGACAGTGGGCAGTATGTACAGGAGAGGAGTGTAGAGGATATGACAGTGGGCAGTATGTACAGGACAGGAGTGTAGAGGGGATACCAGTGGGCAGTATGTACATGAGACGAGTGAAGAGGGTATAACAGTGGGCAGTATGTACAGGAGAGGAGTGAAGAGGGTATGACAGTGGGCAGTATGTACAGGAGAGGAACCTGGAGCTAATGACAGTGGGCAGTATGTACAGGAGAGGGGTGTGGAGGGTATGACAGTGGGCAGTATCTACAGGAGAAGAGTGTGGAGGGGTACAACAGCGGGCAGTATGTACAGGAAAGGAGTGAAGAGGGTATCACAGTGGGCAGTATGTACAGGAGAGGAGCGTGGAGGGAATGACAGTGGGCAGTATGTACAGGAGAGAAGTGTGGAGGGTATGACAGGGGCAGTATGTACAGGAGAGGAGCGTGGAGTGGATGACAGTGGGCAGTATGTACAGGAGAGTAGCGTGGAGGGTATGACAGTGGGCAATATATACAGGAGAGAAGCATGGAGGGGACGGCAGTGGGCAATATGTACAGTAGACAAGCGTGGAGGGTATAAAAGCAGCCATACCTGTGTATATCAAAGCAACTGCAAATGTTTCTTTAAAACTTTCAGCATCTCACCTGTTCTTCCTTTGGTTTTCTGTATCTTCACGATTGTTTCAATCTTGGTGTGGCCTGTCGGTGAGAAGTGAACTATGGAGTGCTGGCTTTCATGTTCTGTTACATCCTCCTCCTCCTCCTCGTCATTCAGCATCCTGCAGGTGAAGTAGCAGTGGATCAATATATGACATTCATTTAGCAACGTTTTACACTTTTCAAACATTTTTACAATATTGTATTTTCTCTGTTTGAATGTGAATCCTAAATTTCCAGTCAATGTATCTTTTGAGAATTACTTACCCAGCTTCCTGAGTAGATACAAGTTTTGGAAGAGTTTTTCTTAACTGTTGGTAGCACCATGGTCTTCATTTGGTCAATGTTGGTCCGTCGGCAAAGTGGGCAACTCTTCTGCAAACTCTGCTGCAGAAGATTATTTTTTTTTTCCAGCCTTATGCCTCAGGCGATGCCCATTGGCACAGTTGGGCACATACCAACACACAGCATTCAACGCCTTCATTTTGCAAAGTTTTAGTTTTATTTTACCAACACATCCTTATCATTGGCTCCAATTCTTCCTTATTTCCTCCAGGAGGCCCAGAAAATCAGGTCTGAACAGGCTTGATAAAGGGGATAGTTTGGCCCTTTGGTCTTTAAGCCACACAGGGGGGAGATTTACTAAAACTGGAGAGTGCAAAATCTGGCGCAGCTCTGCAAAGAAACCAATCAGCTTCCAGGTTTTATTGTCAAAGCTCCATTTAACAAGCTGAAGTTAGAAGCTGATTGGCTACCATGCACAAGTGCACCAGATTCTGAGTGCTCTAGTTTTAGTAAATCTTCCTCACAGTGCACACATTCAGTTTCTAGTTTACAACTAATAATGAGATCTGCCAGCACAGTACATACAGGTGTATTAAGCAGAACTTCACTCTCCCCTACCTGTTATGCTGGGTTAAAATTAAAATACTTACGCACTCACCCCAGCCTATGGTACATTTTCCTGCAGCAGTCTGCCGTTCAACTGTCTGTGCCCATCAGCACTGGTGCTACCACTGGGCAAACTAGGCAGCCGCCTAGGGCGCACTGCTGCCTAGGGCGCCCGGCCATTGGTGTTCCTACTCTCTTCTCTATGCAGCAAGCAGCTAAGGCTCAGCATCAGCAGGCAGCCGCCGCTCCGTTCGCACATAGCGTCAGAGTCGCAGCGGCGTCGGAGGACTGTGTCTGTTTCCCTACTCCCGAAGGAATTAAAGCAAGCAAACATTCATTGATTGGTACTGGTGAGGCTACATTTGATAGGCGCTGGTGAGGCTGCATTTGATGGGCGCTGGTGAGGCTGCATTTGATGGGCCCTGGTGAGGCTGCATTTGATGGGCGCTGGTGAGGCTGCATTTGATGGGCGCTGGTAAGGCTGCATTTGATTGGTGCTTCATTGAAAAGGTGGGGTATACATGGGCAGGGCAAAGGGGGTGGGGGTCTAATTTTAATAAGTGGCCACGAGTCTTGTTAAACTCCCTTTGACAAAAAAGTTTTATCCCTATTGTGGGGTCACCAGCACGGTATTTGTAAATTGAAATCATATCCCCTCTCAAGCGTCTCTTCTCCAGAGAGAACAAGTTCAGTGCTCACAACCTTTCCTCATAACTAAGATCCTCCATCCTCCCTAGAACTGGACAGCATACTCCCAGGTGCGGCCGGACCAGAGTCTTGTAGAGTGGGAGAATTACTGCTTTATCTCTGGAGTTAATTCCCTTTTTAATGCATGCCAAAATTCTGTTTGCTTTGTTAGCAGCATGCCATTGCTGAGCCTGTCATCTACTAGGACCCCCAGGTCCTTTTCCATTCTTGATTCCCCCAGAGGTTCTCCCCCCAGTGAGTGGATTGCATTCATATTTTTGCCACCCAAATGCATTATACATTATTCTTATTTGGTTCAGATGGTGACAAGTGTGTGTGGCAGCAACCAGGTGAGGAGTACAAAGACAAGTGTGTCTTGCCTACAGTCAAGCATGGTGGTGGGAGTGTCATGGTCTGGGGCTGCATGAGTGCTGCCGGCACTGGGGGGCTACAGATCATTGAGGGAACCATGAATGCCAACATGCACTGTGACATACTGAAGCAGAGCATGATCCCCTCCCTTCAGAGACTGGGCCACAGGGCAGCATTCCAACATGATAACGACCCCAAACACACCTCCAAGATGACCACTGCATGTCTCCAGACCTAAACCCTGTTGAGCATCTGTGGGACATCCTCAAATGGAAGGTGGAGGGGCGCAAGGTCTCCAACATCCACCAGCTCTGTGATGTCATCATGGAGGAGGGGAAGAGGACTCCAGTGACAACCTGTGAAGCTCTGGTGAACTTCATGCCCAAGAGGGTTAAGGCAGTGCTGGAAAATAATGGTGGCCACACTAAATATTGACACTTTGGGCCCCAATTCGGACATTTTAACTTAGGAGTGTACTCACTTTTGTTGCCAGCGGTTTAGACATTAATGGCTGTGTGTTGAGTTATTTTGAGGGGACAGCAAATTTACACTGTTATACAAGCTGCACACTCACTACTTTACATTGTAGCAAAGTGTCATTTCTTCAGTGTTGTCACATGAAAAGAATAAAACATTTACAAAAATGTGAGGTGTGTACTCACTTTTGTGAGATACTGTATCTGAACATGTTGGACATTCCAAAACCATGATATGAATATGGAGTTGGTCCCCTATGTGGCTATAACAGCCTCCGCTTTTCTGGGGAGACTTTCTATGAGATTTTGTAGTGTGTCTGTGGGATCTCCATTCAGCCAAAACAATTTTGATGAAGTTAAGGTATTAATGTTAAATGGGAAGACCTGGCTTGGAATTGGCATTCAAAGTCACCCCAAAGGTGTTCCGTAGGGTTGAGGTCAGGGCTCTGTGTAGACCACTTGAGTTCCTCCACACCAGCCTCATTACAACATGTCTTTATGGAGCTGGCTTGGTAGCCAAGAGCACAGTGAACAAGGTTAGAAGAGCACAATTGTCTAAAATGTCTTTGTACACTGTAGTATTATTACGGTAGGCACCCTCACATGGAAACACCTGAACGCCATCATTTGGAATGGCCTTCCAATTCATACCAAGGATGTTCAGTAAAGTTGAGGTCAGATACTGAGGTTGGATAAGAAGACCTGACCCCAAAAGCATTCATGAGGGTTCAGGATTGATGTTGGATAAGAAGACCTGATCCCGTTTGGTAGGGTTGAAGCCAGGAACTGATGTTTAATGAGAAGACCTAATCCCAAAAGCGTTCAGTAGGGTTGAGGTCAGTAACTGATTTTGGATGAGAAGACCTGATGCCAAAGGTGTTCAATAGAGTTGAGTTAAGTACCTGATCCCAAAGGTCTTCCAAAAGGTAGGGTTAAGGTCAGATACTGAATTTGGATGAGCAGACCTGATCCCAAAGGTGTTCAGTAGGGTTGCGGGCAGGTACTGCTGTTGAATGAGAAGACCTGATCCCAAAAGCCTTCAGTAGGATTGAGGTCAGGTACTGATGTTGGATGAGAAGACGTGATCACAAAGGCTTTCAGTAGGCTTAAGGTCAGGTTCTGATGTTGAATAAGAAGACGTTATCCCAAACGCATTCAGTGGGGTTGAGGTCAGGTACTGCTGTTGGCTAAGAAGACCTCATACCAAAGGTGTTCAGTAGGGTTGAGGTCAATAAATGATTTTGGATGAGATGACCTGATGCCAAAGGTGTTCATTATGGTTGAGATTAGGTACCTGATTCCAAAGGTCTTTTAAAAAAAGTAGGGTTGAGGTCAGGGCTCTGTGCAGGACACAAGTTCCTCAACAACAAACTCATCAAACCATGCCTTCCAATGAATTAGATCTTATGAACCAAAATTATATTATCATGACTCTTGATGCAGAGATAAAAAAAACATGATTATGTACTATGGAATCTTATTCCTACAGAATAACTTTAAATTCTGTTTTTTTTATTTATATATATATATATATATATATATATATATATATATATATATATATATATATATAAAATCATATAACCAGTATATTGCCACTTACTGAGAGTCTGAGGATTTACGCCGCAATAAGTAATTCACAACTTCTGGATCTGTCTCCAATAGCCGTATCATTATTTCACTATGTGTATTGGGGGGAACCTAAAAATAAAAGAAGAAAAATTAAATGAATTAAAATATATTAAATGTATTAAAATAAATCAAATAAAATGTATTAAAAAAATAAAATAAAAGGAAGTAAAATAAAACTCAAGAACATAGAAACGTTTGAATATGTGATACCCGTTACTGGCCAATTGTAAGTTCACACAAGCTTTTAGGATTTCTTAGAACCCTTTGTCAAGCTTATACATTACAATTGTATACAGCCTGACAAAGGGATTTAAGGATTCCCAAAACACGGCAGAATACTAAACTCATGAACGCAAATGTAATATATTGCCGATTACCCGTTCCCTAGACAAGATTTATGGCAATGGTTATCAGGTATTTCCTCACACTTATTGAACAGAGATAACCTTTGATGCATTATATAGGGGATTGTTACAATCCCTTTAAAAGAAATAAAGTTAAATAAAAAAAAAAGCTTAAAAAATTGTAATACAACAAATAAAGACAAATAGCAGCAAACAAAAAGAAAAAAAAAAAGTTAAAAATGTTATAAAAACATAAAAACTTTTTTTTAAAAGTTTTAAAAAGTAAAAAAAAAATAATGTTATAATATTAATAATAATAATAATAATGTTAAAATAATAATTTTATAATTATAATAATACCTAATATTTCTTAATGCATTTTTGTTTTGATCCTATGAGAGAGTGTACTATATGGGATTGTATGATTTTTATTTTATTTTTTTATTGGTTGAGCTAGATGGACTTGTGTCTTTTTTCAACCTGCCTAACTATATAACAAGGTACTTGTAATGTACATTTTTCCAAAACTAACAATTTTTTGAAAAAGAAAAAACAAATAATAAAAATGTGTTAAAAACTAAAATTGTGTGAAAATAAATGAAAAACTAACCCAAAAAAAAAAAAAAAGAAAGAAATAGCAACCTGGTCGCCCCGCAGACGTGCATACGGCACGCATGTATATGTAAACAGTAATTACGCTACACAGGTTAGGTATCACCTCGAACATCGGAGTGAGAGCAATAATTCTTGGGCCATAATTCACAGTTAACTCAAAGCTGATAACCTGTAAAGGCTTTTGAAGTGTTATTTATGGAATTTTAATTTTGGGGTATCATAGTTTTTTTAATAATATTAAAATAAAAATGCTTTAAAAAGGACCATTTTTTGTTTTTTGCCATTTTGCAGGTGTACATCATTTTAAGGCTTGACATGTTTGGTATCTCTTTACTCGATGTAAGAGTAAAGACATTTTAGCTTCTTATCAACAAATTATATAAATATATAATTATATTATTGAAATTATATATGTAATATATTGTGTTTGTGTGCATTTTTCTTCTGAGAATCTAGGTATTAAAACTGCTGTAACATAAAAAAAAAAATATTGCAACTATCACCATTTTATTCTACAGGGCTTCTGTTTTCAGAAACTATATCATTGTTTAGGAGGGGTTTAAAGTAATTTTCTAGTAACAAATGATTTTAAAAGGTGCGAAAAAATTAAAATTGTCCCAGTAGAAAACATGGCTTAGGTATACTCACGGTGTACAAGGTTTGGTGATGCTTTATCATGGACTCTGTCACCGTTATCTGTGATCCGCTGTCCAGGAAGCTTTGCTTTTCGTCCACCAAACCCTTGTGGTTCTGCAGTAAATTTGGACCAAATACCGTTGCAAGGTTGGCAGCTGACATTTTATTTCCAGGAATCTATGTGGACAAGATTACCTCAAAATCAGTTTACATTTAAACATTTATATCAGTAGCTTCCAAAACTCTCACCACTTGGCTTTTCCCTAACTTGGCCCCATCTCCTGACAATTTTGATTTAATGGCAGCAACAGAGACCGGGGCAGGCCATTACTAGACAATGTGCACTGCCAAAAATTTTGTTAGTTTTCGTTTCATTCTTTTTTTTTTTTTTTTTTTCATTTTTCGCGTCATTCGCTATGATCGCAATTCATAAATTCAATAATTCCTAAATTCGCAAATTCGTAAATTTAAAAATGAAAAAATTCTAAAATTAAAAAATTCATAAATTAAAAAATTCGTAAATTCGAAATTCGTAAATTCGAAAGAACGAAAATTCGAAAATAATAGCTAACTAATAATAACTATTAAATTATAGGTATTGGAATTTCCTTTCAAAATTGGCTGTTAGTCAATGTGACAAATACGAATCTAAATAAATGGAACAGCACAAATTAATAATAAATAATAATAAAAAGTTTTTAATATTATTATTGTTATTTATTATTATTAATTTGTTATGCTCCATTCGTTTACATACGGCATTCGTTATTTTGGATCATTTGTAACTTTGGATAAATTCGTATTCGTTACGTTTACTAACAGCCAAATTTGAAACGATATTCCAATACCTATACCAATACCAATATACCAATACCAATACCTAATAAGTTAATAGTTAGAGTAAAGGGAGCTGAATACAAATGCACGCCACAGTTTTCACATATTTATTTGTAAAAAATGTTGAAAAACATTTATCATTTTCCTTCCCCTTCACAATTATGTGCCACTTTGTGTTGGTCTATCACATAAAATCCCACTAAAATACATTTATGTTTTTGGTTGTAACATGACAAAATGTGGAACATTTCAAGGGGTATGAATACTTTTTCAAGGCACTGTACTTCTCTATCTAAGACTCTATATACATTGGTCATGTGTGTATTCTTCCTTGAATCTCAGTGTGTTTTGTGTATTCCTTCTAGATCTGTGCAGAATTCCAGTGTGAGACTTTTCCTTCCTGTAACAAAGACCGCTCACTTCTGCTCTCTCTCCTTCTGCAGGGTGACTGGTCTTGTCTCCGCCCCTCCTGTCATTTTCTACAGGCAGCCTGTAGTGGGCGGAGCCCGCTGAGCCCCTCCTACAGCTCTACTCTCTCTGCGCAGGCTATGCACACAGCCCAGTGATGATGTCACTGCTACTTTTTATAAGGTAATATCCGGGTTTGCAAAGGCGTTTGATGCACACAAATCGGATTTATATTAAATTCGGATTTATTATTTAAGATTTATATACTTAAAGCATATTTAAGTACAAGCTCTGTGCCCAGGTTTCAGCTAAGATAACCATAAGAAATAAGGATACTTTTTAATTTTTTTTTCACAAGAAATTATGTAAAAAAAAAAAAAATGACTCCCAAGTTATGAAGTTATGACTCCCAAGAAGAGATTGCCACAACATCATGGGGCAAAGTCCATGTTTGCTTTATTATGTTTTTATCACAGCTGCCTTTTACTTTGAATTGAGGTCTATTTACTGTACCAGGCGTTGTATGTGGTGTCGTAACACCACGTTGTATCCATTCTTGTCAATAGGGGGCAGGCTTACACCCGCCCTAGATACTGTTTCTTTCATTTTTTTTGTGTATATATATATATATATATATATATATATATATATATATATATACTGACCTCAATAAACTATTTATGTAAAAAAAAAATAATATCGAGGCTGTTGATGGCCACATTTTCATGAAGCACAGAGCCCCACCTACCTGGTCTCCTGCAAGACTGACTGTGTCCTTCTCATGGAGCGATACTATATGCAGCATCTTCAAGACACGAAGCAATGTGTCAGCATTGCATGGGGGCAAGGCAAAAATCAGGAGCTGAAGAATGTTTATTCTTTCCTGGGGATCCAACCCTGCACACACAAAAAATATTTTTGAAGACAGGTTAGATATGTCAAGGGTTAACGTTGTAGCCTATGCCTTTTCCGCTCTGATGATCTTTAATTCTAAAGCCGCGTACACACGGTCAGATTTTCCGACGGGAATTGTTTGATGGGAGCTTGTTGTCGATAATTCCGACCGTGTGTAGGCTCCATCGGACATTTTACATCGGAATTTCCGACAGACAAAATTTGAGATGTGAGAAAATACAGGAAGAGAGTACACTAATGAGACCTGGAGGGGAGTCTCTCTGATGCACACAGAGAGGGCTTCTGTTAGAAAGAGCCCCCAGACATAATACAGGATACGGTCAAAGACTGCAGACATGATACAGGAGATGGTCAGAGACTGCAGACATACTACAGGAGATGGTTAGAGACTGCAGACATGATTCAAGAGACGGTCAGAGACTGTAGACATGATATAAGAGACGGTCAGAGACTGCAATCATGGTGGAGGAGATGGTCAGAGACTGCAGACATGATAGAATAGATGGTCAGAGACTGTAGACATGATACAAGAGATGGTCAGAGACTGCAGACATGGTACAGAAGCTGGTCAGAGACTGCAGATATGATATAAGAGACGTCAGAGACTGTAGACATGATACAAGAAACGGTCAGAGACTGCAATCATAGTAGAGGAGATGGTCAGATGGTTCAGCGCCCCCACCTCTCAGGTGCCCAGGTGCATTGCACCCCGACCACCCGCCTGGGGTCGGCCCTGGCTCTTTGCAGGAATCTTGAGTTCATCCACACAAAACTGGACAAACCATGTGTTTATGATCAGTTCAGGTACTGATGTTAGTTGAGAAGATTTGACTTAAAGGGGTTGTAAACCCTCATGTTTTTTCACCTTAAGGCATCCTATATGCATTAAGGTGAAAAAACTTCTGTCACTGACAGGCCCCCCCCCCCCGTTTTACTCACCTGAGTCCTGTAATCCCCACACCGGAGACACACTCTTCCCCTCTGCCCGTTGTCTCGGCTCTTGATTGGATAGATTGATAGCAGTGCAGCCATTGGCTCCCGCTGCTGTCAAATCCAATGACGCAGGCGCCGGGGGCGGGGCCGAGTCTGCCAATGCTGGACTCGGGAGCGCGCCCGCAAGGTAACCCCCCAGGAGAGCTCTTCTCCTAGGGAGTTATACGATGCGGGGAGGAGCAACCAGCGCTGCCGGGGAACCCCAGAAGTCGAGGATCGGAGCCACTCTGTCCAAAACTAACTGCATAGTGGAGGTATGATATGTTTGTTATTTTAAAACAAAAAAAAACAAAGCTTTACAATCACTTTAATGTTTTAGTTCATCCCAAAGGTGTTTAGTAGGGTTGCGGTCAGGGCTTTTTGTAGGACCCTTGGGTTCCTCCACACAAAACTGGAAAACATTACTTTATGATCAGGCCAGGTACTGATGTTGGTTGAGAAGACCTGGTTTAGTGTTCTAGTTCATCCCAAAGGTGTTAAGTAGGGTTGAGGTCAGGGTTCTTGGCAGGACCCTTGAGTTCATCCACAGAAAACTGGTCAAACCACGTGTTTATGATCAGGTCAGATACTGATGTTGGTTGAGAAGATCTGACGTAGTGTTCTAGTTTATGCCAAATGTGTTTAGTAGGGTTGAGGTCAGGGCTCTTTGTAAGACCATTGGGTTCCTCCACACAAAACTGAACAAACCATGTGTTTATGATCAGGTCAGGTACTAATGTTGGTTGAAAAGACCCAACCTAATCTTTTAGTTCATCCCAAAGGTGTTTAGTAAGGTTGAGGTCAGGGCTCTTTGCAGGACCTTTGAGTTCCTCCACACAAAACTGGGAAAACCGTGACTTTATCATCAGGTCAGGTACTGATGTTGTCTGAGAAGATCTAGCCTAGTGTTCCAGTTCATCCCAAAAGTTTTCTGTAGGGTTGAGGTCATGGCTCTCTGCGGGACATTTAAGTTCCTTCACACCAAACTGGCCAAACCATTTCTTTATGGAGCTGGCTTTGTACACAGGGACACAGTCATTCTGGAACAAAAAAGGACCTTTACCAAACTGTTAGCACACGGTTGGAAGTGTACAATTGTACCCTTCACTGGAAACGCCAGAAAAAATCCATCATTTGGAATGGCCTTCCAATTCATCCAAAAGGTGTTCCGTAGGGTTGTGGTCAGGGCTCTGTGTAGGCCTCTTGAGCTCCTCTACACCAAACACATCCAAAGGACCTTCCCCTAACTGTTCCCACAAAGTTGGAGAATCACAATTGTCTAAAATGTCTTTGTATGCTGTAGACTAATGCCGCGTACACACGAGCGGACATTACGGCGGACTTTGCCCGGCGGACTGGATTTCGTCGGACAATTCGATGTGTGTGGGCTCCAGCGGACTTTGTTTTCTCAAAAGTTGGACGGAATTAGATTTAAAACTTGTTTTAAATTTATCCGTTGAAATCGAGTCCGGTCGAAAAGTCCGCCGTCTGTATGCTAGTTCGACGGACAAAAAGCCACGCTAGGGCAGCTATTGGCTACTGGCTATGAACTTCCTTGTTTTAGTCCGGTCGTACGTCATCACGTACGAATTCGACGGACTTTGGTGGATTGTGTGTAGGCAAGTCCGTTCATTCACAAAGTCCGTCGGAAAGTACGTCGAAAAGTCCGCCGGGCAAAGTCCGCCGTAATGTCCGCTCGTGTGTACGCGGCATTAGAAGTAGCCTTCACTGGAATTATTTGGAGGAGGTTCACATACCTTGGGCCATACACATCTGTGTGATGGCCAGGTGTCTACAAGTCATATGGTGTTTTTATGCAGTATGTGCACATCAGTTTGCCCTCCTTATGTGCAGGTGATTAGCTGCCACTCCTTGGAAAAGCATATTATATAGAGAAGTCTCTAGTTGGTCAACTTAGCCTTTGTCAGGACCATGTTGCCTGATCTGACGTTATCTGGTTATTGTTGCATTAGTGTTGAACCGTAATATTGGTGAAGCACCTTCTAATGCAGGGGTCTCAAACTGATGGCCCTCCAGCTGTTGCAAAACTACATGTCCCATCATGCCTCTGCCTGTGGGAGTCATGCTTGTAACTGTCAGCCTTTTAATTCCTCATGGGACTTGTAGTTTTGCAACAGCTGGAGGGCCACCTGTTTGAGACCCCTGCTCTAGTGTGTGCTAGAAGTGAGTGTAGGCAAACCATACTCTGACTCACAGTTAAACTGATGAGTTTTAATTGGGTTAAAGTTTATTAGAGTTCATGGCTGGATGACTTATCCTGGCAGCCCTCTGGTGCCTCCCTCTGGCCTGGAATGTTGGAGTACCTTCTAGAATTAGAGGGTAGGGGTTAGGAGGAGCTGCTTATTTATGCGGCCTCAGCCAATCCACAGTAGTGGGCTGACAGGGGGCAGAGCTTACCTCATAAATAGACATGGGCCATGCCAGTAAAGTCAGTCGGGTGGAAGATGGAGATACAGTGTTGAGTTGAGGAGGCTGTCTCTGGTCCTCAGGAGTGCCCTCTAGTCTCGGGGTGTCCTGCCTGGAAGGATCCTGCCAAAAACACACGGGAGGAGGTCTTCCTGGAGGCACGGGAGCAAGAGAGGACAGAGTAGTGCAACACTAATGGAGACTAATGAAGGGGGGAGACTGCCACATGTAGCCAGTCTACCTTGAAGACAGCGGCATGCTTAATTCTTCAGTCCTTTTCTTGAGAGATCTTCTGAGAGTCAGCAGGGTGGGCTGATGAAGAGTCAGTTGGGTGGACTGGTGTAGAGAGGCAGCCAGGAGGCCTGGTGAAAGGGGCAGCTGCAGCCAGGTGGGCTGGCAGTGCCTGAAGTGGTGGTGCTGGGATCAGTGGCCACAGAGGTGAAGTTACATGCTGTTTTACTATATCTGAGCTACACTTAAAGGGGCTGGGAGTTCCTGCCTGTAATGGGCTGTTGCTAAATCTGACTGGGAGCCTGTCAGATCATCTCAAGTGTGATGCTGCTGGAGCAAGCATTTGTGCAGGAGGAAAGAGGAGAAGAGACTCTATATAGTTGTATATAGAAAGTTGTTCCTGAAGTTGTTGAAGTCAAGTGGGCATCCCATAATCTCCAATCCCTATCCAATTTATTAACCCTCTAATAAATAACAAAACCAAAGCTACAGACTGTTCTCTGACTGTGCTTGTGAAGATTCGATGTGCCTGGCTGTGGCAGAGTGGGGGATCCATTCATCTGCAGCTCCTATGTGGGGTGTGCTACATTGGATTTAGTATGTTCTCCCAATTTTAAATTCTTTCTTCCCTCTTAGTAATTGCAGCTTAGATATCATAGTCCCACTGTATGCTTTTTGGGAGGTGGTAAGCAGATTAAGCCTTAAAGCATGTCTAAACCTGAGAACAAAAATGTATTATGTTTCAGTCTACTGATTCTTAGATGTGGTGGATGCATTGGTAGTCATTTTCCTTTATTTTTTTACCTGACCCTGGGTCCTGCTAGTAACACATTTCCTTTCTTAAGATGACTTACTGTACCATGGGGGAGCAGCGTTGTCACCCTAGAACAGCCATTCTCAGCGAGGGTTCCTCCAGAGATAGGGGTTCCTTGAGCTGTGGCTAACTGATCTCCCTTCTGATGGTGCGTTCCTAGTTCCAGATCCATCACCACTTGGCAGAGGCAGTAACATGACACCAGTGATCTTAGAAATACAGAACAACTTCTCCTCTCTTCATTTCCAGAACATATGGGGTAGGTGTTCTGTAGTCCACAGAGAGAAATGGGTAGGGCTTATAACACCGGCAGAGTGTCACAGAAGAGGTTTTCTATTGCCTTTCTGTGGATCAACTGTGGGCATATGATTCTTTATATGGGGCCTTTCAATTTATTTATTTTTTTCGATTCTCTATTGGTTGAACTAGATGGATTGTGTATTTTTTCAACCTAAATACCTGTGTTAGAAGCTCATCGAATTTCTGGCAGGATCAAGAGCTGTTTTTTTTTTTTTTTGTTTTTTTTTTTCTTGCACTAACAAAATGCTTTTAATTGTCTATTTAACGGGAGCAAAAAGAAGAAGATCATTGTTAGGGTTTACATACTGTGCACTTTAAGGGAAGTGAGGTTGCAGTACATGAAGACCACAGTTAGAAAGACTATATATTAAATACATTAAAGCATTATTCTGTCATTGCATTATGAAGGATCTTTTGGTGGGAACTGCGACTCTGTAATAGACTGTGTTCTTGGTCTTTGAACTATTCTGTACCTGTGTAGATAAAGAAGAGGCTAGAAATTAAGTTTCCCCAGTAAGAGCGCAATATATTCCCATTGCACACGTTTCTGGTCAAGGCCTGACGTAAATAGGTGCTGTAGCAACTAGGGCTGTTGAAATTAATCAGAACATCGATGCATCGCAATTCGACCATACACGATGCAGCATCGATGTTACGACTGGAGTAATCGATGTTTTGATGCTGTCATCATCGCGCCGCGTTAAGCCCCGCCTCCACGACCAAATGGAGCTTAAAGCCGCCGAAGAGCTGTGGAAGTAAGCTGCGCCGGCTTTTCCCGCTTGCTGCCCCTGACTAACGTCATCCCCCTGCTGCCCTGTGTCGAGGAGCGACGCTGTGTGCACGTTGACCAGGACATGGAGCTGCTGCTGCTAAGAGTGGCGGCGGCGGCCGGCTTGTGGAGCACGGAGCTCCGAGGAGGAGAGTGGAGCCACGGCATATCAAGCCAGGTGTGACGGAGGCATAGCAAGGTGAGGGGGCCGCGGGGAGGACACAGAGGGGGGTGGACGTGGTAAGGGAGGTGCCAGACTGTCCTATCCAACATGATCAATACCCCGCCCCCCCTCACCATTAACCTGTCCCCATATAATACTATTACCATAGCGCTCCCCTGCACAGTGTCACCACGGACCAATTCCCATCCTTCTCGACCAGCATCCACACAGTCCTCTGCTCTTCCCCCCACCTCTACACTGAGCATGCAGATAGGGCAATAAAACAAAAAATGGTGTGCAGGGCTTTGTGGTGACAAATGCACAAAAGAGTCTTATTAAGTAGTGAATAAATATAGTCGTGAAATATATAAATCTGTGATCTGATTAAAAGAAATCTTTTGTGTATTCAAAGTAATTCCAGTGCTGAGTGTGCTCTGCTGTGTTCAAATCATTCCTGATTTCTGGTGAATGATTTGAACACAGCAGAGCACACTCAGCACTGGAATTACTTTGAATACACAAAAGATTTCTTTTAATCAGATCACAGATTTATATATTTCAGGACTATATTTATTCACTACTTAATAAGACTCTTTTGTGCATTTGTCACCACAAAGCACTGAACACCATTTTTTGTTTTATTGCCCTATCTGCATGCTCAGTGTAGAGGTGGGGGGTAGAGCAGAGGACTGTGTGGATGCTGGTCGAGAAGGATGGGAATTGGTCCATGTTGACACTGGGCAGGGGAGCGCTATGGTAATAGTATTATATAGGGACAGGTTAGTAGTGAGGGCGACGGGGTATCGATCATCTTGGATAGGACAGTCTGGCACCTCCCTTACCTCGTCCAGCAGGTCTGTAGTCTCTGGTCATCTCCTGTACCATGTCTGCAGTTTCTGACCATCTCCTGTACCATGTCTGCAGTCTCTGACCATCTCCTGTATTATGTCTGCAGTCCCTGACCATCTCCTGTATTATGTCTGCAGTCTGACCATATCCTGTACCATGTCTGCAGTCTCTGACCATCTCCTGTACCATGTCTGCAGTCTCTGACCATCTCCTGTAGTATATCTGCAGTCTCTGACCTTCTCCTGTACCATGTCTGCAGTCTCTGACCATCTCCTGTATCATGTCTGTAGTCTCTGACCATCTCCTGTAGTATGTCTGCAGTCTCTGACCATCTCCTGTAGTATGTCTGCAGTCTCCGACCATCTCCTGTATCATGTCTGTAGTCTCTGACTATCTCTTGTATCATGTCTGCAGTCTCTGACCTTCTCCTGTATCATGTATGCAGTCTCTGACCTTCTCCTGTATCATGTCTGCAGTCTCTGACCTTCTCCTGTATCATGTCTGCAGTCTCTGACCCTCTCCTGTATCATGTCTGCAGTCTCTTACCATCTTCTGTAGTCATTTGGGGGCAGTCTGGAGCTCCTCTTCTGCTGTGTTTACACTTTGCTACATGCAGGGAGTGTTGTCTTTTATTTAAGAACAGATAAAATTAAAAAAATTGAGTTCTTCTGACTACTTGAATTTTTTGGATGAAACCTGTGCGCAGTAATTGTCATGCATCGTGATGCATCGCGGAATCAAATCGAATCGTGGACCAGATAATCGTAATCGAATCGTGAGGCCAGTGACGATGCGCACCCCTAGTAGTAACTGACAGAAGGTTAATGGGTATCAGCCTAAATAAGAACATATGTTGTCATCACACCATGGATCCATTGTTGATAGTCCAAGAGTTTATTTAAAGTGACTACATTACAGCTAGTGCAGGTGCAACGTTTTGAAGCCATGCAGGACCTTTTCTTCAGGAATGTGGATACTCTTGGACTATCAACCATGGATCCATGGTGTGCTGGTGACGTACAGTGCCTTGAAAAATTATTCATAACTCTTGAAATTTTCCACATTTTGTCATGTTACTACCAAAAAGATAAGTGTTTTTTTGGGGGATTTTATGTGATAGACCAACACAAAGTGGCACATAATTCTGAAGTGGAAGGAAAATTGATAAATAGTTTTCAACATTTTTTACAAATATGTGAAAACTGTGTTGTGCATTTGTATTCAGCCCCTTTTACTCGGATACCACTAACTATAATCTAGTGGAACCAAATGCCTTCAGAAGTCACCTATTTAGTAAATAGAGTCCACATGTGTGTAATTTAAGTTCTGTAAAGCCATCAGAGGTTTTTTGGAGAACCTTAGTGAACAGCATCATGAAGGTCAAGGAACACACCAGACAGGTCAGGGATAAAGTCGTGGAGAAGTTTAAAGCAGGGTTGGGTTATAAAAAAAATATCCCAAGCTTTGAGCATCTCACTGAGCACTGTTCAATCCTTCATCCAAAAATGGAAAGAGTATGGCACAACTGCAAACCTACCAAGACATGGCCGTCCACCTAAACTGACCGGCCGGGCAAGGAGAGCATTCATCAGAGAAGCAGCCAAGAGGCCCATGGTAACTCTGAAGGAGCTGCAGAGATCCACAGCTCAGGTGGCAGAATCTGTCCACAGGACAACTATTATGCCGCGTACACACGGTCGGACTTTTCGTCTACAAAAGTCAGACAGCCTGTCCGACAGACTTCCGGCAGACTTTCGGCGGACTTTCGACGGACTTGCGGCGGACTTTCTAACGAACAGACTTGCCTACACACGATCACACAAAAGTCCGTCGAATTCTTACGTGATGACGTACACCGGACTAAAATAAGGAAGTTCATAGCCAGTAGCCAATAGGTGCCCTAGCGTGGCTTTTTGTCCGTCGGACTAGCACACAGACGAGCGGATTTCGGGGTCCGTCGTAGTTACGAAGTAAAGATTTGAAGCATGTTTCAAATCTAAAGTACGTCGGATTTGAGGCTAAAAAAGTATGTTGAAAGTCCGGAGAAGCCCACACACGATCGGATTACCAGCCAGCTTTAGTCCGTCAGCGTCCGTTGGACTTTTGTAGACGAAAAGTCCGACCGTGTGTACGCGGCATTAGTCGTGCTCTCCACAAATCTGGCCTTTCTGGAAGAGTGGCAAGAAGAAAGCCATTGTTGAAAGAAAGCCATAAGAAGTCCCGTTTGCGAGAAGCCATGTAGGGGACACAGCAAACATAAGGAAGAAGGTGCTCTGGCCAGAGGTACACTTTTTGGCCTAAAAGCAAAATGCTATACAGGTGAAAGCCAGTAAATTAGAATATTTTGAAAAACTTGATTTATTTCAGTAATTGCATTCAAAAGGTGTAACTTGTACATTATATTTATTCATTGCACACAGACTGATGCATTCAAATGTTTATTTCATTTAATTTTGATGATTTGAAGTGGCAACAAATGAAAATCCAAAATTCCGTGTGTCACAAAATTAGAATATTGTGTAAGGGTTAAATTTTGAAGACACCTGGTGCCACAAACTAATCAGCTGATTAACTCAAAACACCTGCAAAGGGCTTTAAATGGTCTCTCAGTCCAGTTCTGAAGCCTACACAAACATGGGGAAGACTTCAGATTTGACAGCTGTCCAAAAGGCGACCATCGACACATTGCACAAGGAGGGAAAGACACAAAAGGTTATTGCTGAAGAGGCTGGCTGTTCTCAGAGCTCTGTGTCCAAACACATTAATAGAGAGGCAAAGGGAAGGAAAAACTGTGGTCAGAAAAAGTGTACAAGCGATAGGGATCACCGCGCCCTAGTCAAGATTGTGAAAAAAAACCCCTTCAAAAATGTGGGGGAGATTCACAAGGAGTGGACAGCTGCTGGAGTCAGTGCTTCAAGATCCACCACCAAGAGACGCTTGAAAGACATGGGTTTCAACTGCCGCATACCTCGTGTCAAGCCACTGTTGACCAAGAAACAGCGCGAAAAGCGCCTCACCTGGGCTAAGGAAAAAAAGAGCTGGACTGCTGCTGAGTGGTCCAAAGTCATGTTTTCTGACGAAAGCAAATTTTGCATTTCCTTTGGAAATCGAGGTCCCAGAGTCTGGAGGAAGACAGGAGAGGCACAGGATCCACGTTGCCTGAAGTCTAGTGTAAAGTTTCCACCATCAGTGATGGTTTGGGGTGCCATGTCATCTGCTGGTGTCGGTCCACTCTGTTTCCTGAGATCCAGGGTCAACGTAGCCGTCTACCAGCAAGTTTTAGAGCACTTCATGCTTCCTGCTGCTGACCTGCTCTATGGAGATGGAGATTTCAGGTTCCAACAGGACTTGGCGCCTGCACACAGCGCAAAATCTACCCGTGCCTGGTTTACGGACCATGGTATTTCTGTTCTAAATTGGCCAACCAACTCCCCTGACCTTAGCCCCATAGAAAATCTGTGGGGTATTGTGAAAAGGAAGATGCAGAATGCCAGACCCAACAACGCAGAAGAGTTGAAGGCCACTATCAGAGCAACCTGGGCTCTCATAACACCTGAGCAGTGCCAGAAACTCATCGACTCCATGCCACGCCGCATTAATGCAGTAATTGAGGCAAAAGGAGCTCCAACCAAGTATTGAGTATTGTACATGCTCATATTTTTCATTTTCATACTTTTCAGTTGGCCAACATTTCTAAAAAATCCCTTTTTTGTATTAGCCTTAAGTAATATTCTAATTTTGTGACACACGGAATTTTGGATTTTCATTTGTTGCCACTTCAAATCATCAAAATTAAATGAAATAAACATTTGAATGCATCAGTCTGTGTGCAATGAATAAATATAATGTACAAGTTACACCTTTTGAATGCAATTACTGAAATAAATCAAGTTTTTCAAAATATTCTAATTTACTGGCTTTTACCTGTATATGGCGGGAGACTAACACTGCACATCATCCTGAGCACACCGTCCCCACCATGAAACATGGTGGTAGCAGCATCATGTTGTGGGGATGCTTTTCTTCAGCAGGGACAGGGAAGTTGGTCAGAGTTGATGGCAAGATGGATGAAGTCAATTACAGGGCAATCTTAGAAGAAAACCTGTTAGAGTCTGCAAAAGACTTGAGACTGGGGTGGAGGTTCACCTTCCAGCAGGACAACGACCCTAAACATACAGCCAGAGCTACAATGGAATGGTTTAGATCAAAGCAATACGGGGATGCCAAGGTTCTAGGTGTAGTCCTGGACTCTGAACTCTCCTTTAAGCACCAAGTCCAATCACTGTCCAAATCTTGCTGCCTCCACCCCTGCAATATCTCCAAAATACGCCCCTTTCTAACCAATGACACAACAAAGCTCTTAATTTACTCGCTGGTCATCTCTCGCCTCGACTACTGCAACTCCCTTGTCATTGGCTTATCTCTACATAGTCTATCACCCCTTCAATCCATCATGAATGCTGCTGCCAGACTCATCCACCTTACCAATCGCTCTGTGTCTGCTACTCCTCTCTGTCAATCTCTCCACTGGCTTCCGCTCACCCAACAAATTAGATTCAAAATACTAACAACTACTTACAAAGCCATCCACAATTTAGCCCCCAGCTACATCACTAGTCTAGTCTCTAAATAACATACTCATTCTCTTCGTTCCTCTCAAGGCCGCCTGCTCTCTAGCTCCCTCGTCACCTTCTCCCATGCTCTCCTCCAGGACTTTTCCAGAGCCTCTCCAATCCTGTGGAATGCCTTACCCCAATCTGTCTGCTTATCTCCTACTCTATTGGCATTTAGATGATCCCTGAAAACCGTTCTCTTCAGAGAAGCCTACCCTACCCACACCTAACAACTGTATTTTCATTTCTCCATCAGCTCATCCCCCACAGTTATTTCCCTTTGTTTCACTTGACCCTCCCTTCTAGATTGTAAGCTCTAACGAGCAGGGCCCTCTGATCCCTCCTGTATTGATTTGTATTGTAAGTGTACTGTCTGCCCTCATGTTGTAAAGCGCTGCCCAAACTGTTGGCGCTATATAAATCCTGAATAATAATAATAATAATAAAGCATATTCATATGTTAGACTGGCCCAGTCAAAGTCCAGACCTAAATCCAATTGCGAATCTGTGGCAAGACTTGAAAAGTGTTGTTCACAGATGCTCTCCATCCAATCTGACAGAGATTGAGCTATTTTGCAAAGAAAAATGTCCCTCTCTAGATGTGAAAAATCAGTAGAGACATCCCCAAAAAGACTTGCAGCTGTAATTGCAGCAAAAGGTGGTTCTACAAAGTATTGACTCTGGGGAGCTGAATACAAATGCACACCACACTTTTCACGTATTTATTTGTATAAAATGTTGAAAACCATTTATCATTTTCCTTCCACTTCACAATTATGTGCCACTTTGTGTTGGTCTATCACATAAAATCCCAATAAAATACATTTATGTTTTTGGTTGGAACATAACAAAATGTGTAAAATTCCAAGGGGTATGAATAACTTTTCAAGGCACTGTATGCCATGTACACACGAGCGGAATGTCCGACAGAAAAATCGTGTGTATGCCCCATCGGACTTTTTATGTCGAAAATTCTGACGGACCTAGAAAGAGAACATGTTCTACATTTTTCCGACGGAACCAATTCCTACCGGGAAAACCGCTCGTCTGTATGCTGTTCCGACGTACCAAAAACGATGCATGCTCTGAAGCAAGTACGAGACGGAAGCTATTGGCTATTGAACTTCCGTTTTCTAGTCCCGTCATACGTGTTGTACGTCACCGCGTTCTGGACAGTCGGAATTTGGTGTGACCGTGTGTATGCAAGACAGCTTGAGCGGAATTCTGTCGGAACTTCGTTGGAAAAACCTTCAGAGTTTATTCCGATGGGAAAACCGGTCTTGTACAGGGCATAAGACCTACACTGGGCAAGGACTTTTCAACTTCCGACACTTGCAGATGTGTCAGATGCCTGATCCCCCCCGTGGCTTGCTTTGGTCCTACCCACCAGGACTACATCACTACAAGACACAGTAGTGTTATATCGCCTAGAACCACATCAGCCCAGGCATCCGATGCATCCAGAGGTGTCAGATGCCGAAGAATCCGAGAGTAGAAGAAGAGAGCAGAAATTGTAGACAAAGCCAACAGGACAGGTCAAGCTGGCCATATACTAGTAGATATTGGAATGAACGTTCATTCAAACATTTGTACAAAGATTCACAGTGCATTTGATGGCTTGACGAATGTACATGGAAACTACCTCAAACTTTCATTTGCTTTTACCATTTGATTTTAGAGCAAATGGACTTTCTTGAATGAAAATTACATTCGCTGTTAGAAATTTGTTTAAGAAAAAAATCTCATCCTGCTCCCTTGCAATTTTCTTATCACAAACGTCAATATGACACCCACCAACATTTAGAAAATCAAATGAGCCTTCCTGAAATTAAGATTTGCTAACAAAATTCTATTAGTTTATGGCCAGCTTATGTAATATTCCTTTTGTTATGTATAGTCTCTAAATAAAAATAATGAGGTCAATATTCAGTTATGTGGTTTTTATGCTTTATCAGAAACCTGGATAAGCAGGATCAACCCATATGTGGGTGTCGCCTAAGGATGAAAAATACATTTAGATTTACCTGCAGCTTGCATGAATGCTGTATATAATTCCTGAGGTAGAAGAGGCTCTTGCAAGTCCCTCAGAAACCCCTTGAGCACTGCAGATATGTCATGGACACACGTGTCTTCTCCAAGGAGAACGTCACCGGAATTTGCAAACTCTTCTCGAAGCTAAATTATGACATTAAAATTAAATTGATTAAATTAAGTAAATAATAAATAAAATGTAAAATATTGAATTGAAAAGGAATCTACTTTTTTCATTTAGATGTAATTTAGTGCAAAAACATCCCAGAATTTTAGAATCTTATCATTATTAACACTACATGACCAAAAATGGGTGGACATCAAGCCATCACATCCATTATATAGCCAAAAGTAGGTGGACACCTTTCTAAATTCGAGTGTTTCCAGTGAAGGGTATCGTTAATACTACAACGTACACAGATAATTGTTTTCTTCCAACCTTGTGGTAACAGCTGAGTGAAGGCCCTTTTCTGTTCCACCATGACTGTGCCCCTGTATACAAAACCAGCTCCATAAAGAAATAGTTTGATGAGTATGATGTGGAGGAACTTGACCTAAACCCTACCGAACACCTTTGGGATCAGGTCTTCTCATCCAACATCAGTACCTGACCTCAACCCTACTGAACGCCTTTGGGATCAGGTCTTCTCATCCAACATCAGTACTTGACCTCCACCTTACTGACCACCTTTGGTATCAGGTCTTCTTATTCAACAACAGTACCTGACCTCAACCCTACTGAACACCTGTGGGAACAGGTCTTCTAACCAACATCAGTTCCTGACCTCAAACCTACTAAATGCCTTTGGGATCAGGTCTTCTTATCCAACATCAGTACTTGACCTCAACCCTACTGAACACTTTTGACATGGGGTCTTCTCATCTAAAATCAGGACGTGACCTCAACTCTACTGAATGCCTCTGGGATCAGGTCTTCTCATTAGAATTAGAAGGACATTCCAAATGATGGAGTTCAGGTGTTTCCGGTGAAGGCTACTGTTAATACTAAAACATACAAAGACATTGTAGACAATTGTGCTCTTCCAACCTTGTAGTAACAGATTAGTGAAGGCCCTTTTCTGTTCCAGCATGACCCTGGTGTACAAGGCCAGCTCCATAAAGACATGGTTTGACCAGTTTGGTGTGGGGAAACTTGAGTGTCCTGTACAGAGCCCTGACCTCAAATCTACTAAACACCTTTCAGACAAACTGGAACGCCAACTGCAAGTCAAGTCTTCTCCAGCATGAGTGCCTGGGAAAAAAATGGCCACAAATACCCAGACACTCTTGTGGAATGCTTATTTAAGAAGAGCGGAGGTTGTTGTAGCCACAAAGGGGGACCAACTCCATAGTCCATGTGTCCTGCACAAAGCCCTGACCTCAACTCTACTAAACACCTTTGTAACTGGAATATTAATAGTGAGCCATTCTTCTCATTCAACATCAGTACTTGACCTCACAAATGGACACAATTCCCCACAGACACTCTTGTGGAAAGCTTATTTAAGAAGAGTGGAGGTTGTTTAAGCAGAAAATAGGGGCCAACTCCATATTATAGGCCATGGTTTTGGAATAGGATGTCCAACAAACTAATAATAGGTGTGATGGTAAGGTTCCAAAACTTTTGGCCATATAGCGCTTGATTTTACTTTATATACTTTACTTGACAAAAGTTCTTTTGGTTGAATAGTCACAAATCCTCACAGAAGAGTTGGACATTGTTTCTGAAAAGGAGGGTGGGGGGTGTCAAGGCCATATTATTATCCATGGTTTGGAATGAGATGTCCAACAAAGTGTGATGGTCAGATGTTTACTTTCACAAAAATTTGGTCATTATAGTGTTTGCATCACTAATACGTTATTAACACAATTTACAGGTAGTCATCTACAGTATGATTATTAATTATGATGCCCTCCTACAGCTTGTAGAACATAATATAACAGATTTATGGTGAATGTTATCGCCCTAGGACAGCTTTTTCCAACACAGAGAAACACTTGAAATAACTTTCTGGTCTCAGGGAACCCCTGCTAAAAATGACTATATCTACAACTCATGATATATTGGTGTGGTGGTCAGTGGGAAGAATGCTTCTTAAACTTGTGATCCTTGGGAAGAATTACCCCCTTCTAGATAAAAAAAATCACCAAAGATCAATGGAAACTTATCTGAGAGGCAGAAATTGCTCAAGGAACCCCTAGCAACTTCTGTGGGGACCCTAGTTGAGAAACACCCTTCTCTGAGATGTTCTCCTATGTAATGAAGACAAAGGAAGATGTGTTGGTAGACCAAAAGGTCTACCAACATATCTTCCTTTATCTTCATTACATGGGTCTGAGAATTAGTAGAACATCATTTGGAACAAAGAAAACACTGTTTGATATACAGTGTATCCGGAAAGTATTCACAGCGCTTCACTTTTTCCACATTTTGTTATGTTACAGACTTATTCCAAAATTGATCAAGTTCGTTATTTCTCTCAAGATTCTACTAACAATACCCCATAATGACAACATGAAAGAAGTTTGTATGAAATCTTTGCAAATTTATAAAAAAAAATAAAAAACAAAAAAATCCCATGTACATAAGTATAACAGCTTTTGTCATGACACTCAAATTTGAACTCAGGTACATCCTGTGTCCACTGCTCATCCTTGAGATGTTTCTACAACCTGATTGGAGTCGACCTGTGGTAAATTCAGTTAATTGGACATGATTTGGAAATCATGTCTATGATGTCTATATAAGGTCCCACAGTTAGCAGTGCATGTCAGAGCACAAACCAAACCATGAAGTCCAAGGAATTGTCAGTAGACCTCAGAGACAGGATTATATTGAGGCACAGATCTGCGGAAGAGTACAGAAAAATGTCTGAAGCATTGAAGGTCCCAATGAGCACAGTGGCCTCCATCCTCCATAAATGGAAAAAGTTTGGAACCACCAAGATTCTTCCTAGATCGGGCCACCCGAGGAGCCAAGGAGGTGACCAAGAACCTGATAGTCACTCTGACAAAGCTCTAGCGTTTTTCTGTAGAGAGAGGAGAACCTTCCAGAAGAACAACCATCTCTTCAGCACTCCACCTATCAGGCCTGTATGGTAGGTTGGCCAGATGGAAGCCACTCCTGTCATGCCGTGTCTGGGATTTGATCCTGGGACCTGGGGTTCTTTTACCCCTGTGGCCTTCGCTGATCACTGTTGCAGACTCTGCCTGTTCCGGACCTTGCCTCTTGGACTACTCCTTTGAACTTCGCTGATCACTGTTGCCGACTCTGCCTGTTCCCGACCTTGCCTCTTGAACTACTCCTTTGGATTGCGCTGATCGGGGTTTGCTGACTTCACTCTCTATCAACTGTGAGTTGTTTGGTGTACCTTAATTTAGTCTGTTTGCACTTCCCTTTGTGGTCCCTTATTTCTGGCTGCAGGATTTCAATCGCCTCTCCACCTGATACTGGGATAACAAGACTACCTGACAGGAAACTGGAGGGACGGTTAGAGTCTCCAGACAGTCGCTCTTCAGGGACAATGGTTGGGAGAGCAGGCCAACTGTGTGCAGTCATTGGAGGAGAAACTAGATGCTATCTCAGCAATGTTATCCTCTTTGTCTACAGCACATGGAACCAGTTCTGCTGCATCTAGCAACCTAGGGACTGGGGCTAGGGAACCTGTTGTCATGTCTAACCCACCGGGTTCTCCCACTCCTAAAATACCTCTCCATGAGAGATATGATGGTAACCCTTCTGATTGCAGGGGATTTCTCAACCACTGCCGGTTGCATTTTAGAAATCAACCTTCAGTGCTTGCCTCTGCTCAAGCCAAGGTGACTTTTATAATTTCCTTGCTGAAGGCCAGAGCATTGTCCCGGGTGTCACCTCTTCTTGAGAAAGAGTCTCCTATACTTACTGATTACCCCACTTTTATGAAGACTTTTGAGAAAATATTTGACGTTCCAGGCAGTGTGTCTGCGGCCGAGTCCAGTATTTTAGATTTACATCAGGGTAAACACACGGTAGCATCCTATGCCATAGAATTTTGCACACTAACGATAGAGACCACCTGGGATAGTTGCGCCCTTAAGGCTTCATTCCGCAGAGGACTAGTGGAACGCATAAAGGACCAATTAACTTACCGTGAGGTCCTAGTGGGCCCTGGAGGATTTTATCAACTTGTGTATCCTGGTGGACTCTCGCTTCTCTGAACGTCAGTTAGAGAGAGAGCACCAAGGACATTATAATCCTCTCAGACTTGGTTGTATATCTCCTCCTTGGCAATCACTAACCCCTACTGTCTCTTCTCTTGTCGGGTCTGAGAAAGTACCCATGGATGTAGGGGCTGTGCGTTTGTCTAATAATGAACATACCAAACACAGGACCCTAGGCCTCTGTCTATACTGTGGGAAGCCGGGTCATGTCCTGCGTTTTTGTCCGGTTGGGCTGGAAAAACTTCTGGGCTTAATGGGTGATCGAGGAGCCCTATTAGGTCATGCTAATCCTCCGCAGGAGAGACTCTTAGTTCAAATTTCCTTGTCCTGGAATGATCAATGCTATTCCATAGTAGCGTTTTTAGATTCTGGTGCTGGTGGTGTGTTTCTAGATGCAGTGCTGGTTAAAAGACTTCAGCTACCTACTGTTTCTAAAAACCTTCCACTCTTTGTAACTACTCTTGGAGGAGAACCTCTTGGTGATGGACTTATTACTCATGAATCTAAGCCTCTCTCTGTCCGCTTGAGTGCTCTGCATCTAGAAGATTTTTCATTTGACATCATCCCGTCTCCTAAACACCCAGTAATTCTTGGGTTCCCTTGGCTATGTAAAAATAATCCATCTATTGACTGGTCACCTGGAGCACCTCCTGTCATGTCCACTGTCTCCAAAAGATAGTACGTAATAAAGTGTCCATTCATGAGGTGTCTATGGACCCTAAATTACCTGATGCTTTTGCAGAGTTTGCTGATGTATTTTCTGAAAAAGAAGCAGAGGGGCTCCCTCCACACCGCCCTTACGACTGTGCTATTGAATTGCTTTCCGGTTCTCCATTTCCTAAGGGGAGAACCTATCCTCTTAAACTTGCAGAGACAAAGGCAATGGAGGAATTAATTGAAAACAGTCTAAAGAAGTGTTTCATCCGGCCTTCCTCCTCTCCTGTGGGAGCATGCTCCTTTTTTGTGGAGAAAAAAGATGGAGGACTTAGACCCTGTGTTAACTTCAGAGCTCTCAACCGTATTACTGCAAAGACTTGGTATCCGCTTCTTTTAATTATTGAGCTGTTTGATCGTGTCCAAGGATCTTTACCAAACTGGACCTTCGTTCTGCATATAATCTCGTTAAAATCAAAGCAGGAGACGAATGGAAGACAGCTTTTATTACTAGAAGGGAGCATTATGAGTGCCGTGTGATGCCAATTGGACTTTGCAAAGCCCCGGCCCGATTACAGGAGTTTGTGAATTATATTTTCAGGGATCTACTTGACTCTTTTGTTGTCATCTACTTAGATGATATACTCATTCACTCTAAAGATTTAAAGCATCCTTGTTGCCATGTTTGCACTGTTCTCCAACGTTTAAGATATCTTAGGTTGTACGCCAAACTTTCCAAGTGCTCCTTTGAACAATCGTAAATACCTTTCTTAGGTTATATAATTTTGTCAGAAGGATTCCAGATGGATTCCAAAAAACTCGATGTCATCTTACAATGGCCTAGACCTTCCACTTTAAAGGAAATACAGCTTCATTGGATTTTGTAACTACTATTGAAAATTTATCAAGAATTTTTCCAAGATTCTGGCTCCCATCACTGCCCTCACTTTTGATCACCTAAAGCAGGGATTTTCAAACTACGGCCCTCCAGCTGTTGTGGAACTACACATCCCATGAGGCATTGTAAAACTCTGACATTCACAGACATGACTAGGCATGATGGGAATTGTAGTTCCTGAACAACTGGAGGGCCATAGTTTGAAGACCCCTGACCTAAAGTCTGACTTTTGCTCCGCTCTTATTCGCCACCATCCTCAGCCGTCAGCTCAATATTTCTTGGAGGTTGATGCCTCCGAAGTAGGTGCTGGAGCAGTGTTTTCCCAACGACAACCTACTTCCAACAAGCTACATCCGGTCGTCTTTTTCTCCAAGAAATTCTCTTTCGCAGAACAAAACTATGACATAGGGAATAGAGAACTTTTAGCTATAAACTACATCTACTAGAGGGTACGGAACTTCCTGTTTGTGGTTCAAACTGACCATAAGAATCTGATCTACTTGGAGAAAGCCCAAAGACTGAATTCCAGACTAGCCCACTGGACATTATTCTTCACTCAGTTTAACTTTGTTATGACGTACTTTCTGGGTACTAAGAACACCCAGGCCGATGCCCTGTCTCGGCAATTCCCTTGCGAGAATCTTCAAGCTCCTTTGGATCATATTGTTCCTCCGGAACAAATTATTGCTCAGCTGGATATTATCTTACAAAGAAACTTGTTGGCTGCTCAATCTCGGGCACCTTCTAATCTTTCGGGTTCCATCTAATACATTGTATGTTCCTCAAGAATTACGTAAAGAAGTTTTGCAATGGG
This sequence comes from Lithobates septentrionalis, assembly GCA_037952835.1. Lineage (NCBI taxonomy): Eukaryota > Metazoa > Chordata > Amphibia > Anura > Ranidae > Lithobates > Lithobates septentrionalis. The sequence goes on along the minus strand of JBBDGP010003322.1, from coordinate 277,458 downwards.
CCCATGGACAGAGGATATGCGGACATTCTGGTACCAAACAGACCTTCTTATGCCTGAAATCCCTGGTTTGGTGGCCTACCCTAATGCCCCGTACACACGGTCGGACATTGATCGGACATTCCGACAACAAAATCCTAAGATTTTTTTCCGCCGGATGTTGGCTCAAACTTGTCTTGCATACACACGGTCACACAAAGTTGTCGGAAAATCCGATCGTTCTGAACGCGGTGACGTAAAACACGTACGTTGGGACTATAAATGGGGCAGTAGCCAATAGCTTTCATCTCTTTATTTATTCTGAGCATGCGTGGCACTTTGTGCGTCGGATTTGTGTACACACGATCGGAAATTCCGACAACGGATTTTGTTGTCGGAAAATTTTATAGCAAGCTCTCAAACTTTGTGTGTCAGAAAATCCAATGGAAAATGTGTGATGGAGCCTACACACGGTCGGAATTTCCGAAAACAAGGTCCTATCACACATTTTCTGTCTGAGAATCCGACCGTGTGTATGGGGCATAAAGAAGCATGTAATAGCCTTTGTTAAAGCTTGTACTGTTTGTGAGGCCATTAAAATGCCTCAATCTGTTCCCCGGGGTCTTCTGCAACAGTTACCTGTTCCTCATGCTCCCTGGACCCATATTAGTATGGATTTTATTGTGGACTTGCCTTCCTCCAGAGGGAATACTGTCATCTGGGTTGAAGTAGATAGATTTTCAAAGTTAGCACACTTCATTCCTATGCCTGCCCTACCTTCTGCCCCAAGCTTGGCTCTATCCTTTATTGAAAATGTCATGCGTTTACACGGTATTCCTGTCAATATTGTAAGTGACAGAGGTCCTCAATTCATATCTTCGTTCTGGAAGGCTATTTGCAAACATCTGGGTATCAAGATCCCTGTCTTCTAGATACCACCCCCAATCTAATGGCCGAACAGAAAGGGTGAATCAAGATTTAGAGACCTATCTAAGGGCTTATGTTAATGCTGAACATGACAACTGGAGTGAGATGCTTCCTCTAGCTGAATTAGCGCATAAATCACCATGGCACTCCTCTTTAAAATGTTCTCCTTTTCAAGCTGCCTTTGGGTATCAACTGAGTTTTTTTTGCCCTTCCAATCTTCTCTGGTAGAGGTATCTGCGGCAGCAAACATGGTGACCAGGTTAACTAAACACTGGAGAGACATAAGAAAAGTTATGCAGACCGTCGCAGAAGACCTGCACCCTGTTATCGTCTCAATCAACTTGTTTGGTTATCCACTAAGAACCTCAAACTGCGGCAACCCTCTCCCAAATTAGGTCCTAGATATATTTGACCCTTTCGCATTCTTTGTCAAGTTAACCCAGTGGCTTATAAACTTAGTTTGCCCCCATATCTTCGGATTCCCAATACGTTTCATGTATCCTTGCTAAAGCCCTTTTACAAAAATAGGTTTTCTCTACCCTCTAGACCAGTGGTTCTCAACCTTACTAGTGCCGTAACCCCTTGATAAAATCTCCCAAGTTGTGGGGACCCCTAACAGTAAAATTATTTTCGTAGTGTGGGTTGTCAGCACCCAAGGCAAGACAAGTAATTTGCTCCCCTAACCCATGGATATTTAGTGCTCCCTTAGTCCCTTCCACTCGTACAGTATTAAAACCCCTTATGGTACATTTTAGGATGTACCACTCTTTCTCTTTGTCACAGGTAGTGTTATTTACTGTGTCTCCGACTTTATGGTGTCTCATAGCAGTGACACCTATGCCTGAAATCAGGAGATAGGGTCTCCTGCAGCCCCTCCCACTTCACATTCCTCACAAGTCAGCTGACCTCTAGTCTCTAGCCCCCCCAGCCATGCCGTGAACTGAATGGGCGGCTGCGAAGAGGGTGAGTGGGCGGCCGCGGGCTCCAGGAACAACCCAGCTGGGCGGCTGCGAAAATTCTGGGAGGGCGGTGCGGGCTTCAGGAACAGCCCAGGATTAAGTGACCCCTGGCAAATCGTCATTCGACCCCCGAGGGGGTCCCGACCCCCAGGTTGAGAACCACTGCTCTAGACGTCCTTCTCCTGTCTTGGTTGATGACCATCAAGAATACGAAATTAGTAAAATTCTGGATTCTCAAGGTAGGGGTAGACAATTACAGTATCTGGAGGACTGGAAAGGCTACTCTATTGCTCAAAGGACTTGGGTACCGGCTCGTGATGTTCATGCCCCACAGCTGGTCAGGTTGTTCCACGTTAAGCATCCTTCCAAAACCCAAATAGGTCAGGGGGGCATCTATAGATGGGGGGTACTGTCACACCGTGTCCAGGATTTGATCCTGGGACTTAGGAATCTTTGGACAGTTTCCTATTGCCTGAGCCACCAGGGAACTTCCTTTAAGGTAGAATCCTTGTTATGTTCTGCTGCTTGAGTGTGGATGCTGGCTCCACCCTGTGACCAGCTATATGCAGTCACCTGATCTAGTGACCCTATAAATCTTCACTTCCCCTTCCTGTCTTTGCCCTAGTATAGGTTCCTGTTACTGCTTGTTGGTGTATGATAGTGGTTTCCTGGTTTCTGACTTCCGCTTGTTCCTGACCTTGCCTCTTGGACTACTCCTATGGACTTTGCTGATCACTGTTGCAGACTCTGCCTGTTCCTGACCTTGCCTCTTGGACTACTCCTTTGGATTACTCTGTTGGGGGTTCGCTGACTTCACTCTCTACTAACTGTGAGTTGTTTGATTGGTGTTCCTTAATTTAGTCTGTTTGCTCTTCCCTTTTGTGGTCCCGTATTTCTGACTGCAGGATCTCAACCGCCCTTCCACTTGATACTGGGATAACAAGACTACCGGTCAGGAAACTGGAGGGGCGGTTAGAGTGTCCTGGCAGACCTGACAACTCCTCAGTAAAAGGCACATGACAGAGCCCAGACTTGGATCCATTTGAACATCTCTGGAGAGATCTGAAAATGGCTGTGCACCGACGCTCCCCATCCAACTTGATGAATCTTAAGAGGTTCTGCAAAGAAGAATGGTAGAAACTGCCCAAAAATAGGTGTACCAAGCTTGTAGTATCATACTCAAAAAGACTTGAGGCTGTAATTGGTGCCAAAGGTGCTTCACCAAACTATTGAGCAAAGGCTGTGAATATGTACATAGGATTTTATTATTTTTTTTTATTTTTAATAAATTTGCAAAGATTTCAAACAAACTTCTTTCATGTTGTCATTATTTGTAGAATTTTGAAGAACATAATGCATTCAATCAATTTTGGAATAAGGCTGTAACATAACAAAATGTGGAAAAATTGAAGCGGTGTGAATACTTTCCGGATGCACTATATATCAGTTCAACTCACAGGAAGTGACAAAGACATGGTGTTTCTGGCAGGATCAACAGGTATTCTCTGTCATTACTAAAGATTATCTTGGCCCCAAAAAAAAAAAGGAATGCAGCCACCTCATCTAAGCTGAGGTAAGCTGCAAGATGTTACATTTTTGAGGATTTTAGATCAAGTTGCATTGCCCAAAACTGAAGACAAAGATTTGAATCCCACGGTAAGAAAATACAATGGATTTTCAATACTATTTTCTCCTAATGTGTTTCTGCAGTCTGCTCACTATTCAGTATTATACTTGCCTGTTCTACTCTTTTCTTCGAACCAGCGATACGAAAGATTCCCACCGTCTGAAGGCCTAAGTCAAACAAACAAAAAGAAAAAGTCATATTTCGGAGATTTATCTGATTTCCCCCCCCCCCCCCCTTATTTTCACCTGTTGATCCTGCCAGTAACACACTTCCTGTGCTAGAGTGACAGTGCTCACCCACTGCACTGTAGGGAGAAAAGCATTGTCAACCTAGGACAGGACTATGTAAATGTCCCCCTCTCCTCATTTCCATAACGCACATGGTGGGTGTTTTTGTAGTCTACAGTGGGAGCTGTACAAACAAGAAAGAGTGCAGCACAGGGAGGAATGCAGGAAGTTCGCAGCTCACAGGATCTCTGGCAAGATCAACAGGTATTTTTGCATTTATCAGACATAACAAATTGCTTTCAGCTTCATATTTCATATCTAACTTGCCAAAACAAAGCATTTAAGGTCATTGTTAGAGTTCACATACTCTGTAACACCTTGTCGGTAAATTTTGTGTCAACAATGGACTCTGAATTTTGCATTTATTAAAAAAAGAGATATATATATATATATATATATATATATATTTTTTTTTATAAAATAATAATGTATTTATACAATATTTTATCATGTATTTATAATATATTTTATTTATAATCTATACAATTTTCCCCATTAAGATCTGATGTGTTTTCAAAGTGTCCTTTTAATTTCTTTGAGCAGTAAATATATATGTGTGTGTGTGTATATATATATATATATATATATATATAAAAAATCTATATTATAAAATGAAAAGAACACTTTGAAAACACATCAGATCTCAATGGGGAAAAATCTCATGCTGGATATCTATACTGGTATAGAGTAGGTTATATGTTAGGATCTATACTGGTGTGGACTGGGTTATGTGTTAGGATCTATACTGGTATGGACTGGGTTATGTGTTAGGATCTATACTGGTATGGACTGGGTTATCTGTTAGGATCTATACTGGTATGGACTGGGTTACGTGTTAGGATCTATACTGGTATGGACTGGGTTACGTGTTAGGATCTATACTGGTATGGACTGGGTTATGTGTTAGGATCTCTACTGGTACGGACTGGGTTATGTGTTAGGATCTATACTGGTATGGACTGGGTTATGTGTTAGGATCTATACCTGTATGGACTGGGTTATTTGTTAGGATCTCTACTGGTATGGACTGGGTTATGTGTTAGGGTCTATATTGGTATGGACTTGGTTATGTGTTAGGATCTATACTGGTATGGACTGGGTTATGTGTTAGGATCCATACTGGTATAGACTGGGTTATGTGTTAGGATCGATACTGGTATGGACTGGGTTATGTGTTAGGGTCTATATTGGTATGGACTGGGTTATGTGTTAGGGTCTATATTGGTATGGACTGGGTTATGTGTTAGGATCCATACTGGTATAGACTGGGTTATGTGTTAGGATCGATACTGGTATGGACTGGGTTATGTGTTAGGATCTATACTGGTATGGACTGGGTTATGTGTTAGGATCGATACTGGTATGGACTGGGTTATGTGTTAGGGTCTATATTGGTATGGACTGGGTTATGTGTTAGGATCGATACTGGTATGGACTGGGTTATGTGTTAGGGTCTATATTGGTATGGACTGGGTTATGTGTTAGGATCTATACTGGTATGGACTGGGTTATGTGTTAGGATCTATACTGGTATGGACTGGGTTATGTGTTAGGATCCATACTGGTATAGACTGGGTTATGTGTTAGGATCGATACTGGTATGGACAGGGTTATGTGTTAGGATCGATACTGGTATGGACAGGGCTATGTGTTAGGATCTATACTGGTATGGACTGGGTTATGTGTTAGGAAGGAAAGGATGCCACACCTTTTGATGGAAATTAAAATTATCAACCTACTGAGAGCTGAATTCAAATACACCCTGAAAATCAAAGTGAAAAAATGATGCAGCAGGCTTGTCCATTTTACTGAAATTTCATTGCAGCAACTCAACATGGTCCTCAGTAGTTTGTATGGCCCCCATGTGCTTGTATGCATGCCTGACAATATCGGGGCATGCTCCTAATGAGACGACTGATGGTGCCCTGGGGTATTTCCTCTCAGATCTGGACCAGGGCATCACTGAGCTCTTGAACAGACTGAGGTGCAACCCGGTGGTGTCAAATGGACCGAAACAAAATGTCCCAAAGGTGTTCTATTGGATTTATGTCAGGCGAGCGTGGAGGCCATTCAATGGTATCAATTCCTTCATCCTCCAGGAACTGGCTGAATACTCTCGCCACATGAGGCCGGGCATTGACATGCACCAGGAGGAACCCAGGACTCACTGCACCAGCGTATGGTCTGACAATGGGTCCAAGGATTTCATCCCAATATTTAATGGCAGTCAGGGTGCCACTGTCTAGCCTGTAGAGGTCTGTGCGTCCCTCCATGATCATGAAAAAAGTGAGGGATCAGCCCAGAACTACACAGGAGGAGCTTGTGAATGATTGCAAGGTAGTTGGGACCACAGTCATCAAACAAACCATTGGTAACCAGTGGCAGCTGGTGTTTTGTTTGGGGGGGGTGGCGAACAATCAAACCCCCCCCATGGTAACTCATTCCCCCCCACCCCGCTGTCCACCGGTCGGACCATTGGCACTTACCAGGCATCCGAAGAGCGCCAGCGGGGATGGGGCATCCAGGCATCAGCGAGGATTCTCCTTCTGGCTTCTGGTGTGCGTCTCTCCCGTTCCTCCTAGGCATACAATAGGATCGCCTGTCCTTTCAGCCCTTTCAGTATCAGACCTGCTTCCCAATTGGCCAGGAGGAGAATCAGTGTTGCAACAGCGAATATTAATTTGCTGTTGCCACACACCTGGGTGGGCTCTGGATGCATCCTCTGCATCCTGAGCCCACCCTATTTTAAAGCCTATTAGAGCCTCTGGCTCCAATCAGGTGCTTAAAAAAAAAACCTGGCCGCTGTAATTCATGCACCCGGTGCCCTGAAAGGGGCCGGACGCATGAATAGGAGGTGGCTGCGGCAGCCATGGATTGATTCATGCTACGCATGAATCTATCCATTACCATCTAGGGGGATAGCGAAGAGAGAGGGGGTGACGCCCGGGCGCCCCTAATGGACGGGCCACCCCTGTTGGTAACACAATACTCCGCCATGGATTGAAATCCTGCAACGCCCACAAGGTCCCCCTCCTCAAGAAGGCACATGTACAGGCCCCTCTGAAGTTTGCCAATGAACATCTAAATGATTCAGAGAAGGATTGGGAGAAAGTCCTGTGGTCAGATGAGACCAAAATTGAGCTCTTTGGCTCTCAGCTAGAACACTGAAGATGGGTCGTGGATTGGTCTTCCAGCAATGACCCAAAACATACCACCAAGGCAACAACGGAGTGGCTCAAGAAGAAGAAGCACATTAGGGTGATGGAGTAGCCTAGCCAGTCTCCAGATCTATAGAAAATTCATGGAGGGAGCTGAAACTTCGAGTTGCCAAGCGACAGCCAAGAAACCCTAAGGATTTAGAGAAGATCTGTAGAGAAGAGTGGACCAAAATCCCTCCTGAGATGTGTGCAAACCTGGTCACCAACTACAAGAAATGTCTGACCTCTGTGATTGCCAACAAGGGTTTCTCCACCAAGTACCAAGTCATGTCTTACTTGGGGATCAAATACTTATTTTACTCATTGAAATGCAACTCAATTTACAACATTTTTAATGTGTTTTTTTTTTTTCTGGGCTTTTGGTTGATATTCTGTCTCTATCTTTTAAAATACACCTATGATAACAATTATAGACCCTTCATTTCTTTGTAAGTGGGCAAACTTACAAAATCTGCAGGGGATCAAAAAATTTTACTCACTGTATTTTATAATATATATATATATATATATTTCTAATTATATTAAATTTATATTTATTTTCGCCAAAAGTGCAGAGTAATTATATATACTATTCCTTAAAGGGTATCAATAACTACAGTATAAAAAATACAGATATAAAAATAAACATTTTATAAATAAATTTAAAAAAAATAAAATCGAGAGATACAGTAGATCTCTAGATAGAGATATCTATCTCTATCTAGAGATCTATCTCTCTTTTTTTTTTATTTGTTTATAAAATGTTTATTTTTATATCTGTAGTTATTGATATCCTTTAATGAATATTATATATCTATATCTAATTACTCAGAACTTTTGGTGAAAATAAATATAATTTTTATATAAATATAATAATAATATTTAATATTATATATATATACATACACACACACACACACAATTTTTTTTCCTCCCAAAAAAAATCAAGAATCTTACCATACTGCTCCATATAAGAGCAACATCTCTCCACGATGCGAGGTACTTGTCTGTAGATGGGATTTAAACTTAAACGAAGGGTGCCGCTATTCTTATGTTGAATGCTCAGTTCTTCGGAATGGGACAACTGGAGGGCTTCAAGAAGACGATCTTCTCCATCGTCCAGCTCGGTTATGGAATCCACGGAAAGAGCCCCCTAAATACAACACAGATGCATAAATCTGATTATTTAAGACCCTCGAAGCAAGTCTATAAAGGATATGTAACTAGTTTGAATATGTACTTGTCGCATGCTCTCTAACATGGACCCTAGCTGTGAACTCTCCAGCTTTTGTTCAGAAATACCCAGCAATTAGTTTGATGACCCCGTCTCTGGGCCATTGGGAGGGTGTTCCCTCTGGTTCTGCCGTTTGCGAATGATGCAAATCTTGACCTGTGGGGGCCAATTCGTTGCAGTGGTACTGTGAGCTCCAGACAGTACTATGACTTACCCCTCGGGGGCGTGTCCACGACAGGCTGGACTCTGCCAGGGTGGGGTAATTAATGCTGACTGTTGTGCAATCTGGAAAACTGACAACATCTAGTTGCAGAAAGGACTTGCTGCAGGGGACAGCACCGGACTGGATGTGAGTATTTCAATGAAAGCTGCTTTTTACATAATTTTTTTTTTTTTTTTTTTTTTTTAGCACGCAAGGTCGCAAATATTTAAATATGTATTAGAAATAGGAGCTTATGCACATGGGTGTACCTAAATAATTATATGGACACTGGATCATAAAAAAACCTGCATGTATTGGTGCATGTACTGGGGAATGACGTAATGATGTCGCTTCAGCTGTCCTATGGTATGGAGACGGGTGGCGGCCATCTTAGCCTCACTCGTCTCCATACCCAGGCACTGAAAGGTCCCGATCGCCTCCGCCGTTACCGACGGCTCCGGTGCGGCGGAGGGCGCGGGAGAGCGGCGGGAGGGGGGTGGCACCTCTCCCGCCGCCGATAACGGTGATCTCGCGGCGAACCCGCCGCAGAGACCACCATTATCGTACACAGAACCGGCTCCTCTAAAGATGGATACCTCCGTTGTGGCAGCAGCTGCTGCCGTTACCGAGATATCCCATTTCAAAGTGCCGATGTATATGTACAAGAGCCGGTCGGTAAGTGGTTAAAGTATTTTAGGGAAAAAAAATAAAAAATTGCCCATAGATGTCACTAAAATAAGTACAGTGCCATGAAAAAATATTCATACCCCTTGAAATTTTCCACATTTTGTCATGTTACAACCAAAAACATAAATGTATGTTATTGGGATTTTAAGTGATAGACTAACACAAAGTGGCACATAATTGTGAAGTGGAAGGAAAACGATTAATGGTTTTCAACATGTTTTACAAATAAATATGTGAAAAGTGTGGTGTGCATTTGTATTCAGTCAATACTTTGTAGAACCCCCTTTCACTGCAATTACAGCTGCAAGTCTTTTTGGGGATGTCTCTACCAGCTTTGCACATCTAGAGAGGGACATTTTTGCCCATTCTTCTTTGCAAAATAACTCAAGCTCTGTCAGATTGGATGGAGAGTGTCTGTGAACAGCAATTTTCAAGTCTTGCCACAGATTCTCAATGGGATTTAGGTCTGGACTGTGACTGGGCCATTCTAACACATGAATATGCTTTGATCTAAACCATTCCATTGTAGCTCTGGCTGTATGTTTAGGGTCGTTGTCCTGCTGGAAGGTGAACCTCTGCCCCAGGCTCAAGTCTTTTGCAGACTCTAACAGGTTTTCTTCTAATGCCGCGTACACACGGTCGGACTTTCTATCCTACTTGGTCCGGCACACTTTCCAACGGACTTTGTCCGCCAGGTGCGCCGGACTTTAAAACGGACGGACTTGCCCACACACGCCCACACACGACGCTCTCTCCGGCTGGACTGCTCTCCGAGGGCTGCGTTGTGACTTATATAGGCGGAAACCCCGCCCCCTTTGTGACGTTTTAGGGGGCATGGTCACTGGGTGATGTTGACCACGCCCCTAAAACGTCACAGTCCCAGCATGCCCAGGGACTGTGACATCAAAAGGGGGCGGAGTCTCTGCCTATACAAGTCACAACGCAGCCCTCGGAGAGCAGTCCAGCCGGAGAGAGCGTCGTGTCAACATCTGGAGAAGAGAAGAGAAGAGAAGAAGCCCAGCAGCTCAGAAGTCCGGACCTCTGCTGGCAAGAGAGCTACCTGAACACAGCAGAGGAGCCGGCCGAAGAACTGGAACACCGGGAGAAGAGAGCGGAGAAGAACCAACCGGACGCCGGGAGAAGATGAAGCGGAGGGACCCCCGAAGCCGGAAGAAGACCCCCGAAGCCGGAGGAAGATCCCCACCCCCGGAGCTGTTTAATAAAATATTTTAAAAACCTGTGTAGTGTGTTTTATTACTTACAATTTTTCCCTAGGTGAATGGGTAGGGGGACCATGTACTCCATACTCATTCACATAGGGTGGGGTGCCGGGATCTGGGGGCCCCCTTATTAAAGGGGGCTCCCAGATTCCGATAAGCCCCCCGCCCGCAGACCCCGACAACCAACGGCCAGGGTTGTCGGGAAGAGGCCCTTGTCCTCATCAACATGGGGACAAGGTGCTTTGGGGTGGGGGGGCCCCGCAGGGCGCCCCCCTCCCCCAAAGCACCCACCCCCCCATGTTGAGGGCATGCGGCCTGGTACGGTTCAGGAGGGGGGGCGCTCGCTCGTCCCCACCCCCTTTCCTGACCGGCCAGGCTGCGTGCTCGGATCGGGGTCTGGTATGGATTTTAGGGGGGACCCCACGCCGTTTTTCGGCGTAGGGGCTTCCCTTTATAATCCATACCAGACCTAAGGGCCTGGTATGCCCCGCGCTGGCCGCAATATGAAAATTTGTTTTTCCTATTGCAGCGAGCGCGAGATGCAATACCCTGCCCTCGCGTCGTATCTGGTCCGTCGGACCAGCCTACACACGAGCGGCCTTTCCGTCGGACCAGCACACACACGAGCGGACTTTCCGCCCGAAACTGAGTCCGACGGAAAGATTTGAAACTTGGTTCAAATCTAGGTCCGGCGGGCTTTTGGGAAGAAGTCCGCCGGAAAAGTCCGCCGGCGCCCACACACGGGCGGATTGTCCGGCACACTCTGGTCCGCCGGACCAAGTATGCCGGAAAGTCCGACCGTGTGTACGCGGCATAAGATTGTCCTGTATTTGGCTCCATCCATCTTCCCATCAACTCTGACCAGCTTCCCTGTCTGTGCTGAAGAAAAGCATCCCCACACCATGATGCTGTCACCACCATGCTTCACGGTGGGGATGGTGTGTTCAGAGTGATGTGCAGTGTTCGTTTTCCACGACACAATTTTGGTCTCATCTGACCAGAGAACCTTCCTCCACATGTTTGTTGTGTCCCCCACATGGCTTCTCACAAACTGCAAATGGGACTTCTTATGGCTTTTTTTCAACAATGTCTTTCTTCTTGTCACTCTTCCATAAAGGGCATTCCATTCCATTTTCGGATGATGGATTGAACAGAGCTCCGTGACATGTTCAAAGCTTGGGAGATTTTTTTATAACCTAACCCTGCTTTAAACTTCTCCACAACTTTATCCCTGACCTGTCTGGTGTGTTCTTTTGGCCTTCATGATGCTGTTTGTTCACTAAGATTCTCTAACAAACATCTGAGGGTTTCACAGAACAGCTAATATTTATACTGTGATTAAATTACACACAGGTGGACTCTATTTACTAATTAGGTGACTTCTGAAGGAAATTGGTTCTACTAGATTTTAGTTAGGGGTATCAGAGTAAAGGGGGCAGAATATAAATGCACGCTTTACTTTTCACATATTTATTTGTAAAAAAAAATTTGAAAAACATTTATCATTTTCCTTAAACTTCACAATTATGTGCCACTTTGTGTTGGTCTATCACATTTTTGGTTGTAACATGAAAAAATTTGGAAAATCTTAAGGGGTATGCATACTTTTTCAAGGCAAAGCAAATTAAGTTGAAGATTCGTTGTGCCATGATCGACACATCCACAAAGCAAACTTTTTTATACATGGACGTGTGTGTGTGTGTATGTATGTATATATATGTATATATATATCTATCTATATATATGTAGGAAGGCCAGTATGGTGGCCTGAATTTATGGGAGGAGCCCGGTGGGTATTTAAGCAGCCCGCTCACCTGTGGTGCTTGTCGGTTTCCTGTGCGCGATATACGTCACTAAGCCGACTATTCGACATACCAGCGTCCGCAAGTTCTTGCCTCGCAGTTCCCGTATTCGATACTCCGTACTCAAAACTTTCGAAGTCCGCGTTTTCGTTATAGTTGTACCACGCGTCTGGCTTGGCTGTCGCAGGTAAGGTCCCGTCGGACTTTTCGTTTTCATATCATGTCACTAAACCGTGAGTTCTAAATTTCGTTTCACCCGCATCGCACAAACTGCAATGTATATCGCTCGTACTTTCGATATGTCACAATTCGATAGCACAGCGACGCTGACGCCGCTTCAATTCTAGCATGTCGGTATTACTAAACAGCCATAGCCAGTCGCAAATTGCAAATTATCAAACCCATTTCAAAAACTCATTCGGACATTTCAAATCATTTCTCTTTTCTGAAAACATTTCAGGAAACTCGTTTCGGACATTTCAAATCATTTCTCATTTCTGAAAACATTTCTAAAACTCATTTCTGACATTTCAAATCATTTCTCATTTCAGTCACCTACCGCGCTCCGATTTGAATCCAATCGCACCAAAAAGGTGCGCCGATTCGTTCCGGTGTGCCCCAGTTATTACGGCCTCATTTCTATACATGCTCCAGAGTTATGTTATTGTCAGTCAATTGTACCTCTGTCATGGTTATCATTTCATTCCACGTATCACGATCCGACATGAATTTAGTCGCATGAAAAATGCACCGATTCGTCTCGGCGTGCCCCAGGATTGGCCTCATTTCTATACATGCTCCAGAGTTACGTTTATCAGTCAATTGTATCTCTGTCATGGTTATCATTTCATTTCCATGTATCACGTCCCGACATGAATTCAGTCGCATGAAAAATGCACCGATTCGTCTCGGCGTGCCCCAGGATTGGCCTCATTTCTATACATGCTCCAGAGTTACGTTTATCAGTCAATTGTATCTCTGTCATGGTTATCATTTCATTCCATGTATCACGTTCCGACATGAATCCAGTCGCATGGAAAATGCACCGATTCGTCTCGGCGTGCCCCAGGATTGGCCTCATTTCTATACATGCTCCAGAGTTACGTTTATCAATCAATTGTATCTCTGTCATGGTTATCATTTCATTTCCATGTATCACGTTCCGACATAAATTTAGTCGCATGAAAATGCACCGATTCATCTCGGCGTGCCCCAGGATTGGCCTCATTTCTATACATGCTCCAGAGTTACGTTTATCAATCAATTGTATCTCTGTCATGGTTATCATTTCATTCCCACGTATCACGTTCCGACAGGAATTCAGTCGCATGAAAATGCACCGATTCGTCTCGGCGTGCCCAGGATTGGCCACATTTCTGATACATGCTCCAGAAATCCGGATCATAGCTGAATCGCAGACACCAGGGATTGACCCGTATCTCTGTCATGCAATTTCTATCATTTCACTCCCACAACGCATCACCGGTTCGAAACCAGTCGCATCCGAGGCGCACCGCTTCATCACGGCATGCATCACTGGTTCCGATCACATTTCATACCTACACCAGAGCTCGGTTAGTTGCCAGTCGCTAACACGGCACAACCAATTCGAGCCTCGGTCAAAACAATCATTTCTCTCATTTCATTTAATACTGCACTCCTACTCGAATCCAGATGCATCAAACAAGCACCGATTCGTCCCAGGAGCACCAATATTTCAGTTGCCTCATTTCAATACATGCTCCAGAGCCCGGTTCACGGTCGAACAAATCGTGACACGACCAGGCCGCACCTCTGTCATGCAGTTCATTCATTTCACAATCAAGGCAAACATTTCGAACCATTTCATTGTCACAAGATTGCAAGCACCATACAAATCATTGCTTCAAGTTACTTAGCAATCCCTTCACGAATTGTCACCTTTTCATTTTCCTCAAAAAAAAAAAAAAAAAAAAAATCCATACCTATACCAGAGCTCGGTCGGTTGCCAGTCGCAAAACACGGCACAACCAATTCAAGCCTCGGTCAAGGTAAACATTTCTCTCATTTCATTTCATGTTGCGCTCCGATTCGAATCCAGATGCATCAAACAAGCACCGATTCGTCCCGGTGTGCACCAATGTTTCTTCTGTTGCCTCATTTCAGTACATGCTCCAGAGCCCGGTTCACGGTCGCATCAGTCACGACACGACCAGGCCGGACCTTTGTCATGCAGTTCAGTCATTCAAACATCAAGGCAAACATTTCGAATCATTTCGTTCTCACAAAAAAAAAAAAAAAAAAAAATATACGAGCTCAAAAACAGGATATTCTCATCAGATCAAATCATGTCACAGGCCGGCAGCGAAGACTTCACGGCCCCTCTGTCGGCTTTCACACAGGCCTCATTTCACTACCTCACAGTACGTACGAATGTGGGAATATTCGTTCAGCAGCCATCGACGAACAAACCATAGATCGGCTCTTACAAACAGAACTAGACCGAGAGTACGTTATAGGCCTTTCACTCAGCCCCCTTTCAGCACTTGGAGAGTCAGCCCTATTTGGGGCTTGTCAAGGGCAAATTCACAAATAAATTACGTTTGGGGTACCACCTGTCTGCGCCTCATTCTTCCCACATCCCCAGTCTCAATTCCCTGATTCCCTCCGAAGAATTCTCCCTAAAATATTCCTCCGTAGACATGCCGATACAAGCAGTCATCAAAGCAGGTACAGGTGCCTGGCTTTCCAAAACCGACATCTCGGATGCCTTTAAGCTCCTGCCTATCCATCCATCCCTTTGGTGCTGGCATGGCATCAAGTGGAAGGAGGCATATTATTTGGCCACAAAACTGACGTTC
>JBBDGP010003322.1:120000-257500 GCA_037952835.1 Lithobates septentrionalis | reverse complement strand
TTCCTCCCCTGTCTCGCTTTATTGGATTTCAGGTCTTTTTTCAATCATAGGGCCTTAGTATCATGTGCTGCATGCAAATTCATCTTTCCTAGAACACCAACGCCTCCAGACCTCCAACGGCCAAACTCGTGGCTGGTGACAGGGCCAGGACAAGGGGTGGGCAGGAGGGACGGCTACCTTGGGTTCAATGGTTTACTGGGGGTGCCTTCCTTCTGTTGCAAGGCTGACAGGAGTAGTGACAGCCGCAGTGATATTGACAAGCAAGTGACTGCTGGGTGTAGGGTTCCCTAAGCTTGCACATCACGAGTGGGGAAGGGGGCCGCAGTTTGGAATTTTTTCCCTGGGTGCTGGATGATCTTGTCCTGGCACTGGCTGGTGATTATTGATGATGCAGGCAGCAGCTCTAAGGTTAAATCCCCAATGAGGGTCTCTGCATCATAACTTTGATGCTGCAATGATATGTCCTCCACAGGCAGTCCTGTGATTGGAGCCTGAGGCTCTAATAGGCTTCAAAAAAGGGTGGGCTCGGGGCGCAGAGAGTGCGCCCTGATCCCACCCTGTTGTGTGACCATAGCAAATTTAATTTTTGCTATTTTTACACCACAGTGCCTCCCTGCCAATCAGGAGGCAGGGCAGTGAGACCTGTTTCCCGATTGGCCGAAGCGCCGGGCATCCTATTGGATGCCCGGCGCTTTGGCGGAAGAGACACACGGGAGGAACCTGGAGGATCGGACGACTCCGCCGCCGCTGCTAACACAGGAGACACAGGAGCGGAGTGGACCCAACAGCCTGGTAAGTGCCAGACCTCCTCCCACGAGGTACTGCCGGTGTGCTGCGTGCCCCGCCCCCAGCGGAATGAAGGAGGAGATGCACGGACCCATGGAGATTGCAGGAGCCGTCGCCTGCCCATCCCAGAGCTCGCTGCCGTCTCCTGGATGGTGTGAGTGCTGGTCTGATGGCGGGCGAGTGGAGGGGGGGTGTCACAGTGGCTGCATATTATGGGCACAGAAGCTGCATATGGTGGGCACAGAAGCTGCACATGATGGGCATTATGGCTGCATATGGTGGGCACAGGAGCTGCATATGGTGGGCACAGAAGCTGCACATGATGGGCACAGAAGCTGCACATGATGGGCACAATGGCTGCATACGGTGGGCACAGATGCTGCATACGGTGGGCACAGAATCTGCATATGGTGGGCACAAGTGGCTGCATTTGATGGGCACAGTGAGGCTGCAATTGATGGGGGAGGGGGTTCAGTATTTTTCAGTTTGTTTGCGCCCCCCAAAAAGTTTGAGCACCAGCAGCCACTGGGAGCCCCCTTCAAAGCCCCCTTTATTCAGGGTCCCCATCAACACTGGAGCCCCCTTCAAAGCCCCCTTAATTCAGGGTCCCCATCAACACTGGAGCCCCCTTCAAAACTCCCCTTAATTCAGGGTCCCCATCAACACTGGAGCCCCTTTCAAAGCCCCCCTTAATTCAGGGTCCCCCATCAACACTGGAGCCCCCTTCATTCAGGGTCCCCATCAACACTGGAGCCCCCTTCAAAGCCCCCTTAATTTAGGGTCCCCATCAACACTGGAGCCCCCTTCAAAGCCCCCCTTAAATCAGGGTCCCCATCAACACTGGAGCCCCCTTCAAAGCCCCCCTTAATTCAGGGTGCCCATCAACACTGGAGCCCCCTTCAAAGCCCCACTTAATTCAGGGTACCCATCAACACTGGAGCCCCCTTCAAAGCCCCCCTTAATTGAGGGTGCCCATCAACACTGGAGCCCCCTTCAAAGCCCCCCTTAATTCAGGGTGCCCATCAACATTGGAGCCCCCTTAATTCAGGGTCCCCATCAAAGTCCCCCTTACACTGGAGTATCCCCTTATATGCGGTTCTCCATTAGAGGCTCCTATTGCATCAGAGGGCCTTGCTACAACTAGATACAGATACCTAGTAATGAATGGAATTTCCTGTTATAAGGTAATCCCAATCACCTCGGTATGTTATCCAATCTAAAATCATCAGACGAAGCCACAAAGAATGCAACAGGAAGTTATTTCTAAACTATTTCACACAAATGATATTCAGTATTTCCAGCTAAAAAGAAAAAAATTGAAAACACAAGAGGGCTTCTTCCGCAAATCGTTTTGGAGAATTTATATTAAGCAACAGGAAAGTGACAGAAAAATATGGAAATATACCGGGAATGACTCCTTGGCTCTCGAACAGACAATCCATCAGCACCCAGTAAACATTTTCCAAAAAAGGTCATTTTTATTACTTTTTTTTTTTTTTCATTTTTTTATATTTTGTAATTCAAGATTGTATTTTCTTAAACGCGATGTGTTACTGTTGCGTCACGCGTGTGATTTTTCTCGCCATGCATTCCAGATGGTTTTGGTTATTTTCAAGTAAATATCCTGTTGTCGTATTCCAAAAAAGATCTATTCCATTTGCTTTGCTTTTAACATTGTAACAGATGTGTGGTTTTTTTTTTGGTTTTTTTTCTTCTTGGGCTTCCAAGAAACACTTGGAGTGCCCTCAGTTGTAATAAACCTTTCCATAAATTAGCCAAAAATCACCTAATCTGTCCTTTAAACCTTTCGCTGCCAGGGCTGCTTTTGCATTTTTTTAGCACACATTTAAAAAAAAAACATTTTAGGTAATTTTTTCAATAATTTTTTTTTTTCAGAAAAACATTTTAGGCCTGAAGATTGCCCCCCCCCCAACATTATACAGTAAAACCTTGGATTGCGGGCATAATTCGTTCTGGAAACATGCTTGTAATCCAAAGCACTTGTATATCAAAGTGAATTTTCCCATAAGAAATAATGGAAACTCAGATAATTCGTCATGGTCATGTTAGGTCAATGACATTGTCCTACTATGGCCAGGTGCCCATATTTACCTAGAAATGATAGCTAACTTCACCTGTTTGGTGAACTTGGGTTTGGACCGACTCAAGCTCAATCCCAAGCTCATCACTAATCAGTACCAACAGCATGTTTGCAACTTCCATGTTTCCAGTCTTGTTTGAGCCTTTTTTCAGTAAGTATATCACAAGATAGACAACTTTTTACACTTTTTTTTTCTTAATAAAACTTTATTTATATCTCATAGGAGACCAATAGTCCCCTATGTGATATAATTATGTTGTGACAGGTTCTCTTTAATGAGACATCAGGGATCTATTAGACGTCGGTGACCTGATATGGTCATGTTAGGTCAATGACATTGTCCTACTTTGGCCAGGTGCCCATATTTACCTAGAAATGATAGCTAACTTCCTGTTCGGTGAACTTGGGTTTGGACCGACTCAAGCCCAAACCCAAGCTCATCATTCTGTTGGTATTGATTAGTGTTTGCCACGTCAATGTTTTCAGGCCTGTTTGGGCTTTTTTTTTAGTAAGTACACCACAAGATGGACAATAACTTTTTACACTTTTAATAAAGTTTTTTTTTTTTTAGTGTAAAAAGTTATTGTCTATCTTGTGGTGTACTTACTAAAAAAAGGCCCAAACAGGCCTGAAAACATTGAAGTGGCAAACACTAATCAATACCAACAGCATGATGAGCTTGGGTCTGGGCTTGAGTCAGTCCAACCCCAGGTTTGCCAAACCCGAAGTTAGCTGCCATTGCCGGGCCAGTAGGGGCACATGGCCATAGTAGAGCAGAAATACTGAAGTGGCGGGCATGCTGTTGGTAACGATTAGTGATGAGCTTGGGTTTGGGTCGGTCCAACCCCAGGTTTGCCGAACCCGAAGTTAGCTGTTGTTGCCGGGCCAATATGGGCACATGGCCATAGTAGAGCAATGTCATTGACCTGAGGTGACCCTATCAGGTCATTGATGTCTAATAGACCCCTGATGTCTCATTAAAAAGAACCGCTCACAACATATTTATATAACATAGGGGACCATTGGTCTCCTATGAGATACAGTTAATAAAGTTTAAGAAAAAACCAAAAAAAAAAACCCACTTTATTAACTGTATCTCATAGGAGACCAATGGTCCCCTATGTTATATAAATATGTTGTGACCGGTTCTTTTTAATGAGACATCAATGACTTGATAGGGTCACGTCAGGTCAATGACATTGCTCTACTATCAAGTCATTGATGTCTCATTAAAAAGAACCGGTCACAACATATTTATATAACATAGGGGACCATTGGTCTCCTATGAGATACAGTTAATAAAGTGGGTTTTTTTTTTTGTTTTTTTCTTAAACTTTATTAACTGTATCTCATAGGAGACCAATGGCCCCCTATGTTATATAAATATGTTGTGACAGGTTATTTTTAATGAGAAATCAGGGGTCTATTAGACGTCAATGACATTGATAGGGTCACCTCAGTTCAATGACATTGCTCTACTATGGCCATGTGCCCATATTGGCCCGCCAACAACAGCTAACTTCGGGTTCGGCAAACCTGGGGTTGGACCAACCCAAACCCAAGCTCATCACTAATCGTTACCAACAGCATGCCCGCCACTTCAGTATTTCCAGGTGTGCTTGGGCCTTATTTGGCAAGTATATCACAAGACAAAGAATACATTTCGCACAGACGTAAGCCAATGATACTAGATAACCAATGCCATGATCAGAAGTTCAATTCTTCTAGATTTTTTGTAAACCCTATGACATTTATCTTGCTGAAGAATTGTTTAAAAAATAAATACAAATTTGCACGTGCCTCGCAAAGGAATTTTACAATATAAACACTTGAACTGTTTTTTCTTCAGTTTTGAGAAGAAGTGCTTTCCAATAAAAATAGATAAAGCAATATTTGATGGTCTTCATGAACATTGTGTTATGCCCTTTGTGCTGTGTGATACACCAGATGTCTTGCAAAATATTGTCAACAGTCTTTTGCTTTTTATTACTTTGTTTTCTTTCCAATATTTTTATTCAAGTTTTCAAGACCTATAAATATTAAAGTAATATAACAAAATTCCATAAGCCATATATCTTGGTACAATGGATATTGCTGGAAGAGTATATAGATGTCTTCTAACCTGCACACCTTTTATACTGCTCGTCTCTCGTCAAGCCACATCAGGATCAAGTAACAAACAAGTAAAAAAAAAAAATGGTATATTTTGGTTCTCCCATCGCTCCTCCAAAAGCGGTATGAGGGGGGAGGAGGAAAACCATGCCAGCGTAGCCATAAGGCCAATATACTCAATCCAATTTGTTGTGGAATCGAGAAATCTAGTCTATAAATTGGAACCACAGTTGGGGGTGCTACAGCCTCCCCTTCACTACCTTATTCATTACTAGACCTCTCCTATTGTCTAGCTCCCTGGTATTCCCTGGTCAGGGAGAATAAAGGAGAGGAGGTAACCAGAAGGAAGAGGAAAGAGTGAGGTGAGGAAGAAAGTGCACTCCATAAAGTTGGACCTGTCTGGTCACTAATGCTTCACAAGTGACCAGACAAGTATTTAATCCAGGGTTTCAAGATTTTATCAACTATGGCTCGTTTGTCAAGTAAAATTGCAGAGAGGCGCTCATTTACCATGATCCACGATGGCTTGGTTTTCACCAAGTCGGAAGGGGATCATGGATGCCTTCTAGGACCTGGCTATTGCAGTCTTAGCTGCCGTAAAGATGAACGCTATGAGTTTCCTTACAAGTGTCGGTGTCCCGTCAGCCGGAGGTCCCGGTAATGCTTGCTGTGATGATTTAATTAGGTTCAGCTGAGTTAGTGAGTAAATAAATTTGTGGATACGGATCCAAAATCGTTTTACTTTTTGGACATGACCACCATGTGGGCAGTACTGTACCTTCCATGCCACAACCTCAAAAGCAAGAGGTTGCCCCTGGGACATATGCAGCCATTCTCACCGGTACCATCTCATCAAAATGTTAGTTTGCTTCAATCAACGAGGTATTTATGTACGAGTTTGAAGCACACTGTGTCATTTTAAACCACTCATCTACTGTACTTCAGATGTCTCTCCCAAGTCTTGTTACCATTTATTCATATAAAACGATTTTTTCTGACTTGGAAATCAGTATATTATAAATATCGGAGATGTAGCCAGTATGTTTATCGAAGGTCCTACACAAATACTCAGACATCTCAAGTCTCCCGCGAGGTGCGGGTGTCTCCCGCAATTCTGCGGCAGCTCCCGCACACCCGCAAGCACCTTGTGAACTCCCGGGGATGATCGGTGCGGCGGGGAACAGCTATGATCACCGATCTCCTTTGTATTGATTTTTACCTGACAGCCGCTTCTCCTTCTCTCCCTCCCGTTGGCTGTCAACTAAAAAGCTATACAGGAAGATCGGTGATCACATCTGTCCCTCCCGCCTCACCGATCATTCCCAGCTGTTCTGTGTACTCCTCCTCCAGCCCCTTCTGTGTCCTTCTCTGCCCCCCCTGTTCTGCTCCGGCCCCCTCCGTGTCCTTCTCCACCCCCCCCTGTTCTCCGCCTGCCCTCTCCGTGTCCTTCTCCGCCCCCTTGTTCTCCAGCCCTCTCCGTGTCCTTCTTCGGCCCCCGTATTCTCCTCTGCCCCCCCTGTTCTCCTCCGGCCCCCTCCGTGTCCTTCTCCGCCCCCCCTGTTCTCCTCCGGCCCCCTCCGTGTCCTTCTCCGCCCCCCCGTTCTCCTTGGGCCCCCCGTATTTTCCTCCGCTCCCCCTGTTCTCCTCTGGCCCCCCTCCGTGTCCTTCTCTGGCCCCTGTATTCTCCTCCGCCCCCCTGTTCTCGGCCCCCTCTGTGTCCTTCTCCACCCCCCCTGTTCTCCTCTGGCCCCTGTATTCTCTTCCGGCCCCCTCCATGTCCTTCTCTGCCCCCCCTGTTCTCCTTCGGCTCTCCCGTGTCCCCCTCCGGCCCCCATATTCTCCTCCGCCCCCCGTTCTCCTCCGGCCTCTCCGTGTTCTCCTCCAGCCCCCGCATTCTCCTCTGCCCCCCCTGTTCTCCTCCGGCCCCCTCCATGTCCTTCTCCGCCCCCTGTTCTCCGGCCCCCTCCCTGTTCTCCTTCGGCCCCCTCCGTGTCCTTCTCTGCCCCCTGTTCTCCATCGGCCCCCTCCGTGTTCTTCTCCGCCCCCCATATTCTCCTCTGCCCCCCCTGTTCTCCTCTGGCCCCCTCCGTGTCCTTCTCCGCCCCCCTATTCTCCTCCGGCCCCCTCCGTGTCCTTCTCCGCTCCCCCGTTATCCTCCATCCCCGTGTTCTCTTCCGCCCCCCCTGTCCTCTTCCTCTGCCCCCCCTCGTCCCCAGCAGCTGGCTTCCCTCCTCTTCTCTTCTGCTGGCTGCGGGAGGGGGGACTGTCAGGAATTGGCCACAGCGAGCGAGATCGCTCCTGTGATAACTGTGTTTACTCTGCTCAGTTTATGAATGAACAGGAGCCTCTGTCTCCTGTTCATTCATCTTCAGTGCTGAGAAAAGGACTGGGGAATGTGTGTACTCAGTCTCTTTGTCTGTCTCAAAGGACAGATGTCAGGGTTCTGTTTAGATCCCTAACATCTCACCAAAGCCCCCCAAAAAATATATAAGAAAAATATTGTAAAAAAAAAATTCTAAAAAATGAAAACGTGTAAAAAGAAAAAAAAAACTGACACCACTCTCCCCTGCCCTATCAACACTGTCCACTTTTTTTTTTTTTTCAAAATTTTCGGTCTTTTTTTCATTTGTTTAGCAAAAAATAAAAAAGTGTCTAGTAGACAAGTGGTGAAAATAATTGCGGTGCCATCATCTATATCATCTATATACAGGAATAGAAGGGACAATGTAAATGAAACGGTGTGTGTGTTTAGTATCACTTTATTTATACTGTGTATGGGCAGCTGTTCACAGCTACGTATCGCCATATGAATGGACCTCCTTCACTTCAAAGTCTTTGAAGTCTCACCTTCTTTGTTTTGGTCATTCCCCACAAAGGATTGCCTATCACTGAATAGGACAATTCTTCCAAAAGCAAAAAACATTTGAGGAGAGCATCTGTACTCAACAGGCAACTTTTGCCTTAACGATCCTATGAAAAAATTTTTTACAAGAGGAAGGACCGCCAAAAGTAACGATTTGATGGATTGACTAACGATATTTGCATAGAAGTGGCGTGACAAGTCAGGTTGTCTTCAAACGATCGCTATAAGGAAGGGGAGAAGAATGTGAGAAGGCTGAAGAGCAAACTAGCTAAGTGACTTTTGGTTGTTTATGTTGCTGGTTGTGTTTTAGAGCAGCAAATGGTATTCACCAGCTGTGCCGGCATTCTTGTCTATGCAAATAATAGAATTCTGAGGGTGAATGAGAGTGTCCTGCAGAGGAAACTGGTCTTGGGAACTGAACACTTTGCTTCCTTTATGGCATTGGTCTTCAAACTGCGGCCCACGGGCTGGATGTGGTACTTTGCTGAACTTTATCCAGCCCCTGGGGCACTATTTCCCCCAATCACACCAAGAATGAGGCACCATTACTTCTTCTAAAACCAGCAATGAGGCATTATTCATACACCTTGACACATTGACACCAATGATGGGGCACTATTCCTCCCACTGACACCAATGATGGGGCACTATTCCTCCCACTGATACCAATTATAGGGCACTGTTCCTCCCACTGATACCAATTATGGGGCACTGTTCCTCCCACTGACACCAATGATGGGACACTGTTCCCCCCACTGATACCAATGATGGGGCACTATTCCTCCCACTGACAGACAGGACAGAAAAAAGAGCAAATTGACTAGACTGGATGGGGAGATTAAAATTCTCAAGGATAGTCTTTTGCCCTACAAAGAAGGGGAGGAATATAAAGAAAGAACCAGTAATTTATTAAAAACATTGGATAAGGAAGAAAAAGAACAGAAATTTAAAAAAAGAAAGAAATACAATAGGGATTATGGGGATTATCAAGCTAACAGTGTGTTTGCCTGGCAGAGGAAACTAGCTATGGAAGCAAGTGGAGGTCAAGAACCCACCATGGAGGTTACTGTGCAGGGAAGTGATGTTCCAACACAACTCCCTGTTCAGAGCCAACACCTTCCGTCTAGGATTGTCTCTCAGAGAACCCCCAAAAAATTCAAACCTAAACAGACTAAAAAAGATAGACGAGTATCCTATCAATCACCCCAGAGAGCACCAGTCCCCAATAGGGGAAGCCAGCATACACGTAAGGGTGGTGGTTACCAACAACATAATCCTAATGCAAATCGGGAACGCAGACAGGTACAACAACACAATCAAAATCTATATCAGAGCTATAGGACAATTCCATATTCTGATAATGATCGCAATCAACCAAGATACAATGAGTATGGATATGATACACCATCTAGGCAGTACCATCATGCTGAGAATCCCCAGCATTTTGAGAATGAGGGGGATGAGGATGAGGTGGATTATGGGGTTGACACTCCTAACCGCTTTTACCCTCTAAGGGATAGAGTAGGCCCCACGCAATATGATAGAGGTGACTATCCCAATTACGAACAAGGGTACTACAGGTCAGTAAGGGACCACCCTGCTAGTACCTATGGTGGGAATCAGGAATCACACCCTTGGGGTTTTCCCAGATCCAATCAGGGATTAAAAAGGCCCGTAGAAAACAAAGAGGAACCAGAGGGGGGAGGAAAGCAAGATCCAAAAAAGAAAAAAGTATAACGGGGGATGGCATCTTTAATCTTAGCACTCAGGTTCTGACTCAATCGGAACTGGCGCTACTTAATAAGGGTTTAAAATTTGCACCTCCAAAAAAATTAAATAAATTCCAAACATACATGGACGTTCACAAATACGTCAGAAGGATCAACATCAAAAGACATTTCGCCAACATTCCTGATGGGTCAAGACCATCGGTCCAGCAGGAGTATCAACATACTGGGTTAGCCAATGCTTCCACTTTTAATCCTCCTGGTTCTTTGGCACCTTCTCTAAGGGTATTTAGGGATGTGGTCCTTCGAGATCTGGATTCCCTTAGAGTGGTTAATCATAAGATCAATAATACACTGAAGGAAGGATTGGATTCCCTGTGTAACAATAGGGGAATTGTTATCCGGCCTGCAGATAAAGGTGGGGGGATAGTAATTCTTGATAGGAGCGACTATTTACAGGAAATGTCTAACATTGTGGGCGACCAAGACACGTACATCCTCTTACCGGGCAACCCAGTGATCAAATATAAGAGTGACCTAGAAAAATTAGTAACCAAGGGGTACCAGGAAGGGATACTCAATGATAAAGAGAGAACCTTCTTGGTCCCCAAGGCTCCACGGGTCCCGATACTGTATTGTTTGCCCAAAATCCATAAGAGTCTGACTTGCCCCCCGGGACGACCCATAGTCAGTGGCATCGATTCGGTCACGTCCCGGGTGGGCAAGTACATAGACTTCTTTTTGCAACCCATAGTACAGCAAATGCCTTCTTACATAAAGGACACTAAGCACGTGATACACTTACTATCCCAGCTGAAACCCAATAGTCGAACATGGTTGGTCACAGCGGATGTAACTTCATTATACACCATAATTCCACATCAGTTGGGATTTGCAGCTGTTAAGCATTTTCTTAATGCACTCTCCAAAATTCCAATGAAACAGCAGGACTATATCATGGAGCTTTTGGACTTTGCGGCGAACCATAATTATTTTTGGTACAATCAGGAGTACTATCGTCAGCAAAGAGGGGTTGCTATGGGCGCCAAGTACGCCCCTAGCTTGGCTAATCTTTTCATGGCCAAGTGGGAGGAGGACGTCGTCTATAAGGACCGTAGTCCACACCTGGTCTTTTGGGCCAGGTATATAGATGACGTCCTCCTCCTTTGGGAAGGATCTATTCCCGAGCTGGATGAGTTTTTCTCCCATATCAACAACAATGAAAGGGGGATAAGGTTTGTGCATGAAGCCAGCCAAGAAAAGATCAATTTCTTAGATTTGACCATCTATAGGGAATTGGACTCTTTCAAAACGATCACTTTTTTTAAAAAGACTGATCGAAATGCATTTATACCCCTTGACAGTTGCCATAAGGATAGCTGGCTTAAGTCGGTACCTATGAGCCAGTTTGTCAGGATGAGGCGTAACTGTTCAAATGTGGAAGACTTTAGAGTTCAAGCAAACATTCTGAAAAAGAGGTTCCTGGAGAAGGGGTATGATGGTGAGCCACTGGAGATCCTCATAGAGCAAGTAGAAAGACGGGACAGATCAGAACTTTTAGATATGGCCCCCAAAAGAAAGAAAGAGAGCCCTGTCACCCCCTTCATCACTTCCTATTCAACTCAGCATTACCAAATCAAAAAAATTATCAGTAAACATTGGCACCTGTTGGGCAACGATGGACTGATCAATACTTTTTTACCTAAAAAACCTCAGGTAATATTTAGAGGGGCTCCCTCGTTGAGGAACATTATTGCCCCAAATGTAGTTGACCCTCCTGGTAAAAGATTGTCCTTTTTCCAAGGTCTCTCTGGCTACCACCAATGCCGTAGGTGCCAAGTTTGTAAGCTCAATCTAATTAAAAACAAGAAAACAGTATCATTTGCTTCTACTAGTACCTCTAGGGAGCACAAAATAGAACCATTCATAACATGTAGCTCCACTGGGGTAGTGTACCTGCTCCAATGCCCATGCGGTTTCCAATACATAGGCAGAACCAAACGCACCATGCAGGTCCGTCTCGGGGAACACATAACCAACATCAAAACAGGCTTTAAATTCCATTCCGTTTCCAAACATTATGATTTGGTCCACAATCGTGACCCGGCCAACACAATCTTTCTAGCAATAGATAAGTATGAAGCACGCTGGAGAGGCGGATCCTTAGTCAGGGAATTATCCAAGATGGAAATGGCGTGGATCCATAGAGTACGATGTTACACTCCTTATGGCCTCAATATAGACACAGATGTCAACTCTTTTATCGATAATAGTTAGGGAAACCATATGTGAACCAGTCCTGAGCTCCTTGTGGCTCCGTGAGGGTGGGAGGTATACATTGAGGTCCATTTTGTATATTTCCTTTATTTTATTTTTCATTTTTTCTGGTATGTTATACTTTATAATGTGGTTTTTCACAAACTTAACCCTAGACATGACAAGTAATCCCTATTAAGTAGGGGTTGTGCCATTGTGGTTGTTTTTGTGCCCATTCTGCCTTTTCTAGTATCCAGAAGAGTGCTTAATATTTTCTGTGGCCAGACAACAGATGATTTATGGAGCCGAAGTGCACCTGTATTTTAATCATTTTTTAATTATTTATCAGTATTTTTTATTATATTTTTTTGTAGTTTTTCTTTTTTCTTTCTTTTTTCTACAGTGGTGGGGCAGTATAATATTTATTATATGTGCTAATATTTATGCTTTCAGATTCCTAGGTTTGGATCTGGTAGTCACATTCAGGGCAATTAAACATGTAATCTGGAATCTGACCACTAGATGCCACCACTCCGCTCTGCTGATCTCATATTATCGGCACTGATAGTAATATTTATGCGAATGAGAGGTGCATTTCTTGAGTTTTGCCCCCTCTTTATCTATTAAATACAAGTTGAATATATACATTTTCACTTTAGGCTAAGGGAGAATATCCATTAAATACCGGAACGTCTCCCTGACAATTCACTGGCATCTGCCCCATTGCAATATGGCGGCACTTGCATCACGGACAGCTCGGACCTCAGGATTGGGCGGTCCCTCTTCTGATGAATAAGGATATAACTGGTGGTGATCAGCACGCCGCCCGTGCCTCTGGACGACGTCAGGTTTGACGAAACGGCGTAGGGAGAGCGGCGTGCTGACGCCACCAACATACCAACACGCAGTCCCGGAAGTTACGGGCGTTTGTTTTTAGAGAGCCGGCCGGCTTGCTTTCTGATTGATGCCTTATTTAATCCGGATTGATGTAAGTGCATTACCTTTTAATATAATAAAAGTTTTAGACGTTATACACTATGGAAGCTTTTCTTTTTCTCATATGACTGGCCCATGGATATGCTGATGAGACTTATTAAAAGAAACCACGGAGACTTTATCTGATGTTCCATCCCAAGACTGTAGCTGGGTCATAAGCTAAAAAGCGTCTGTGATCTCCTTACCAGAGATCAAGGGAGCTGGTAAGAGGCAGTTGGCTTAGAGGTGGAGGACTGTCCTATCTTCTACACTTGTTTCTGCGGTGGTTATAAGTGTGCTGTCACCTTGATTGGAGATGTGGATAGATACCTTTGTGAACTCTGCACGGACTGATAACTGACACCTGTGTATATGCTACGGATGGACTTAAAACTATATGTGTGCATACACTGGGTTTTGTTTGTTTTTTCTAGCGCAGTTTCCTTTCCGTTAATATGAATGGACCTCCTTCACTTCAAAGTCTTTGAAGTCTCACCTTCTTTGTTTTGGTCATTCCCCACAAAGGATTGCCTATCACTGAATAGGACAATTCTTCCAAAAGCAAAAAACATTTGAGGAGAGCATCTGTACTCAACAGGCAACTTTTGCCTTAACGATCCTATGAAAAAATTTTTTACAAGAGGAAGGACCGCCAAAAGTAACGTTTTGATGGATTGACTAACGATATTTGCATAGAAGTGGCGTGACAAGTCAGGTTGTCTTCAAACGATCGCTATAAGGAAGGGGAGAAGAATGTGAGAAGGCTGAAGAGCAAACTAGCTAAGTGACTTTTGGTTGTTTATGTTGCTGGTTGTGTTTTAGAGCAGCAAATGGTATTCACCAGCTGTGCCGGCATTCTTGTCTATGCAAATAATAGAATTCTGAGGGTGAATGAGAGTGTCCTGCAGAGGAAACTGGTCTTGGGAACTGAAGACTTTGCTTCCTTTATGGCATTGGTCTTCAAACTGCGGCCCACGGGCTGGATGTGGTACTTTGCTGAACTTTATCCAGCCCCTGGGGCACTATTTCCCCCAATCACACCAAGAATGAGGCACCATTACTTCTTCTAAAACCAGCAATGAGGCATTATTCATACACCTTGACACATTGACACCAATGATGGGGCACTATTCCTCCCACTGACACCAATGATGGGGCACTATTCCTCCCACTGATACCAATTATGGGGCACTGTTCCTCCCACTGATACCAATTATGGGGCACTGTTCCTCCCACTGACACCAATGATGGGACACTGTTCCTCCCACTGATACCAATGATGGGGCACTATTCCTCCAACTGACACCAATGATGGGGCACTATTCCTCCCACTGATACCAATGACGGGGCACTATTCCTCCCACTGACACCAATGATGGGGCACAATTCCTCCCACTGACACCAATGATGGGGCACTATTCCTCCCACTGACACCAATGATGGGGCACTGTTCCTCCCACTGACACCAATGTTGCGGAACTATTCCTCCCACTGACACCAATGGTGGGGCACTATTCCTCCCACTGACACCAATGATGGGGCACTATTCCTCCCACTGACACCAATGATGGGGATCTATTCGTCCCACTGACACCAATGATGGGGCACTATTCCTCCCACTGATACCAATGATGGGACACTATTCCTACCACTGACAACAATGATGGGGCACTTTTCCTCCCACTGACACCAATGATGGGGCACTATTCCTCCCACTGACAACAATGATGGGGCACTATTGATCTTTTATTAAAAGAATCAAGCAACCAATTTTATACAAAAGTAAAAAACAAAACCATAGTACAAAACTTCAACAGAAATCCAAGGAATACACATCCATGTTCAGAATATATACAATATATACATAATCCACTACCAAAATTATTTACATAAAGCAGCAGAGAGGGCCTAAGAGGCACAACCCATCACCTATGTACGCAGCCATTTATCAAAAATGAATGCAAAAAAATAATAATCTAGGGTGAAAAGAGACAGACAGCCACACCCGGGAAAGAGACTCCTGGCAGTCAGGGAGGCTTGAAACCCCTCCACGCCTTCAACCAAGCCCCCTGACTCCGCTTGTCTCTCTCGAGCACCCGAATCTTCTCCACCTCATGCAAAATGTCATACACCACCACCTGAACAGGAAGGATTTTACGCCGAATGCAGACCTGACACCGTGCGTTCCAAGTGAAATAACGGACTACTAGGCTAACTAGAAAAAGTGTATCTAAACAAAAAACCCCACCAGTATTGAATGCTCCGTACACCCACTCAGCATAACCCAGCCTGGAGAGGAAAGGGACACCGAGGGCCCGTCCCACCTGTTTGTACACCTCTATGTTAAAAGGGCAATGAAGCAGAAAATGGTCCATAGTCTCCTCCTCACCTGCACACTCCTCCCGAGGACAGCTACGATCCACCCCACTGCGGAATTTCAAATTGCCCCTAACATAGAGTCTCCCATGGAAGCACAACCAGGCCAGATCCCTGAATTTAGGGGGTACTCTGTCCAAATTAATAAGTCTTAACCCTGCCCTCAAAACTGGGCCTGGGCAATCCCTTAAGGCCAGTGGGTCATGAAAGACTTCGCTCAAGACTCGACTCATAAGGACTTTCCTCGGAACCGATCTGAGATCTTCAGCCGACAATCGCCACTGCCGTAGTAACTTCAGGCACGGAGCGACATAGGCTGGTAGCTGACCACGATGACCCCTGAGATTCTTCACTTGGCCACCTTCTTCCCAAAGTCGTAGAAAAGGCCTAAACCAAGATCTAAATATGCCTGCCCATCCAGGAGGTTCCACTGCAAGCATATTACCAATATTAAACTTGAGAAAAAGCAGTGAAAAGAAAAGAACTGGGTTGACCATACCTAAGCCACCCTCCCTCCTGGATAGATAGGTGACATTCCTCTTGATGGGGTTCAGCCTGTTCCCCCACAACATCTGGAAGAACACACTACTGACCCTAGCATAGAGAGACACTGGCAAGATGCAGACAAAGCTGACATACAAGAAGATCGTAATCAGGTAAGTCTTAATCAGATCAACCCTTTCCCTCATAGATAACTTCCATCTCTTCCAGCTGACCACCTTAGTATTGGCAATTTCCAGTCTGCCTTCCCAGTTTTTGAGGCCATAATCGCCAGGTCCAAATTCAATGCCTAAAATCTTAATTCTTTCCTGGGGCACTGGAAAGGTGTCCGGGAGATCAAACCCCTCACCTTCCTTTCCCATCCAGAAAACTTCACTCTTTTCCTGATTGATCTTGGAGCCTGATGCTTCAGAATACCGTGATGTCAGAGAGACCACCTCCTCTGCTTCATCCGCCCCAGTGACAATCACCAACACATCGTCCGCATAGGCAACAACCCTCAAAGGCGGCTCACCCGGAAGCCCCACTGGCACCCCACACAACATGCCGCTCTCTAGCCTCCTGATGAAGGGGTCGATTGCAAACACATAGAGCAGGGGACTCAGGGGACAACCCTGGCGCACCCCGGAGCCAACCTCAAAGGACTGCCCAACCCAACCATTAACAAGAGGAAAGCTCTCTGCCCCCTCATACAAGACTTTTAACCAATCGACAAAACCACCCGGCAGACCGTACTTACTAAGGAGCAACCACAGGTACTCATGGTTAACACGATCAAAAGCCTTTGCCTGATCCAATGTCAGCAAATACTTTCCCCAGCCTGCAGCCCTGCACCGCTCCAAAGCCTCCCGGACAGCTAAAACTGCTGTGAAGGTGCACCTACCCTGGACCGAACAGTGCTGATGGCGAGAAAGCAAAGACTCTGCTACTGACGATAGGCGCCAGAAAATGATCTTTGCCAGTATCTTTCTATCGACATTAAGAAGGCTGATGGGGCGCCAATTCTCAACCATCGAAGGATCTTTACCCTTTGAAAGAAGAATCACAGCTGAGTGCCTCATGGAAGAGGGAAGTACCCCCTCAGCAAGGCAACTGTTAAAAACCTCTACCAAATGTGGGGCCAGAATAGACTTAAAAGCTTTGTAAAACTCAGCCGTCAAGCCATCCGGTCCAGGTGACTTTTTGATGGCAAGCTGTTCAATTGCCCTTATCACCTCTTCAACTGTGATCTCCTCTGTCAAATTCATCAATGGGACATCTTCATCATTTAGACCTGGAGTAGAGTCCAAAAAGCTTTCCATCTTGTCACGGTCAAGCTCTTTCCTCCCAAGAAGGTCAGCATAAAAGGACCTCACGACCTCCAGAATCCCTGACCTGGACTTTGTCAAGGAACCTGTACTGTCCTTAAGGCCAACGACCGTTTTAACAGCTACACCTTGTTTGCAGTTCTGGTAAGGGTCAGGCGAGTGGTACTTCCCATAGTCCCTCTCCAGAACCAAAGAGGCATGCCGGTCATATTGACACTTCCTGAGAAGGAGTTTCACTTCGGAGATTGCCCCAGGATCTCCTCCTCTCGAGACAAGAATATCCAGCTTCCTCCGTAAACGTTGGTAGGTCATGTATTTATTAAACTGCTTCCTATTGGCTAAGCCCCTGAAGAATCCAGTGATCCTCTTTTTGGTCAGTTCCCACCACTCAGCCTTGCTGCTACAAAAGTCCAGGATGGTCACCTGTGCCTGAAAGAATTCCTCAAAGGATTGTCTAACATGTTCTTCCTTGAGTAGAGTCAAATTCAATCTCCAGATGCCCTTACCCCTCTGAGGGGCGTCTGAAGCATTCAGGACCACAGATAGCATACAGTGATCAGAGAACTCTACTGCCTGCACCACTGGGGGTGAGAAAGCAGAGGTCTCCTTAAAAAAAAACCTATCTATTCTACTCTGACTATTACCTCGATGAAAGGTGAACCCAGTGTCATCCGGGAGGTGCTTAATGTGCACATCCACAAGACCAGCATCCCTAACCATACTATTTAAAAAAACGCTATCATATCCCAGCCTGTCCTTGAAGTCCTTCCTGTCCTTGGGCCTAGTTACTGTATTAAAGTCACCTCCAAAGACCACTTGCCGGGATGTAAAAAGAAATGGCTTGATCCTTGTAAAAAGGCATTTCCTGTCCCACTTTGTGTGCGGCCCATAAACATTAATTAGGCGCAGGTCCTGCCCTCCCACAAGGACGTCTAAGACCATACATCTCCCAATCTCCACCTCAATAACCCGCCGGACAGTTACCATGCCGGTTTTAAACAACACCGCCACACCGCCGTAAGGCTTGGCCGCAAGAGACCAGTAAGATGGACCATACCTCCACTCTCTCTTGGCCATATGAATATCTGCCAAGGAGGTGAGCCTAGTCTCTTGCAAAAATAAAATTTCAGCATCTAATTGGCTGAACAAAAAGAAGGCCATAGAACGAGCTCTTACTGACTTAATGCTGGCGACATTTATTGTCACCACTTTTAACGGAGGGGGAACCGCCATTTGGGTTATTGGGTGGTTTGCTTCTTAGCTCCCCTCTGCTGCTCATCACCAGAAGCCTCTCTCTTTCTTGAGGCCGCCTCAAACTCCATTTCGGAATCAGAACTTCGCTCCGAAGAAGCTCCAGATGAAGAGATATCCCAATTAGAGGACCTATACCGGTTGGAGACAGGCACTGGAGCCTGTTCCGTCCTCACCACCTGCTTCTTCCGCTTCCCAACCTTCCTTCTCTCCTCCAGATACTGCAGGTCAGCTTCAGAGATGCCCTCATCTCTTACTTTTTTCTGTGAAGTCTTTACAGAAGACTTCTTTACAGAGGAAGAAGCAACCTTTTTAGTACCCACTACCACTGCTGGTGGTGGGGGGGGGGTGCTCCCTTTGAATCAGACTTAGGAGGGGTAGACTCCTGGGGGGTAACTGACTCAGGGGGCACAGACTTGGAAGATTCTGACACAAGAGGAGAGGGTACAGTAGGCTGGGGGGAGACAGATACAGATACAGAAGGAATACTTACAGACACATGAGGGGTGGCCACAGGAACTGGAGAGGGATCCTGAGCAGGACCAGGGGAGTCGGTCACCGCAGAGGAGGATGGTACACCAGGGGCCTCACCCTCCATCCTGTCCAGCATTGACATGTCATCAATTACCTCCTTCTCCATATTGTGCCAGGCTTCAGGACATCTGCTGTAGGGGTGGCCAAGGCGCAGGCACAGGTTGCACCTGATCATTTCGGTGCAGTCCTTAGCCATATGACCCTGACCCCGACACACTGAACATATCAAGGCTGAACAGGAGGAACTCAAATGCCCCTTTTCTCCACAGCGGTGACACAGCTTCAGCTGACCAGGGTAAAAAACAGTCATCCTATCCCTCCCTATAAAAGCTGAGGAGGGCAGGTGACGGACAACATTCCCATCCCTGGCCAACCTCACTGTTACTGACCAACCCCCAGTCCAGATGTTACGCTCATCAAGGATTTTATTGGGCTTGGTCAAAACCTCCCCATAGTTCCTTAACCAAACCTCTAGATCCCGGGCAGGGACACTCTCATTAGTGAGGATAATTGTGATTTTTTTTACTGTAGACCTCTGAGAAACTGCAACTGGGGCCAGACCTTCCCATTCAGGTCTTGACCTGCACCGAGCCTCATATCTCTCCCAGAACAGGTCAAGACCCTCTGGCCTGGTGAAGCTAACTGTATAATCCCGTGTCCCAGCTACATGTATAAAGGCATACAGATCATTTGCCCCAAAACCCATCTCCAAAATCAAATCCACCACTGCACGCCGTGCTGGAGGGATCGCACCACCTTCCCATTTCAGAATAACAACATTACGTCTGGGACCCCCAGCAGAAGCCAGAGACCCAAGACCAGATCCTGGGGTGCTCAAAGTGGTAGCCTGTAGGGGAAAACCCCGCTTGGGAGCAGAGCTACCAGGAGCAGAGCGTACCACCTGAGCAAAGGTAGGTTTATCAGGGCCAAGGCCCCACACTGAAGTCACATTAGTCTGTACATCATTATCAACTGTCTGAACTGAACTGGCAGAATCCATAGCAGGACGATTGTCCATCACACTGATACTGGGGTGATTGTTATCAGTCACAGCAATATTCAATTTCCCATCAGGAAAGGTCACAGTTTCTGCTGCAATACCAGCTGTCTCCTGATGCTGCGCTGTAGAGTCCTCAGCAGCAGTGGGGCAAACAGCTTTGGACTCACCTAAAGAAGGGTTAATGGGCTCTGCTGACACCTGTGGTTCTTCTACAGAAATGACATTTTTTAAAAGTAACTCTTGCTGCATTGCAGCATCAGCAGGCACAACATTGCTGCACACAGGATCAGCAGGCACAACATTGCTGCACACAGGATCAGCAGGCACAACATTGCTGCACACAGGATCAGCAGCCTGATTGTCATTAGGCACATTGTCAGTGTTGAAAGGCACAAAAACAGTCTTATCCACAACATGGGACTTGGCAGTCTTTACCTTATCAGGTACATCATCAGTAATGTCCTCTTCATTAAACATTAACTGATTCCTCCGCATAGGAGACTCCATTACCTGGATGGCCCTGAGCATGCCTCCTGAGTCCTGGGAAGGCATGGGGCTGCTTACCTCTCCCTGAGGGGGCAGGGGGTCAGAACTGGGGGTCTCCTCCTCCACCTCCATCTTTGTCATCCTTCCAAACCTCCTGTCATTTCCAAACTTCTCCTTAAATGGCCCATCTCTGCCTTCCATCATGGCCACAATGGTCTCCTGATGGTCCACACGGACTTTGGCCAACTGGATCTCCGGATCCATGGATCCACGCTTCTGGCTGTGTAAGCCCTCCCGCTGCCTTCGCAGACGCTTCAGCTCCGCTCGTAGCTTGTAAAGCCTATCCCTCTCCCTATTTAGGACCTTAATCCCAGCCACCACTCGCTCCCGAATGGCTTCGGAACCTTCATCCCCACCAGGGGTAGAGAGATCAGCTTGTACAGGGGCAGGCATGTCACCCGACGGCCCAGGAGATGGCTGTGAGCTTCCAGCAGGAGAGGCCCTGCTGGCCTCCATGGCTTCCCCAGAAAGGGGCCAGGAGAGCTGGGATAGATTTCCTCACCACTCCCCTCTCACACGGATCTGCAGCAGCTCCAGAGAGACAGCCTCCTCCTGACACACCTGTGCTCCAATGATGGGTGGGGCACTATTCCTCCCACTGACACCAATGATAGGGCACTATTCCTACCACTGACAACAATGATGGGGCACTTTTCCTCCCACTGACACCAATGATGGGGCACTATTCCTCCCACTGACAACAATGATGGGGCACTATTCCTCCCACTGACAACAATGATGGGGCACTATTCCTCCAACTGACACTAATGATAGGGCACTATTCCTCCCACTGACAACATCGATGGGGCACTATTCCTCTCAATGACACCAATGATAGGGCAATATTTCTCCCACTGACAACATCGATGGGGCTTTGTTTCACCCACTGACACCAATGTTGTGGCATAATTCCTCCGACCGATACCAACAATGGGGTACTGTTCCTTTCACTGACACCAATGATGGGGCACGATTCCTCTCACTGATAGGAATGACAGGACACTATTCCTCATCCTACTGACCAAAGGCATAATGTATTTTTTGTTGTTGTACTCCCATTGACCACCATGCCTAAGGCATTGTTTGTTCTCACTGGCCACATTCCGGTCCGACCACTACATCCTGAAAGATAGTAAACAGGCCTTTTATTTAAAAAGTTTGGAGACCCCTTGCCTTAGGGCATTCCATGTTATGAGTCCAGTAATGCCCCGTACACACGGTTGGACATTGATCAGACATTCCAACAACAAAATCCTAGGATTTTTTCCGACGGATGTTGGCTCAAACTTGTCTTGCATACACACGGTCACACAAAGTTGTCGGAAAATCTGATCGTTCTGAACGCGGTGACGTAAAACACGTACGTCGGGACTATAAACGGGGCAGTAGCCAATAGCTTTCGTCTCTTAATTTATTCTGAGCATGCGTGGCACTTTGTGCGTCGGATTTGTGTACACACGATCGGAAATTCCGACAACGGATTTTGTTGTCGGAAAATTTTATAGCCTGCTCTCAAACTTTGTGGGTCGGAAATTCCTATGGAAAATGTGTGATGGAGCCCACACACGGTCGGAATTTCCGACAACAAGGTCCTATCACACATTTTCCGTTGGAAAATCCGACCGTGTGTACTAGGCATATATATTACTGCTCACCTCAACCCTGAAGAAAGGGGTGCTATCTGACCCCAAAAATGAGCTGGCTTTGTGAAAAAAAAAGTATTTTTATCAAATCCGTATCTAGAAGATTATATTTTGATTTGGCTCTTCAATCTCATAATCACACATGAACTTTAATGGCATCCCAGTCTTAGTCCGTAGGGTTCAGTATTGAGTTGGCCCGCCCTTTGCAGCTATAACAGCTTCAACTCTTCTGGGAAGGCTGTCCACAAGGTTTAGGAGTGTGTCTATGGGAATGTTTGACCATTCTTCCAGAAGCACATTTGTGAGGTCAGGCACTGATGTTGGACAAGAAGGCCTGACTTGCAGTCTCTGCTCTAATTCATCCCAAAGGTGTTCTATCGGGTTGATGTCAGGACACTGTGCAGGCCAGTCAAGTTCCTCCACTCCAAACTCGCTCATCCATGTCTTTATGGACCTTGCTTTATGCACTGGTGTGCAGCCATGGTGGAACAGGAAGGGGCCATCCCCAAGCTGTTCCCACAAAGTTTGGAGCACGAAATTGTCCAAAATGTCTTGGTATGCTGACGCCTTAAGAGTTCCTTTCACTGGAACTAAGGAGCCAAGCCCCATCCCTGAGAAAGAACCTCCCACCATAATCCACCCTCCACCAAATGATTCAGATCAAACCAGGGGCTAGTCAAGTATCCCTATACTCCCCATAATGTTAGGATAGGCTAAGGTTCCAGTTCCATCTCACCTAAACTTCTTCTTGAGATGTTGCCTGCTAATAACAAAGAGGGTCCACAGGAGCCAATAAAAACCAGAACCCGTGTCATCAGGTCCTGGGCTGCCAGAACCCGGAAGAGACAGTTGGCTAAATAGGACCAAGACGGAGGCTCAGGACCCCACCGCCATACCCAAGGAATGGATTGCTTCAGGACAAGGCTAGATCCACTAGGCGGGTGAGTATGTATTTTGAAGAGAACTCCGCAAAACGGGTAAGGGGAGATGGGGAGGTAAAGTACTGTAATTTCGGGACCAGGGGAACGTCATCAGTGGCTCTATTTCGTATCTTGTAGTAAATTAGCTCAAGTAAATCTGTATTGGATTCAACTTCTGTATCTTATCGTTGCTTGTGGATGGTGCCAAGACAGCAGATGGCCACACTGTCCCCAGACAGACCACTGGGTCTATGGAGATACGTCAAAGCATAAAGCAGCATTTGAAACAGAACAGATACCGTCCATTGAGTTATGACTTTTAAGACTGCCGGAAAGAACAGTAGCAGAAAAGTATGAGTGGTTCCTAAAAATAAAATGCTGCTCAGTTTTAATATTGGAGTCTTTCAGTCTCCAAGGAGGAAGGAGACGGGTAGATCTAAATGAAGGTTTTCCAAACCAAATCCAATTTTCCATGAATACAGAACGGGTGAGAAAAAAAATTGGCATTTCTGGATTCGGATGGATAAGGGAAGGAAGTTGGGTCTGTTCTTCAGTATGACTTTTTCCCAACACGAGTTCAATAATATTTTTAATTTGCCTTTTTATTTTTAATAAGTTGTATAAAAAATATTATTATTATGAAATTAATAATGTTTATTATCGGGAAGCACAGTGGTGTCGTGGTTTGCACTTTCGCCAGGGGCGCTGGTTTGAATCCCGACCATGAAACTACCTGCCTGAAGTTTGCGTTTTTCTCCGGGTACTCCGGTCTCCTCCCACACTCCAAAGACACGCTGGTAAGTTGATTGGCTCCTGTCAAAATTGGTCCTTGTATGTGTATGTATGAATGTGAGTTGGGGACCTTAGATTGTAAGCTCCTTGAGGGCAGGGACTGATGTCAACGTATATGTAAAGAGTTGCGTAAATTGTCGACGCTATAGAAGTACATAAAATACATTATTATTCTGAAATTAATAATTATTATTACTGTTATCATTGTTATTATTTTAACCACTTGCCGCCCGCCATATAGCAAAATGACGGCGGCAAAGTGGTTTTAATATCCTGACCGGACGTCATATGACGTGATCAGGATATTAAGCCCTCATCGGTGCCGCTGTATCAGTGAAAGAGAAAACTTATTTACAAATATTTTTAACCGAAACAAAAGCAAAACTTTTATTTTTTCAAAATTTTCTGTCTTTTTTTATTTGTTTAGCAAAAAATAAAAATCCCAGAGGTGATCAAATACCACCAAAAGAAAGCTCTATTTGTGGGAACAAAATGATAAAAATTTAGTTTGGGTACAGTGTAGCACGACTGCGCAATTGTCATTCAAACTGCGACAGCGCTGAAAGCTGAAAATTGGTCTGGGCAGGAAGGTGTATAAGTGCCCGGTATTGAAGTGGTTAATAATAATTTAATTTTTGTTCTTTAATTTTGTTGAACATCATGTAGCGGCATGTAAAAAATCCCAATTCCCACAAATTATAATTATCTGATAATAATAATAATTATTATTATTACTGTTGTTATTTTAATTTAAAATAATATGAATATTCATTTAGTTTTTGTTTTTTAATTTTGTTGAACAACATGCAGTGGCATGTAAAAGATCCCAATCCCCACAAATTATAATTATCTGATAATAATAATATTTTTTATTTATTACTGTTATAATTGTTATTATATTAACTAATATTAATAATAATTTTTTGCTTTTGTTTTTTAATTTTGTTGAACATCATGCAGCGGCA
Organism: Lithobates septentrionalis; assembly: GCA_037952835.1. Taxonomy (NCBI): domain Eukaryota; kingdom Metazoa; phylum Chordata; class Amphibia; order Anura; family Ranidae; genus Lithobates; species Lithobates septentrionalis. Next base: position 232,845 of record JBBDGP010003322.1, on the reverse strand, counting down.
TGTAAAAGATCCCAATCCCCATAAATTATAATTATCTGATAATAATTGTTATTGTTATTATTATCATTATTATTGTTATTATTATCATTATTATTGTTATTATTACTGTTATTGTTGTTATTTTAATTTAAGTGTTCTTGCATAGCAAGACCACTTATGCCCCGTACACACGGTCGGACATTGTTCGGACATTCCGACAACAAAATCCTAGCATTTTTTCCGACGGATGTTGGCTCAAACTTGTCTTGCATACACACGGTCACACAAAGTTGTCGGAAAATCCGATCGTTCTAAACGCGGTGACGTAAAACACGTACTATAAACGGGGCAGTGGCCAATAGCTTTCATCTCTTTATTTATTCTGAGCATGAGTGGCACTTTGTGCGTCGGATTTGTGTACACATGATCGGAAATTCCGACAACGGATTTTGTTGTCGGAAAATTTTATAGCCTGCTCTCAAACTTTGTGTGTCGGAAATTCCGATGGAAAATGTGTGATGGAGCCCACACATGGTCGGAATTTCCAACAACAAGGTCCTATCACACATTTTCCGTCAGAAAGTCCGACCGTGTGTATTACTGTTATATCACATATATATTATTCTTATTAAAGCCAAATTTACCACCCTAACTCCTCCCACAGCTTTTACACTACATAGACCATAATATACCGAAACGTGCGGATTGTTCCCGATTGGTGTGCTATTACTTTGTAGAACATTTCGCCGGATGGTTAACAAAATATTGTCGTTTTTGCAGAAAAATTGGTCCCATAGGAATGAATGGCGAAATGTTCAAAACTAGAGTGGGAGGTGACAAAAGCTGACAACCCCATGATCAGCCAAAACATTATGACCACAACATGATCAGCCAAAACATTATGGCCACAACATGATCAGCCAAAATATTATGACCACCCCATGAAATAAAAAAATAATCTTTTTTTTTTTTTTTTAAATCTTTTTTGAAAAAAAAAATAATTTTTGAAAGAAGAAAATCATTTTTGAAAAAGAAATCATTTTTGAAAAAAAAAATCATCTTTGAAAAAAAAATTTTTGAAAAAAAAAAAATCATTAAAAAAAATCATTTTTGAAAAAAAAAATAATTAAAAAAAATCATTTTTGAAAAAAAAAAATCATTAAAAAAAAAAAAAAAAAAGAACATTTTTGAAAAAAATGTTCAGCTCTTTCAGCTAATGATGGGACTTCTTCAACTTTTTTATTACTATTTATACTTTTTAAAATATTAAGCTTTTTAACACTTTTCACAGTTACTCCAGCCACTCTAACCACACAACAGTTACGCAAGCCACCCCACCCAGTTACTCCGCCCACTCCAGTTGTAGAGCCAAGAACACTTTTCACAATTTCCCCAGAAATTGTAGCTTTTCTAGTTAAGTGTTCTTGCATAGCAAGACCACTTACTGTTATCTCACATATATATTATTCTTATTATAGCCAAATTTACCACCCTAACTCCTTCCACAGCTTTTACACTACACAGACAAGTAATATACCGAAACGTGCGGATTGTTCCCGATTGGTGTGCTATTACTTTGTGGAACGTTTCGCCAAATAGTTCACGAAATATCGTCGTTTATGCGGCGAAATTGGTCCCATAGGAATGAATGGGGAAATGTTCAAAACTAGAGTGGGAGGTGACAAAAGCTGACAACCCCACGATCAGCCAAAACATTATGACCACCCCATGATCAGCCAAAACATTATGACCACAACATGATCAGCCAAAACATTATGACCACAACATGATCAGCCAAAACATTATGACCACAACATGATCAGCCAAAACATGACCACAACATGATCAGCCAAAACATTATGACCACCCCATGATCAGCCAAAACATTATGACCACCCCCCCCATGATCAGCCAAAACATTATGACCCCCCCCCATGATCAGCTAAAACATTATGACCCCCCCATGATCAGCTAAAACATTATGACCCCCCCCCATGATCAGCTAAAACATTATGACCCCCCCCCCCCACCATGATCAGCCAAAACATTATGACCACCCCATTATCAGCCAAAACATTATGACCACAACATGACCAGCCAAAACATTATGACCACCCCATGATCAGCCAAAATATTATGACCACCCCATTTTACCATGAAAAAAAAAAATAATAATTAAAAAAAATAATAATTAAAAAAAAAAAAATCATTTTTTGAAAAAAAATAAAAAATCATTTTTGAAAAAAATGTACAGCTCTTTCAGCTAATGATGGGACTTCTTCAACTTTTTACTACTATTTATACTTTTTAAAATATTAAGCTTTCTAACACTCTTTTCACAGTTACTCCAGCCACTCCAACCACACAACAGTTACTGAAGCCCCTCCCCAAAGTTACTCCGCCCACTCCAGTTGTAGACTACTGTGGGTGGAGGCAAGAACACTTCACACAATTTCCCCAGAAATTGTAGCTTATATATATATATATATATATATATTATATACATATATATATATATATATTTTTTTTTTTTTTATTTTTTTTTTTAAGTTTATTGAACGTCATGCACTGGCATGTAAAAGATCCCAATCCCCACAAATGATAATTATCTGATACTTTAGCCCAAGGCTTGTTCACTTAGTAAATTAAAAACTCTATTATAAAGTGAATTTGTATTATTACTAGAATCACACATGCTGGCATGTACCATAGTGATGAATGGGGCCGCTTCTCCGTCTTTTTGGCAGAGGGTTTGTGTCCATGTAGGGCAAAGTAGCAAAGATCCAGAGTATAGATGTGAATAGCCCTGCATCTCTGAAAAGATCATGGTTGTCGGTTAAGCATGGCGGGCGTTGGGCTGGCAAACTGGGCAACTGCTCAGGGATGGCACAATATTAAAAAAACAAAAAAAACCCGTCACCAACGTAACATTCAGATTAAATGGCACCGAATTGCACCAATGCATTTAATATGCGATACGGCAAATAAATGGCGGAGCTGGCTCCCAATCATGTGACCAACCTGACAGCCAAGCACAGCGATCTGGTGATCTGCCAATCCTAACCCACCCCCATCCATGTTCAAACCTTTGACAGGGTGGGTGGGAAAGAGTTAATCACATTTCTGAACCCTCCCACAAAAATGCAAAGTCATCTTCTCCATATCATAAGATGCCAGCTTCCTCCTGTCCACCGTCCATCCAAAACACCAGACACATCGTATCTCTTGCTGTGCGTTACTTTCACTCCAAGACACTAAAGTTACTAGAAAAACATTCTACCAGCTTCTCTACATCTTTATGATAAAGCCGTGGTGTCCAAACTGTGACCTGAGGGCCAGATGTGGCCCTTTCCTTGTCTTTATCCCACCCTTGGGATATTTTCCTTCAACTGACACCAATGATGGGGCACTATTCCTCCCGCTGACCCCAATGATGGGGCACTATTCCCCCCACTGTCACTGACACCATTGATAGGGCACTATTCCCCCCCACTGATAACAATGATGGGGCACTATTTCTCCCGCTGATGCCAATGATGGGACAATATTCCTCCCACTGATACTAATTATGGGGCACTATTCCTCCCGCTGACCCCAATGATGGGGCACTATTCCCCCCCACTGTCACTGACACCAATGATGGGGCACTATTCCTCCCGCTGATGCCAATGATAGGGCACTATTCCCCCCACTGACACCAATGATGGGGCACTATTCCTCCCACTGACACCAATGATGGGGCACTATTCCTCCCACTGATACCAATGATGGGGCACTATTCCCCCCACTGACACCAATGATGGGGCACTATTCCTCCCACTGACACCAACGATGGGGCACTATTCCTCCCACTGACACCAATGATGGGGCACTATTCCTCCCACTGACACCAATGATGGGGCACTATTCCTCCCACTGACACCAACGATGGGGCACTATTCCTCCCACTGACACCAATGATGGGGCACTATTCCCCCCACTGACACCAATGATGGGGCACTATTCCTCCCACTGACACCAACGATGGGGCACTATTCCTCCCACTGACACCAATGATGGGGCACTATTCCTCCCACTGACACCAATGATGGGGCACTATTCCTCCCACTGATACCAATGATGGGGCACTATTCCCCCCACTGATACCAATGATGGGGCATTGTCTACTCCCACTGACCAAAGTTCAAACTGGCACTTTGTTTAGAAAGTTTGGAGAGTTATGAAGTGATCAATAGATTTTAAAACTCAACTCCGGCCATATAGCTAAATACACAGGCGACTTTTATATACCAGGGAGTTATTGTACCTGCCAAAGAATTTGTATTTGTGTCCATCCAGTTCTGAGATTTTACACAGCTCTGTCACACAGATGAATTGCACTACTTACAGCAAAAGAACAACTCTACTTTCCCCTCCTGGGAGATCAAGGTACATTGTGGGGTTTTAACAAAGTTCGTAGCAATTCCCTACCTTCCCCCCCCCCCCCCCCCCTGAAAGACATAGCTGGTTGTTTCACCATGTACTGGCAGACTGATTCTGAATGGGAGGATCTGGTTCATTATCTTCACCTGGTGCTCACTCAGCGTTCTAATGAGGAAAGCTACAGGGTCTGCATCCCTTTCCAAGTATTGTGGGAATATCTTGCCAAAACTGAAATTCCAATTGCAGGGATGCCTAAAATCTGACTTGTATGTTTAGTGCAGTCTTCTCGGAATATCAGTGAGCCAATCACACAAACAGGAAATGACATTTCTGGGGAAGGGGGAGGGGGGTTATTTTCTACACTAATAGTATACAGAACGCCTTCAGATTGCCACGTTGCATTGAGTTTTACAGAAAATTATTGTAGCTGCGGATTGAAAAGGAGATGGAATTTTTAACAACATTCAATTCCAGTTCGGCTCGTGTAGCGATTGTATAGGAGATATATTTTTTTGCCAATAAAAATTGAGTTATCCTTCAACTTTGCAGTATGAACACCCATAGGCAACTCCACCCATAATGCCTCGGCACAATCGCACTCTCCATCCACAGGGTTCTTTTTTTTTTTTTTTTACATCCAATTTTAGATCAGTTCTCACATTGGGGTAAACCAAAAAGGTGGTTGTACCTGTATTTAACCGCTTGCCGACCAGCGCACGCCGATTTACGTTGGCAAAAGGGCGTACAGGTACGTCCCCTTTAAGAAGCGGTGCGCGCCCACCCGCCGTGTTGACCGGCGATCGTGTCACGGAGCTGCAGAACGGGGAGATGCCTATGTAAACAAGACATTTCCCCGTTCTGCCTTGTGACATGACAGAGATCACCGCTCCCTGTCATCGGGAGCAGTGATCACTGTCATATGACTGGAAGCCCCTCCCCCCAAGTTAGAATCACTCCCTAGGACACACTTAACTCCTTCATCGCCCCCTAGTGTTCAACCCCTTCCCTGCCAGTGCCATTTACACAGTAATCATTGCATTTTGATAGCACTGATCACTGTATAAATGACAATGGTCCCAAAATAGTGTCAAAGTGTTCGATGTGTCCACCATAATGTCGCAGTCACGATAAAAAAAAAAAAAACGCAGATCGCCGCCATTACTAATAAAAAAAAAAATTAATAATAAAAATGCCATAAGACTATTCCCTATTTTGTAGACGCTATAAATTTTGCGCAAACCAATCAATATACGATTATTGAGATTTTTTTTTTTTTTTTAACAAAAATATGTAGAAGAATACATATCGGCCTAAACTGGGGAAAAAAATAGTTTTTTTATACATTTTTGGGGGGTATTTTTTATAGCAAAAAGTAAAAAATATTGCTTTTTTTTTTTTCAAAATTGTCGCTCTTTTTTTGTTTATAGCGCAAAAAATAAACCACAGAGGCGATCAAATAACAAAAAAGGACGTCAATTCTGTTTGGGTACAATGTCGCACGACCGCGCAATTGTCAGTTAAAGCGACGCAGTGCCGAATCGCAAAAAGTGTTCTGGTCAGGAAGGGGGCGCAAATCCTTCCGGGGCTGAAGTGGTTAAGTAATACAGTGGTTTACTTTCACCAGCCCCACTGAACAGTGAAAGAGCAGCAGCAGACTAAAGAGGTCATCCCGCCACTCTGTCTGGTCTCTCCACCTATCTGCATATTTTACCTCCAACACGTTAACATGCAGCACACCTGACTGCCCGCGCCCACCCCCCCCCCCCCCCAGTCCTGCCCCGCCCCCTCTCCCAGCCCTGCTGTAAAAGAGATCCTCAGTGGGCTGATACCATGTCAGACTCAAGTACATACACGATTTTGAGTTTACATTGCAAGTGAAGATTTACTTTGAAGCCACCCAAGACTCCTTGTATTTGGCAGATGACGAACCAGCTTCAGACCAGCTTTCGCAACATCTGGAACGTATTTCCTGCCGCCCCCCTCCTGCTCTGCGACTGTCTTATGCAAATAACATTCCACATAGGATGGGAGAATTGTGCTACTTGCTGAGTGCAAGATAAGAATGACTGCTATTTCTTTATAGAACATAATGTATATACAACAAGAATTACAGTGCTCCCTCTGGGGGAGGGGGTCTGCACTGTAGAGGGGGCTCTGCACTGTATGGAGGGGTCTGCACTGTAGGGGGGGGTCTGTACTGAATAGGGGGTCTGCACTGTAGGGGGGTCTGTACTGAAAGAGTGTCTGTACTAAAGAGGGGGTCTGTAATGAATGGGGGGTCTGAACTGTAGGGGGTCTGTACTGAAAGGGCGTCTGTACTAAAGCGGGGGTCTGTAATGAATGGGGGGTCTGTACTGATGAGAGGGGTCTGTAGTGAGGGAGGGGGTTCTGTGTAACCAGCAGGGGGTCCAGAACTGTTGGGGGGGCTTGGGTGTAACTAGCAGGGGGTCCAGAACTGTGGGCGGGGGGGGGGGTCTGTGTAACATGCAGGTGTTCCAGAACTGTTTGGGGGGTGTCTGTGTAACATCCAGGGGTCTAGAGCTGTGGGGTGCCGTGTAATGCGAAGGGGTCCAGAGGTGCAGGGTGCTGTGTAATGCGAAGGGGTCCAGAGGTGCAGGGTGCTGTGTAATGTGAAGGGATCCAGAGGTGCAGGGTGCTGTGTAATGTGAAGGGGTCCAGAGGTGCAGGGTGCTGTGTAATGTAAAGGGGTCCAGAGGTGCAGGGTGCTGTGTAATGTAAAGGGGTGCAGGGTGCTGTGTAATGTGAAGGGGTCCAGAGGTGCAGGGTGCTGTGTAATGTGAAGGGGTCCAGAGGTGCAGGGGGCTGTGTAATGTAAAGGGGTCCAGAGGTGCAGGGGGCTGTGTAATGTGAAGGGATCCAGAGGTGCAGGGTGCTGTGTAATGTGAAGGGATCCAGAGGTGCAGGGTGCTGTGTAATGTAAAGGGGTCCAGAGGTGCAGGGTGCTGTGTAATGTAAAGGGGTCCAGAGGTGCAGGGGGATGTGTAATGTAAAGGGGTCCAGAGGTGCAGGGTGCTGTGTAATGTAAAGGGGTCCAGATGTGCAGTTGTGAAGAGGGGGCACAGAGTAGTGACAAAGAGATAATGAAGGATGCTGAGGTATGCAGGGGGCACAGTGGGGTGTTTTTACATTTTAACGTGGGGGGGGGTGGGTCCCAGATATAGGATCCGTCCCAGGTGCCAAATGCTCTAGGTATGCCCCTGTCGGCACGCACAGTGAAGAGAAGACTTTTGGAGGATGGCCTGGTGTCAAGAAGGGCAGCAAAGAAGCCACTTATGTCCAGGAAAAACATCAAGGACAGACCGATATTCTGCAAAAGGTACAGGGATTGGACTGCTGAGGACTGGGGAAAAGTCAATTTCTCTGATGAATCCCCTTTCTGATTGTTTGGGGCATCCAGAAAACACCTTGTGCGGAGAGCAAAAGGTGAGCGCCACTATCAGTCCTGGGTCATGCCAACAGTAAAGCATTCTGAGACCATTCATGTGTGGGGTTGCTTCTCAGCCAAGGGAGTGGGCTCACAATTTTGCCTAAGAACACAGCCATGAATAAAGAATGGTACAAAAGCAACCTCCGAGAGCAACCTCTCCCAACCATCCAAGAACAGTTTGGTGAGGAACAGTGCCTTTTCCAGCATGATGGAGGACCTTGCCATAAGGCAAAAGTGATAACTAAGTGGCTTGGGGAACAAAACATTGAAATTCTGGGTCCGTGGCCAGGAAACTCCCCAGAGCTTAATCCCATTGAGAACATGTGGTCAATCCTCAAGGGGTGGGCGAACAAAATAAACCCCAACGTGTTCTGACAAACACCAAGCATTAATTATGCAAGAATGGGCTGCCAGTCAGGATGTGGCCCAGAAGTTGATTGACAGCATGCCAGAGCTGATTGCAGAGGTCTTGAAAAAGAAGAGGTCAACACTGCAAATATTGACTCTTTGCATAAACTTAATGTAATTGTCAATAAAAACCTTTTGACACTTATAAAATGCTTGTAATTATACTTCAGTATCCCACGGTAACATCTGACAAAAAGATCTAAAAACACTGAAGCAGCAGACTTTGTGAAAATTAATATTTGTGTCATTCTCAAAACTTTTGGCAACGGCTGTAGAGAGTTCCCTCCTTGATTCATAAGCTTTCCCCAACAGTCTCTGAATGCTGCTGGTGTTGTTTGTTAGCCGAGGGTACGTTCCTCCATTTTTGGTAGGACTGTCCCCTTATAGCTCAGTTCTGGACTGCGGTGGATGAGATTACTTTGCAGGTCACGGGGAACGATATAAACTTTTCAGAGGTTCAGTATTTACTACAGCACATGAAGCAGTCATTGGGCCATTACAAGAGATCCCTGCAACTACACATGATTAATGCTGAACGCCTTTGCATCCCCATTCAGTGGAGGGACACTAACTTACTGAGTGTCCAGGAATAGGTTACGCCAGCCTTTCTCAACCTTTTAACCCTAGAGGAACCCCAAAAATTTCTTTCAGGTCTCGAGGAAACCTTACTAAAACCAATTTATCAGGGGTCAATAGGAACAATGCCTCTTATACTGGTGGCCAATAGGAAGAATGTCCCACTTAAAGTGGTGCTCAGAATGCCACCTTTAAAAGACAGCTGAAAAGATATTTGGTGTCATGCTGCTGGCTTTGCTAAATGATGCTGAACCTTGAACTCTGTAGGCACCATCAAAAAAAGGTGGTTCATCAACCACAGCTCAAGGAACCCCTAGTAACCTCTGGAGGAACCCCATGGTTCCACGGAACCCTGGTTGAGAATGGTTGGGTTACGCGCTTGAACAGGTTGGAGGAGATGGAGGAGCTGATTTATGTGGCGTGTTCTTTTTATCATGGCCATAGGACGACAATAAAATTTGAAGACTGAATTTCCAGTGGTTCCGGTTCTTCTATGTAGATATGTGGGCTTGTTGGTTGCATTTTAAATCTCTGGATGATTACAAACATCTGATGTCCTAATTGCTGAGATACAGTTGGGTTGTATGTCGGGGGAGTCCTGTCATGTCTGGGTTGCGGTATAGTTGTACCGGGTGGATGGAGGTCATCTCTCTGGTGACTTTTTAGTAACCAAACAAGTGGTTTGTGTCCCCTTATCTTGCTCGCTGAAGGAGGAAGAGGGGCTCTCTTCCGCCCTCTCTTTCTGACGGGAGTGTTTTGTTGGACCTGAGAGTTCCCTTATCTCTTTTCTTCCTTCCCCCTTCTTTTCCCCTCTTTTTTGTTTTTACCTCACCAACCCCCTCACGGGGGGGGGGGGGGGGGTGGTTGTATTGCACTTTTTTTTTTGGTTTATTCTTCTTTTTCTCTCCCAGAAACCTGTTGGCTGTGGGGTGCTCAAGTCAGAAAGGGTTGGCCTGCCATTCTCCTAAAAGGACTGTAAAGAGTTGGTTGGAGACACCTGGCTACGGGTAATAGCTAGTCCTAACTGCCCTACATTTGATGTTTGACGTACTTTCTTGGATTCCTGATTCAGGTTTATTTAAATTTTTGTTTTCAATTTAGGTTTATCATTTTGCAAATGGTTGTGGCTTCTAGCACCCCTTTTGGATTCCACAGACATGCCTGTGATTCCACATTGAGACTAAATTGTGTATGATTCCTCAAGGCACTGTATCTGTTCTGCTGTCGACCTGAAATTTAAGTGCCTGTGGACAACTTTCTTTGTTATTTTATTTTTCTTTGAATAAAAATGTATTACGGAAAAAAAACTGGGCGAGGAACAGCCAAACTCTGCCACCAAGGTGAGGTTGTGGAAGACAGTGGGGTTTAAAGATGTGCTGTTCAAGTTCTTTTGAAGAAGCACAAAGAATCAGGCAATGTTAAGGACCGTAGATACAAGGGTGCCGTGACGTGGCTCTGTGGCTCACGCATGCGTTTCCAAATGCGTGCTTGTGATTACACATTGAGACTAAATTGTGTATGATTCCTCATGGCACTGTATCTGTTCTACTGTTGACCTGAATTTTAAGTGCCTGTGGACAACTTTCTTTATTTTTTTTTTTCATTGAATAAAAATGTATTATGGAAAAAAAAACTGAGTGAGGAACAGCCAAACTCTGCCACCAAGGTGAGGTTGTGGAAGACAGTGTCATGTCACGGGGTCATACGCCATGGCAAGACTGAGCACAGCAACAAGACACAAGGTAGTTACTGCATCTGCAAGTCTCTCCCAGGCAAAAGATTTCAAAGCAGACTGGGGTTTAAAGATGGTGCTGGTCAAGTTCTTTTGAAGAAGCACAAGGAATCAGGCAATGTTAAGGACCGTAGATACAAGGGTGCCGTGACGTGGCTCTGTGGCTCACGCATGCGTTTCCAAATGCGTGCTTGTGATTACACATTGAGACTAAATTGTGTATGATTCCTCATGGCACTGTATCTGTTCTACTGTTGACCTGAATTTTAAGTGCCTGTGGACAACTTTCTTTATTTTATTTTTCATTGAATAAAAATGTATTATGGAAAAAAAACTGAGTGAGGAACAGCCAAACTCTGCCACCAAGGTGAGGTTGTGGAAGACAGTGTCATGTCATGGGGTCATACGCCATGGCAAGACTGAGCACAGCAACAAGACACAAGGTAGTTACTGCATCTGCAAGTCTCTCCCAGGCAAAGATTTCAAAGCAGACTGGGGTTTAAAGATGTGCTGGTCAAGTTCTTTTGAAGAAGCACAAAGAGTCAGGCAATGTTAAGGACCGTAGATACAAGGGTGCCGTGACGTGGCTCTGTGGCTCACGCATGCGTTTCCAAATGCGTGCTTGTGATTACACATTGAGACTAAATTGTGTATGATTCCTCATGGCACTGTATCTGTTCTGCTGTCGACCTGAAATTTAAGTGCCTGTGGACAACTTTCTTTGCTATTTTATTTTTCATTGAATAAAAATGTATTATGGAAAAAAAACTGTGTGAGGAACAGCCAAACTCTGCCACCAAGGTGAGGTTGTGGAAGTCAGTGTCATGTCACGGGGTCATACGCCATGGCAAGACTGAGCACAGCAACAAGACACAAGGTAGTTACTGCATCTGCAAGTCTCTCCCAGGCAAAGATTTCAAAGCAGACTGGGGTTTAAAGATGGTGCTGGTCAAGTTCTTTTGAAGAAGCACAAAGAATCAGGTAATGTTAAGGACCGTAGATACAAGGGTGCCGTGACGTGGCAATTTGGTTGTCTGCAAGCTGGTGGTAAGTAGACTTTGGCTTTTTCCTGGGCACTCCCCAGACTTTGTTGGTAAATGGTAAAGACCGTAGACACAACAGTCAGCCAAGGAAATGTAATGCAGTAGATAAAAGACACATCATGCCTACTTCCCTTCCACATCGGAAGATGTCCAGCAGTGCCATCAGCACAGAACCGGCAGAAACTAGTGAACCCAGCTACACCCATCTACTGTCTGGAGACGTCTGGCCAGAAATGGTCTTCATGGAAGAATTGCAACCAAAAAGCCATACCTCCGATGTGGAATATATATTTTCACAGTTATAAAAAATTATATAATAATAAAAATAAAATATAAAAATAAAAATATTGAATATAATAAAAATGTAAACAATATATATTATAAAAATATATTATATTATTATATTTTAACTATATTATCGAATTACACTGTATATATCATTTATATATAAAAATAAATATATACATTTATTATTTAATATATAATAATTCTAAGCAATTAAAGACGGTTACCGAACGATTAAAGGACAAGGGACCGGGGTGAAGTTCAGTTGGCAGCATTCTAACATGTGGCTGAGAAAATGCTAACACACCGCTATGCCTGCTATAACTGTAGCACAGCGATGCAGAGAAGGATATCATGTGCCTTCCTAACAAGGGATGGAATGTCACGGAATCTCCAGGCAGAATCTACAAAGCTGGGATCTGTAATGTAACCCATGTTGATCCCCAGGCAGATAAATAGAAGGGGCACATTAATGTGGTTCTGTATTCATTAAGAACATCATGAAAGCCCAACTATGGGAACATTAAAAAAAAGAAAAAGAAAAAAGTAATTAGGACTGCCAGTTAACAAAATCAAAGAGCAGCCCAGGCTGTAATACCTTCAACTTAGAGCTGATCCCTGCAGCACTTAGTTTGCACCACTAGATGTCCTCATTTTTCTGGGTTGAATGACGCCCAGCATACTGCTATGAATGAAGGGCGTCATGGCCCCGCCCACTGAGGGGGCAAAGTTACAGCACACTTCATTTAGAGTGTATTCATGCAGAGGGTGGAGGTGACTTCTCTAGGGGATCAGGAGAAGAAGAGGACCCTGCATGTGACCAGCCAGAAGACCTTGGAACAAGTACACTAGAGAAAACCATACCGTATAGTATGGGGGTGCCATTGGGGAGCCTGGAGCCCAGAGTTGGGTATTTATTTATTTATTTGTAATGCAAGCAGCACTACAATCCATTGTACCTGAATTTGATCAGATGTCAGCCTATTGCAGGCCCTGTACAGCAGAGCCCAGAGTGGGAGCCAATCAGCTCACGTGGAAACCAGTGACAGAGAGAGGTGCTCATCACTGTGCTGCCTCTCCTTTCACTGTCCAATCACAGGCTGGGGATCCACGACAGCCTGCTTTCAGAGGGAATAGGAGGGAAAGACAATGGCTGTCATTTAACGTGGAATACTGAGGACATCCAGTGGCAGAAAAGAAGTACTGCAGGGGACAGCTCTGGCTTAAAAGTAAGTATTGCAGCAATAGCTGATTTTTTACTTTTTTATTTTAGTAAGCTAATAATTATTTTATGTTGTTTTTATAATGGAGTTCAGCTTTCAAAAAATATCAGGAATGAACTTTCTTATAGAAAGAATAAATAGGCATTAGTTATTTTTACCAATGTATTTTTTTATAGCATTGAATGGTGGCTGGGTGGGTATAAGGAAATCTTCCAATGAGGACATCTGTTGCAGTGACAACCTTTTTGTGTAGGATTTCCCCTAGCTTCCTGTTGTGTCTCTAAGACAGGAAGGCCAATATTTTATACAGTTGTCACCAGAACAGGAAGTATAGGGAACTCTTTTAATGGGGACATCTGGTGCAGTGACAGCTGTCTGTGTAGGGACTTCCCCTCACTTCCTTTTGTGTCTCCAAAACAAAGTCCAATATTTTATAGTTGTCACCAGAACAGGAAATAGAGAGAAATCTTCCAATGGGGACACCTGTTGCAGTGACAACTGTTTTTATGTAGGTATTTCCTTTCTCTTCCTGTTGTGTCTGTAAGACAGGAAGTGAAGGGAAATCTTCCCAGTTGGATTCTGACATTAAACGTATGTCACCTTTGCAGACGTTTCAGGATAGCAATGCACGACTTGCCACTCTTGGAGACGCTCTTACCCGTCTTGTCTGGGGAAAACTTTTCCGAAACGTGGAGGAGACTGAATACTCCAGCAATGCCTCCGTGGTTGGCGTACGCCTTGATTGGGCCTGAAAACTAAGGACGGTGCTCTCAACTTCTGCGTTTGCTCTGCGGTTGCGACTCAGGGTGGAGCGATGGCGCTCGGCACGGTCCTGTGCGATGACATAGGACAGAGGCACTCCGAATACTCCGTGTGGGGAATCTGGAGAATAAGGAAAAATAGAATTAAAGGGCATGTACACCCCAACAATGATCTTCTCTGTTTTTTGCTCCCTTTTGGTCTAATAAATATATAACTGAATGTGTTTTGTTATATCTGTTCAATAAGTACAAAAAATACCAGTTGATCCTGCCACAAATCTTGCTGATAACTTCCCGTGCTCTCTGCCTGTGCTGTACCCCTATCAATTACATTGTTCTGAGTTAAATGGTAAAGAAGGGCAGCACAGGTGAGCGGTACAGGAGGGCAGCACAGGTGGGCGGTACAGGAGGGCAGCACAGGTGAGCGGGACAGGAGGGCAGCACAGGTGAGCGGTACAGGAGGGCAGCACAGGTGAGCGGTACAGGAGGGCAGCACAGGTGAGCGGTACAGGAGGGCAGCACAGGTGAGCGGTACAGGAGGGCAGCACAGGTGAGCGGTACAGGAGGGCAGCACAGGTGAGCGGTACAGGAGGGCAGCACAGGTGAGCGGTACAGGAGGGCAGCACAGGTGAGCGGTACAGGAGGGCAGCACAGGTGAGCGGTACAGGAGGGCAGCACAGGTGAGCGGTACAGGAGGGCAGCACAGGTGAGCGGTACAGGAGGGCAGCACAGGTGAGCGGTACAGGAGGGCAGCACAGGTGAGCGGTACAGGGGGACAGCACAGGTGAGCGGTACAGGAGGGCAGCACAGGTGAGCGGTACAGGAGGGCAGCACAGGTGAGCGGTACAGGAGGGCAGCACAGGTGAGCGGTACAGGAGGGCAGCACAGGTGAGCGGTACAGGAGGGCAGCACAGGTGAGCGGTACAGGGGGACAGCACAAGTGAGCGGTACAGGAGGGCAGCACAGGTGAGCGGTACAGGAGGGCAGCACAGGTGAGCGGTACAGGAGGGCAGCACAGGTGGGCGGTACAGGAGGGCAGCACAGGTGAGCGGTACAGGAGGGCAGCACAAGTTGGTAGTACAGGAGGACAGCACAGGTGAGCGGTACAGGAGGACAGCACAGGTGAGCGGTACAGGAGGACAGCACAGGTTGGTAGTGCAGGAGGACAGCACAGGTGAGCGGTACAGGAGGGCAGCACAGGTGAGCGGTACAGGAGGGCAGCACAGGTGAGCGGTACAGGAGGGCAGCACAGGTGAGCGGTACAGGAGGGCAGCACAGGTGAGCGGTACAGGAGGGCAGCACAGGTGAGCGGTACAGGGGGACAGCACAGGTGAGCGGTACAGGAGGGCAGCACAGGTGAGCGGTACAGGAGGGCAGCACAGGTGAGCGGTACAGGAGGGCAGCACAGGTGGGTGGTACAGGAGGGCAGCACAGGTGAGCGGTACAGGAGGGCAGCACAAGTTGGTAGTACAGGAGGACAGCACAGGTGAGCGGTACAGGAGGACAGCACAGGTGAGTGGTACAGGAGGACAGCACAGGTTGGTAGTGCAGGAGGACAGCACAGGTGAGCGGTACAGGAGGGCAGCACAGGTGGGTGGTACAGGAGGGCAGCACAGGTTGGTAGTACAGGAGGACAGCACAGGTTGGTAGTACAGGAGGACAGCACAGGTGAGAGGTACAGGAGGACAGCACAGGTGGGCGGTACAGGAGGACAGCACAGGTGAGTGGTACAGGAGGACAGCACAGGTGAGTGGTACAGGAGGACAGCACAGGTGAGTGGTACAGCACAGGTGAGTGGTACAGGAGGACAGCACAGGTTGGTAGTGCAGGAGGACAGCACAGGTGAGCGGTACAGGAGGGCAGCACAAGTTGGTAGTACAGGAGGACAGCACAGGTGAGCGGTACAGGAGGACAGCACAGGTGGGTGGTACAGGAGGGAAGCACAGGTGAGCGTTACAGGAGGGCAGCACAGGTGAGTGGTACAGGAGGGCAGCACAGGTGGGTGGTACAGGAGGGCAGCACAGGTGAGCGTTACAGGAGGGCAGCACAGGTTGGTAGTACAGGAGGACAGCACAGGTTGGTAGTACAGGAGGACAGCACAGGTTGGTAGTACAGGAGGGCAGCACAGGTGAGAGGTACAGGAGGACAGCACAGGTGAGCGGTACAGGAGGACAGCACAGGTGAGTGGTACAGGAGGACAGCACAGGTGAGTGGTACAGGAGGACAGCACAGGTTGGTAGTGCAGGAGGACAGCACAGGTGAGTGGTACAGGAGGACAGCACAGGTGAGTGGTACAGGAGGACAGCACAGGTGAGCGGTACAGGAGGACAGCACAGGTTGGTAGTACAGGAGGACAGCACGGGTTGGTAGTACAGGAGGACAGCACAGGTGAGCAGTACAGGTGAGAGCAGTACAGAGGCACAGTACAGGAGGGCAGGACAGGTGAGAGGTACAGAAAGTCAGCACCTGTGAGTAGCACAGGCTGGTGGTACAGGAGGAAAGCACAGATGAGCGGTACAGGAGGACAGCACGGGTTGGTAGTACAGGAGGACAGCACAGGTTGGTAGTACAGGAGGACAGCACAGGTTGGTAGTACAGGAGGACAGCACAGGTTGGTAGTACAGGAGGACAGCACAGGTTGGTAGTACAGGAGGACAGCACAGGTTGGTAGTACAGGAGGACAGCACAGGTTGGTAGTACAGGAGGACAGCATAGGTTGGTAGTACAGGAGGACAGCACAGGTTGGTGTTCTTCATCTAGACACAGAAGCTCAGATTAGGGACACAACGTATTTCATAGATACCTCTTCGGTCTTGTCTGCGTTTCTCCAATTTCCTGGCACTCTGCCAACCTGCAACAACAAACAACATCTCAGCACCGCTGTGCAGAAACGAGAAATCCACCAACAGAAGGGGCTAAACAAATGATTAAGCAAAACATATCAATGTCTATGATGGAAAAAAAAAAAAAAAAGAATCCAGAGGGAATCCCTAAAATAAACAAATCATTTCCTTTCAGTCTGGGAAAATGTCCTTTTCCCTATCCTGGTCAATCCCCTGGTCACCCAGCCAAACTCAGAATGATGCGAGTCAGCCTAGGGTGATCTGCTATATGAGAATATGATTTATGCTGTGTATATATAAATATATATATATATATGTGTGTGTGTATGTGTACTGTCTGTACTGATTTTATTTCGGTAACATTTTTATAAACTATGTGACATTTAGTGGTCTGGTTTACATAACTACAAAAATAGTTACATATATCATAAATAAATTCACCAAGTGTGTAACCAAAAAAAAGCAGATGCATCATGGGCAAGAGTATGTGCACCACCTTCCGAGTGATGGCGGCGACCACTAGGGGTGCAGTGAGGGGTACTGTTAGACCACTAGGGGCGCAGTGAGGGGTACTGTTAGACCACTAGGGGCGCAGTGAGGGGTACTGTTAGACCACTAGGGGCGCAGTGAGGGGTACTGTTAGACCACTAGGGGCGCAGTGATGGGTACTGTTAGACCACTAGGGGTGCAGGGAAGGGTACTGTTAGACCACTAGGGGCGCAGTCAGGGGTACTTTTAGACCACTAGGGGCGCAGTAAAGGGTACTGTTAGACCACTAGGGGCGCAGGGAAAGGTACTATTAGACCACTAGGGGCGCAGTGAGGGGTACTGTTAGACCACTAGGGGCGCAGTAAAGGGTACTGTTAGACCACTAGGGGTGCAGGGAAGGGTACTGTTAGACCACTAGGGGCGCAGTCAGGGGTACTTTTAGACCACTAGGGGCGCAGTAAAGGGTACTGTTAGACCACTAGGGGCGCAGGGAAGGGTACTATTAGACCACTAGGGGCGCAGTGAGGGGTATTGTTAGACCACTAGGGGCGCAGGGAAGGGTACTGTTAGACCACTAGGGGCGCAGTGAGGGCCACAGCACTCTGAGGCTTCCTGCTCATTCACAAACTTCTCATCTAACATCAGTAATGCATTTTAATATTTGTAATATTTATATTTAATATGCATTTTAATATGTAAAATATTTATATTTATTTACGAAAAACATTTTAATATTGGTAATATTTATATTTAATATGCACTTTAATATGTAAAATATTTAGATTTATTTACAAAACATTTTAATATTTGTAATATTTAATATGCAGGGTATTTATATTTATTTAATAAACATTTTACTATGTATAATATTTATATTCAATATGCCTTTTAATATGCATAATATTCATACCTATCTACTATGCATTTTAATATGTATAATATTTTATATTTACAATGCATTTTAATATGTATAATATTTTATATTTAATATGCATTTTAATATGTAAAATATTTATATTCATTTACGAAAAACATTTTAATATTTGTAATATTTATATTTAATATGCAGTTTAATATGTAAAATATTTATATTTATTTACAAAACATTTTAATATTTGTAATATTTTGTATTTAATATGCAGGATATTTATGTTTATTTAATAAACATTTTACTATGTATAATATTTTATACTTAATATGCATTTTAATATGCATAATATTTATATTTACTTACTGTTATGCATCCCATTCAAATGAATAGACTGCCCTAATGCAAAGCATGTTAAAGCGCATAAACGCACCACAAGAGTTTGTAAGGGCCCTGAGGCGTCCTTTACAACTCTGAAGTGTGTGGTAGTGCTTCAAACTGTGGTATTTTTCACAGTTATATTATTATGCATGCTATTTATATTTAAAATGCCTTTTAATATGTATTATATTTATTATGCATTTTATTATGCATAATATTATTTTTTTATTATTATTATACAGGATTTATATAGCGCCGACAATTTACGTTTTAACGCTTTACAACTTGAGGGTAGAAAGTACAAATACAATACACTTTAATACAGTAGGAATCAAAGGGCCCTGCTCGTTAGAGCTTACAATCGAATCACTATGCCTTTTAATATGTATAATATTTATATTTAATATGCATTTTATTATCCATAATATTTATATTTACAATGCATTTTAACATGTATATTATTTATATTTATTATGCATAATATTTACATTTTATTTACTATGCAGTTATATATATATATAAAATATTTACATTTATTTGCTATGCATCATATTTATATTTAATATGCATTTTAAAATGCCTAATATTTATATTTATTTACAATGCATTTTATTATAACATTTATAATTATTTACAATTAATTTTAAAATACATAATAGGCATTTTATTTTATTATGCAATGTACTACAAAAAAAAAAAAAAAATGGACATGCACCTCTTTTCTTCCCCCCCCACAACACACAGATGTTTCCCGCACATGCATTGGAGTGCGTTGTCAAAAGTGCAGTCTAGCGCCAGCGTCTGCTCCAGCAAAGAGCGTTGTGATGTGTTTTTATAGTACATTGCACTGCTTCCTTTTTTTATTCTTTGTAACTTTATTTGCATTTTCACATAGACAAATTTAGACGTGCGGTTGAGGGTTTTTAAAAAAACGTGTGGTTGAGCTGTGTTTTTACCCCCCACCCCCAACTGCTCCCCTTAAGCTGCAATGGGGGTTTTGGATGCCACGGTTATGTTTCTTCAACTGTGGCAAAAACTAGCCAACTTATCAAGATACAGTATCTCACAAAAGTGAGTACACCCCTCACATTTTTGTAAATATTTTCTTCTATCTTTTCATGTGACAACACTGAAGAAATGACACTTGTCTACAATGTAAAGTAGTGAGTGTACAGCTTGTATAACAGTGTAAATTTGCTGTCCCCTCAAAATAACTCAACACACAGCCATTAATGTCTAAACTGCTGGCAACAGAAATGAGTACACCCCTAAGTGAAAATGTCCAAATTGGGTCCAATTAGCCATTTTCCCTCACCGGTGTCATGTGACTCGTTAGTGTTACAAGGTCTCAGGTGTGAATGGGGAGCAGGTGTGTTAAATTTGGTGTTATCGCTCTCACTCTCTCATACTGGTCACTGGAAGTTCAACATGGCACCTCATGGCAAAAAACTCTCTGAAGATCTGAAAAAAAGAATTGTTGCTCTACATAAAGATGGCCTAGGCTATAAGAAGATTGCCAAGACCCTGAAATTGAGCTGCAGCACAGTGGCCAAGACCATACAGCGGTATAACAGGACAGGTTCCACTCAGAACAGGCCTCGTCATGGTCCACCAAAGAAGTTGAGTGCACGTGCTCAGCGTCATATCCAGAGGTTGTCTTTGGGAAATAGACGTATAAGTGCTGCCAGCATTGCTGCAGAGGTTGTAGGGGTGGGGGGTCAGCCTGTCAGTGCTCAGACCATACGCCGCACACTGCATCAAATTGGTCTGCATGGCTGTCGTCCCAGAAGGAAGCCTCTTCTAAAGATGATGCACAAGAAAGGCCGCAAACAGTTTGCTGAAGACAAGCAGACTAAGGACATGGATTACTGGAACCATGTCCTGTGGTCTGATGAGACCAAGATAAACTTATTTGGTTCAGATGGTGTCAAGCGTGTGTGGGGGCAACCAGGTGAGGAGGACAAAGACAAGTGTGTCTTCCCTACAGTCAAGCATGGTGGTGGGAGTGTCATGGTCTGGGGCTGCATGAGTGCTGCCGGCACTGGGGGGCTACAGATCATTGAGAGAACTATGAATGCCAACATGTACTGTGACATACTGAAGCAGAGCATGATCCCCTCCCTTCAGAGACTGGGCCGCAGGGCAGTATTCCAACATGATAACCACCCCAAACACACCTCCAAGACCACCACTGCCTTGCTAAAGAAGCTGAGGGTAAAGGTGATGGACTGGCCAAGCATGTCTCCAGACCTAAACCCTACTGATCATCTGTGGGACATCCTCAAACAGAAGGTGGAGGAGCGCAAGGTCTCTAACACCCACCAGCTCTGTGATGTCATCATGGAGGAGGGGAAGAGGACTTCAGTGACAACCTGTGAAGCTCTGGTGACCTCCATGCCCAAGAGGGTTAAGGCAGTGCTGGAAAATAATGGTGGCCACACAAAATATTGACACTTTGGGCTCAATTTTGGAGATTTTCACTTAGGGGTGTACTCACTTTTGTTGCCAGCTGTTTAGACATTAATGGCTGTGTGTTGAGTTATTTTGAGGGGACAGCAAATTTACACTGTTATACAAGCTGTACACTCATTACTTTACATTGTAGACAAGTGTCATTTCTTCAGTGTTGTCACATGAAAAGATAGAAGAAAATATTTACTGAAATGTGACTGAGGGGTGTACTCACTTTTGTGAGATACTGTGTGTGTGTGTGTGTCTATATATAATTTTTTTTTTCTTTTAAAGTATATATAATAAAAATAGTAACTATAAACAATATATTAACAAAAAATAAAAACATTTATATATATATATATATATATATATTTATTATTAAATGTGAGATATCTATCTATCTATCTATCTATATATATATATATATATATATATATATATATATATATAGATAGATAGAGAGAGAGAGAGAGAGAGAGAGAGAGAGAGAGAGAGAGAGAGAGAGATACACACACATATATACACCCATATATATATATATATACACACACACAGCGAAATTATATCATTTTTTACATTTATTTTATATCATATTATATTTAATATTTTTATTATACTTCATTATATATATATATATATATATATATATATATATATTTATACACATATATTACATTGGAATAAAATATTTACAAAAATCTGAGGGGTGTACTCACTTTTGTGAGATACTGTAGGTAGGCAGCAAGTCCACTAAATGCGACCCGTTCAAGCGAATGGGGAAGCGCCAGAAGCGCAATTGCGTGCAATGCCCCGTGTTCGTTTGTCAAAAATGGGGCTAAAACAATTGCCCATTGCCTCTGAAAAGCGATCTGAACATACACCTTTAAACTTAGCCACAGTGACACTTCGCTCGCGTCTCTGCACAGCAGAGGTGTGCGTTGCGCTGATGTGCGGTGACCCGCGATGGCATCCTAGCGCGCTGCAGAAAAATGCAGACATGCTTCATTTTTCCGCACCGCCATGCAACCCATATCATACCAGCATTGTGCTGCAAACGGGGCACAAAAAAAAACAATTATTGTTTTTTTTTTTCTATGTGCCCTGCATGCGGAAAAAAAAAGCGCACGAGACCGACTATAGTGTGAATGAGCTCTAAAACAATCGGTTTTAGCAAACGAAACATCATGAAGGCTTTACCATCAGCAGGACGCAGATTTGCGTCCAAATAAGAAGCATCCTCGGCCAGCACTCACCCGGCTTTAGCGCGGCGCTCAGCCCTCGCTCCCGCAGGTTGCCCAGAGCGATCTCCTGCAGACGGAATCTCTCCAGCTCAGACAGACTTTGCAGATGGACGGCTGGAAGACGCACGGGTGACTGCAACATCCTGAACAGAGGGGGGAGAGAAAAATACCAGAGAAGTCATTTCTGTGCTGCAACTCACGCTTCCAGTCGATCGTTAAAGTCGTGAAAACGATGGATCTGCCTTACCTACTCCGCTCACCGTCCTCCATGACTGTCTGCGCCGACTGCAGGTTGCATGCAGGAAATGTCCCAGGCACGGGGGGGATTACAGTGACACACAAAAGAGGAGAGTCGGGGGAGGAGAAGGGAGGGGGGGGGGGAGTCACTCCTACAAGTGAAAACATTTTCTCATTCAAAGGATTCAGATTCTAATACTCACAACTGGCCAAAAAAAAAATACAAAAACACACTAGAAATAAACAAAAAAAATACAAAAACACACTAGAAATAAACAAAAAAAATACAAAAACACACTAGAAATAAACAAAAAAAATACAAAAACACACTAGAAATAAACAAAAAAACAAACAAAACAAAAACGCACTAGAAATAGATGAAAAAAAATACAAAAACATCAGATTTTCGACCGAAAAAGTCCGCTGCAGGTCCGATGAAGCCCACACCCGGTCGAATTGTCCGCCAGACTTGGTCCGTCGGACCAGTCCGGTCGAAAAGTCCGCCCGTGTGTACGCGGCATTAGGGCCGCTTTCACACGGGCGGGCTTTGACGGTAAAACGCTGCTAGTTTTAGAGGCGCTTTACCGTCGCTTTTAACCCCCCACTAGCAGCCGAATAAATTGAACTTTGCAGAGCGCTTTGGCAGCGGTTGCCCATTCATTTCAATGGGTAGGAGCTGTGTAAACACTGCTTCTTCACCGCCCCAAAGATGCTGCTTTCAGGACTTTTTTGTAATGACCTGCCACATTGGGACTGCAGGGGAGGCGTTTTTCAGGCACTTTGCAGCCACTATTTTTAGCCCAAAAGCGCCTGAAAAACGCCCCTCTCTTACACTCACCCCCTCTCACCCCCTTTCCTTCAACCCCCCCTCACTCCCTCTATCTCTCACCCCCTTTCCTTCAACCCCCCCCCTCACTCCCTCTATCTCTCATCCCCTTTCCCTCAACCCCCCTCTCTCACCCCCTCTATCTCTCACCCCCTTTCCCTCAACCCCCCCTCTCACTCCCTCTATCTCTCACCCCCTTTCCCTCAACCCCCCTCTCTCACTCCCTCTATCTCTCACCCCTTTCCTTCAACCCCCCCTCACTCCCTCTATCTCCCACCCCCTTTCCCTCAACCCCCCTCTCTCACTCCCTCTATCTCTCACCCCCTTTCCCTCAACCCCCCTCTCACTCCCTCTATCTCTCACCCCCTTTCCCTCAACCCCCCCCCTCTATCTCTCACCCCCTCTCTCACTCCCTCTATCTCCCCCCTTTCCCTCAACCCCCCTCTCTCACCCCCTCTATCTCTCACCCCCTTCTCACTCCCTCTATCTCTCACCCCCTTTCCCTCAACCCCCCCTCACTCCCTCTATCTCTCACCCCTTTTCCCTCAACCCCCTCTCTCACCCCCTCTATCTCTCACCCACCCCCCTTTCCCTCAACCCCCTCTCTCACTCTCTCTCTCACCCCCCCCCCCACTTTCCCTCAACCCGCCTTCTCTCACTCCCTTTTTCTCTCACCCCCTTTGCCTCAACCCCCCCTCTCTCACTCCCTCTATCTCTCACCCCCTTTCACTCAACCCCCCTCTCTCACTCCCTCTTTTTCTCACCCCCTCTTTCACTCCCTCTATCTGCCACCCCCTTTCCCTCAACCCCCCTTTCTCACCCCCTCTATTTCTCACCCCCTTTCCCTCAACCCCCCCTCTATCTCTCACCCACTTTTCCTCAACCCCCCTCTCTCACTCCCTCTCTCACCCCCTCTCTCACTCCCTCTATCTCCCACCCCCTTTCCCTCAACCCCCCTTTCTCAACCCCTCTATTTCTCACCCCCTTTCCCTCGACCCCCTCTCACTCCCTCTATCTCTCACCCACTTTCCCTCAAACCCCCTCTCTCACCCCCTCTATCTCCCACCCCCTTTCCCTCAACCCCCCTCTCTCACTCCCTCTATCTCTCACCACCTTTCCCTCAACCCCCCCCCCCCCCCCCCTCACTCCTTTTATCTCTCACCCTCATGATATACAATAATGCATGTAGGGGCCTTTTGGTGGGCGTGATTTCTATTTTTTATTTATTTCTTTTTTTAACGGGGGGGGGGCATATTTTTAAAGTGGGCCGGTCTGGATGAAGTCCAGGGCCAAATTTTTGTCCCAGTCCAGCCCTGAGTCCCACTATAAGTCGCTGATCACCGCAATTGCTAGTATACAAAAAATAATAATAATAATAATAATAATATACATTTATTGAAACATAGAAAAGTGACGTTAAAAAAAGACCAAGTACTCCATCAAGTCTGACAATTTTATTTATTTTTTTGTTTTTTGTTTTGTTTTTTCTTTAGTCTGAGTATAGATCTATGTTTGGAGCCTGCCTATCACAACCTCTGCTGGAAGTTTATTAATAACACAAACCTCTCTATAGACCAGCAGGATGTGTAATTTATTTATATTTCCATGGGACATTGCTTAATAAAAACAGCGCACAGTACACACTGTAAACATCGTTAGGCACACAGTTAACCCTTTGATTGCCCCCAGATGTATTGCGTTGTTTTTTTTTTTTAACCAAAGACATGGAGCAGAATACATTTTGGCCTAAAATTATGAAGAAGTTTATTTTTTTTTTTAACATTTTTTTTTATTAGATACACTATATTGTCAAAAGTATTGGGACGCCTGCCTTTACACGCACATGGACTTTGTTGGCTTCCCAGTCTCAAGCCTTGTACACACGATCGGATTTTTCGTCAGGGAATTGTGCGATGACAGGCCGTTTGCCTAAAACCCGACCCTTAGTACGCTCCACCAGACAATTGTTGGCCAACTTTCGGCCAACAAATGTTGGACGGCAGGCTAGTAAAGCGGACAACGGTCTGTTGTCAGATTTTCCTATCATGTGTACACAAGTCCGTCACACAAAAGTCCAAAGTACAAACACGCATGCTCGGAATCAGTGCTCACCAAACAGCTCTGAAGGTGGAGGAACTTGACTGGCCTGCACAGAGTCCTGGCCTCAACCCGATAGAACACCTTTGGGATGAATTAGAGCAGAGAATATATATATATATATATTCAGCATTCCAAGACATTGGTGCGCAGTCATGTCGGAACAGGAAGGGTCCATCCCCAAACTGTTCCCACAAAGTTGGGAGCGTGAAACTGTCCAAAATGTCTTGGTAGCGCACGCCCGCTATCCTGCTTTCACGGACTGAAGTACAGGTACGGCAGTTTGCGCAGGAGGGCCAAGTGGTTAAATGCCCCCCAAAAAAGAAGCTCTATTTTTTGAAAAAAATTATATAAATTTAATTTGTGTACAGCGTTGCATGACCGCGCAATTACCAGTTAAAGTAGCTGAATATCAACAAAATGGCCTGATCATGAAGGGGGTAAAATAACCCCCCCGGCTGCCTCCTCCATGATTCTTAAAAAAAAAAAGAATAGAAGTATTCTGCTTCTTGTACAGAACTGAATTTGGGTTTGTAGCTCTGGGACAGGCTCAGCTTTTTGTTTAGTTAGTGTTTAGATAAGCGGGATTTTATAATGTGGTGCTGGATAGGAGCCCGGAGGCTCTGACGTCCCTCTCAACTGTAGAAAAATGTTCTAATAGACTGGCGGTGGAGACTCAATTATAGTATATGAGCCGACAACACATCTCATCTCACTATTCCATGTTATAATGTGTCTTCTAAAGCCAACACACACTCACCGGCCACTTTATTAGGTTGCTAGTCCCGGGTTGGACCCCCTTTTCCCTTCATTCTTGGTGGAATAGATACAACAAGGTGTTGGAAACTTTCCTCAGAGATTTTGCTCCATAGTGACATGATGGCATCTCGCAGTTGCTGCAGATTTGTCGGCTGCACATCCATGATGCCAATCTCCCGTTCCCAAAGGTGCTCTATTGGATGAGATGTGGTGAGTGTGGAGGCCATTGGAGGACAGGGACCTCATTGTCCTGTGGTGAGATGATTGGAGCTTTGTGACATGGTGCATTATCCTGCTGGAAGGAGCCATCAGAAGATGGGGACACTGTAGTCATAAAGGGATGGACATGGTCATCAACAATACTCAGGTAGGCTGTGGTGTATAAACGATGCTCAATTGGTACTAAGGGGCCCAAAGTGTGCCAAGAGAATATCCCCCCCCCCCCCCACACCATTACACCCCCCACCACCAGCCTGAACCGGTGATACAAGGCAGGATGGATCCAGGCGCCAAATTCTGACCCCACCATCTGAATGTCGCAGCTGAAATCCAGACTCATCAGACCAGGCAACGTTTTTCCAATCTTCTATTGTCCAGTTTTGGTGATCCTGTGCCAAATGTAGCCTCAGTTTCCTGTTCTTAGCTGGCAGGAGTGGCACCCGGTGTGGTCTTCTGCTGCTGTGGCCCATCTGCTTCAAGGTTGGATGTGTTGGGCGTTCAGAGATGGTATTCTGCATACCTTGGGTGTAACGATGGGTTATTTGAGTTACTGTTGCCTTTCTATCATCTGGAACCAGTCTGCCCATTCTCCTCTGACCTCAACCAGGCATTTTCCTCCACACAACTGCCGCTCACTGGATATTTTCTCTTTTTCCCACCATTCTCTGTAAACCCCGAGAGATGGTTGTGTGTGAAAATCCCAGAATTACTCAGACCGGCCCGTCTGCCACCAACAACCATTCCACGTTCAAAGTCACTTCAATCCCCTATCTTCCCCATTCTGATCCTCGGTTTGAATTTTAGCAAGTTGTCTTCACCACGTTGAGATGCCTAAATGCATTGAGTTGCTGCCATGTGATTGGCTGATTAGCAGTTACACTGTGTATATATATATATATATGTATGTGTGTATGTGTGTGTGTGTGTGTATATGTATATATATATATATATATATATATATATGTGTGTATGTATATATATACACACACACATATACATACATACATATATACATATATATATATATTTTCCCCCATACAATGCTTATAGTGGTTCAGTTTTTTTTTTTTTGCATTTTATCAATATATGCATTAGGGTAAAAAAAAACCTTCTGCGTGCAGCTTCCAGCCCTCCTTATACTTACCCGAGCCCCATCTCAATCCAGCGACGTGCCCGAGAGCAGCGGCTCTCTTCGCTCTCTCCCTCATTGGATACAGAGGCAGCAGTGGGAGCCATTGGCTCTATCTGATGTCAATCACAGCCAGAGAGCGGAGGGGCGGGGCTGAGCCACACTCTGTGTGTCAATGGAAGCACGGAGCTGCACGGGAGCGAGCATGCATGAGTGCAAGGGGCTTGCTATGGGGGCACTTGGCAGGGGGAGGAGCCAGGAGCGCTGGCGGGGGGACCCCAAAAGAGGATGATCGGGGCTCCCCTGTGCAAAACCATTACAGAGGGCAAGTAAGTATAACATGTTTGTTGATTTTAAAAAAACTGTTACGTTTTTAGAATTACTTATAGCGGGACTGCGATATTGCGGACAAATCGGACACTTAACTGACACCTTTGACACTTTTTTTGGGAACCAGTGACACCGATACAGGGATCAGTGCTAAAAATATGCACTGTCACTGTACTGATGACACTAGCCTTGGAAAGGGGTTAACATCAGTGGCGATCGATGGGTTAAATGTGTGCCTAGGGATTGCTTACTAACTGTGTGGGAGGTGCTTTGACTGGGGGGGGGGGTAAAGATCCGTGTTCCTGCTTTGCAGAAACACAGGATCGGTACAATCCACTCTCACAGAACGGTGATCTGCCTTGTTTACATTGGCAGACCGCCGTTCTGCCTGTCCCCCTGAACGATCGGTGGGTCTGGCCGACGCGACCCACTGATTGGCTTTTGCTGTGTCCAATCACAGTGGAAGCGGGTCACCCTGGTGGCACGCACGCCCCCCCAGACCCGGAAGTGTCAGATCCCGTACTGGGCACATGATCTGGCACAGAGCGGCCGCCCTGCCGCAGTATACGTGCGTGGGGCGGTCCGCAAGCGGTTAAAGTTTACTGAAAGGCAACGCTTTTTTTTTTTTGGATATAGTGGGAAGGGATTAGAACCCCTGTCAGATTTTTTTTTTTTTGCTGCCTGTGTCTTCATTATGGAGATTCACCGTCTCTATGTGTCCTGGAGACTGTTATCACCAGAATTTGAAAGAAAATGCCAAATTTGGGGTTGTCACCAGAACAGGAATAGAGGGGAAATCTTCCAATGGGGGGACACCAGTTCTGGAGACAGTCGGGGATGCCCTCAGTTGGGAGGGATTTCCTCTCACTTCCTGTTTTGGCTATAGGACCCCTAAAGTGGGCTCTGACACAGCAATAAAAATCCGACGGGGGTTCTCATCCCTATTCACTCTATCCTAAACTAAAATAAATAAGGCAAATTTTTTATTTATTTATTTAAGTTCTACTTTAACAAGAAAAGTTATGATTCTTCCTAACATTTCATGTTTTTTTTTTTTACTATCTTTTTATTATTATTATTATTGTTTATTTATTTATTTTTTTACTATCTATTTTTTTTTTTTTTATACAATTTTTTTTTTTTTTTTTTTTTTTTTTTTTTACTATCCATTTTCTTTTTTTTTTACAATTTTTTTTTTTTTTTTTTTTACTACCTTTTTTTTTTTTTACTATTTTTTCCATTAACATCTAATAAAATAAAAAGATCTTCTGCATTATATGTTTGTATTGCTCATCTTTGGTACCCTTAGGGTGCAATTAAGTATATTAGTAGAAACTCATTTATGACTGTTCACTTGTGGGATTTCAAGTGAATCTAAAGCCAAAACTTTTTTATTTCATTTTTTTTTTTTTGCCAGAGGTGGGAAGGGGTTAACACTTGCTGCGCTCCTTGAGCTGACCGTTGGGCCGCCCAGTGGCCAACTAGGGTAGCGCATATTTATTTTTACTACTATTCACTGTTTTTGTCCAGCGCTGCACTGATTTTTATCTGCAAGTCTTGCCTTATATCGGGGTTATAGTGTTCAGCAGCAGGACCTATATCACGTTTTTTCATCACTATTGAATATTCATTTTTTTTCATTTATGCACTTAGCGCAGGTTTTTATTTATATATTTAAGAAGACCTGCCAACAAATTCACAAAAATAATATTTGCTTAACCACCTCGATACCGGGAACTTTCACCCCCCTTCCTGCCCAGGCCATTTTTCAGCTTTCAGCGCTGTCGCACTTTGAACGGCATTTGCGCGGTCATACAACACTGTACCCAAATGATTTTTTTTTATCTTTTTCTTCACACAAATAGAGCTTTCTTTTGGTGGTATTTAATCACTGCTGTTTTTTTTACTTTTTACTAAATTTCTGTCAGTAAATTCATTTTTTTCTCCTTCACGGATGGGCGCTGATGAGGCTGCACTGATGGGCACTGATTAGAGGCACTAATATGCCGCACTGATGGGCACTGATATGTGGCAGTGGTGGCCACAAGGATATTCAGCATTGATGGGCATCACTGATGAGCAGGCACTGATGGAAAGCACTGACTGGCATCACAGATTGGCGGCACTTATGGGCACTGATAGGCAGTGATTGGTGGCACTGCCGGGGCTTTCCTGTAATCAAAACACTAATGATCAGTGCCCTGACTACCTGCCCAGGTCTCCTCTGCGAGGAGATGCCGCCGATCGGCACTCCT
The DNA here is from genome assembly GCA_037952835.1 of Lithobates septentrionalis. NCBI lineage: Eukaryota > Metazoa > Chordata > Amphibia > Anura > Ranidae > Lithobates > Lithobates septentrionalis. Next base: position 202,840 of record JBBDGP010003322.1, on the reverse strand, counting down.
CGCCACACACACTCTATCAGCGTGAGGCGAGGAGAGCCGGTGCCTTGCCGAGAAAGTTCCCTCGGCGGATAAGTTCCCCCCCCCCTGTATTGCGCAGGCGCAGCGCCTGCACAGTACCAACTACTAGCAGCTGCCGGAGATAGCCGAACGACAAAATCTACAATCAGCTGTACATGGCGCCTGCGCTCTGGGTCCAGGTTCCTTCCCCACCATCCAAGTGGACCTAGAGGGGGAATCTAAAAGAGCCGAGCGAAGCGAGGGCGTGCCCGAAGCGTGGCGAGCGGCCCTCTTACAGGCGCCATGTACAGCTGATTTTCCCCTATTTATCTTCGGCTATTTCCGCCGCATCCTACTGCGCAGGCGCAGCGCCTGCGCAGTAGAGGGGGGTCCTTATCCGCCGAGCGGAACTTTCTCGGCAGAACACCGGTTCACAGCACTTCCGTATTTACATGTGACCTGCTGTGATTGGACACAGCCGATCACATGGTTAAAGAGCAGCGGCTCTTTACAGAGATCCTTGTCGTGCCGTGTCCTAGCGACACGACATGGCCACAATCGCCGCGCTGCGCCCCTGCCCCCCCCCCCCAGCAGGCGCGCAATAGCGTCCATTCTAGGGGCGCCGTCATATGACGTCCTCCCAGAAGGAGGGCCGCACCGTCCTTCCGTCATTTGACGGTGGGCGGGCGGCAAGCAGTTAAAGAGATCCTGTGACCAAAATTTAAAAAAAAAATGCAGGTAAAGGCACAGAAAAAAAAAATTGCTTATTTTCAGTGTTTTTAATTATATTTATATATATATATATATATATATATGTGTGTGTAATTATTTTATCAGTTATAGTACTTATATGGTGTGTTTATATATTTTTATTTTTTATCTCATATATATATATATATATATATATATATATATATATATATATATTATAATATAATGTGTATGTCTTTGTATTTATTTGTTATGTTTAGATCTATCTAAAAAAAAAATATATATATAAAATATATATATCTCTAAACATAACAAATAAATACACACACACGTATTTATTTGTTATGTTTTGAGATTTTATATATATAGATATATATATATATAGATATATATATATCTATATATATATATATCTATATATATATATATATATCTCTATATATCTATATCTATATATAGATATATAGAGATATATATATATAGATATATATATATATCTATATATATATATCTCTATATATCTATATAGATATATATATATATATATATAGATATATATCTATATATACAAAATGTATTTATTTGTTATGCTTAGATATATATATATATATAATCTAAACATAACAAATAAATATACATATATATATGATAAAAATTAAAAATATATAGACACACCATAAAAATTAATAAACAATATAACCGCTAAAATAATTACACATATATGTAATTAAATACATACATATTGTAGCAGAGGGACCCTGTGCTACTCAAAAGATTGCTGGTTTACACCAGATTTTCGGAGATTCCGGCACCCTGATTGCACAGCTGTGTGTTGGGCTATTAGTTGTGACCTGTCTATGGCTCAGGGCCCCACCCAACATGGGAGTTGGGTGGACCCCCAACCTCTCCAGGAGTTGGAGAGGCTTCATGGGTGGGGGGGCCAGAGCCAGAGCCAGAGCCAGAGCGTTCATGTCTGCAGGTGTCAGATTTAGTCCTGTAACAGAGCAGCGAGGAGCTAATCGGGAGTAAGTGAAGAGAGAGCTTGACTCCAAGGAACTCTTCTGGTCTGAGGAGCAGGTCTAAGGCCTTGGCTGGAGGCCTGATGCAGCCGTGTGGCATGTGAGTAAGCCAGGAGGCTGAAGTATTGTGATTGTCAAGTTACAGTAATGGTGGAACCCCCTGTGTGGGCTACTGATGTCTTTTGTGAACTTTTTTTTTTTTTTTTTTAAATAAAAGTGGGCTTCCCTCAAAAATACAGTTTTGGACTGGCGCAGTCATTGGAAAACGCACCTGCTGCTTGAGTTCCAGATCCAAGCAGACCAGAAACGGTGAGTAGCAAGAGACTGTGTGTTTTGCAGCTGATGTACTTACGATGAAGTTTTACATCGAGAGGTGCATTGCTTGCAAGTCTAAGACACCCCCCCCCCCCCCATACACACGATTTTCCTTTTAGTTTTTTTCAAAACCATGTAGTGCAAGGGCACACCTCCCAACTTTCTGGGATGGGAATGAGGGACACCTATTAGCAAAAGTATGTAGTCATAGGACACCCCCCCCTTGCCACGCCTCTTAAAGAAGAATTGTACAAAAAAAAACCTATTGGTTAACCACTTCAGTCCCAGAAGAATTTACCCCCTTCCTGACCAGAGCACTTTTTGCGATTTGGCACTTCGCCGCTTTTAACTGACAATTGCGCGGTCGTGAGACGTTGCACCCAAACAAAATTGACGTCCTTTTTTTTTTTTTTTTTTGAGCTTTCTTTTGGTGGTATTTGATCACCTCTGCAGGTTTTATTTTTTGCGCTATAAACAAAAAAAGAGCAACAATTTTGAAAAAAACCGCATTATTTTTTACTTTTTGCTATAATAAATATTCCCCAAAAATAAATATATTTAAAAAAAAAATTTTTTTTAATAGGAACACACGATCTGTCACTCCTGTCAGAACAGGACAGAGAAGTGCGTGTTTACACCACACTCGTCCCTGTTCTGTGTCTCCTGGTCACGATCGCTCGTGGTCGGCGGTCATGGCGACCGTCGGCCACGAGCATCGGCACCCCCGCTGTGCAGCGGGCACGTGCGCCTGCCATCTGAACCCCGCAAGATCACGTACAGTAACATGGTTTCGCGCAGGGGAGCCAACCTGCTACAGTAAAACTGCGGCGACTGGTCTGGAAGCGGTTAAACCCACATGTGCTTTTTTACCACTACTGTTCCTTTATATTGGCTTTCGCTCATGGTCAGTGTTTGGCTGAAGCCATTTATTATCAAACCAACTGTGTCTACTCTTTTTAAATCATAATGACAACAGAAACTACCCAAGTGACCCTGATCAAAAGTTTACATACCCTGCTGATTATGGCCAGATAACATGCACACAAGTTTGAGGCCTGGGTTCACATTAGTACGACTGTGGATCCGACTTTGCCCTGCGACTTGAAGTCCGACATTCGTCCAACTGTGATCCCGACAATGCAGGCACTTTCTGTCTGGTATGAATTTTTAGGGGGAACTCCACGCCAAATAAAGAAAAAAACGGAATGGGTTCCCCCTCCAAGACCATACCAGGCCCTTTCGGTCTTGCATGGATTTTAAGGGGAAACCCCCCCCGCCGAACAATGGCATTGGGTGCCCCCAAAATCCATACCACATCCTTATCCGAGCACGCAGCCCGGCAGGTCAGGAAAGAGGGTGGGGACGAGCAAGCGCCCCCCCTCAACCGTACCAGGCCGCATGCTCTCAACATGGGGGGGTGGGTGCTTTGAGGCAGGGGGGCCTTGCTCCCCCCCACCCCAAAGCACCTTGTCCCCATGTTGATAAGGACAAGGGCCTCTTCCTGACAGCCCTGGCCGTTGGTTGTCGGGGTCTGCGGCCAGGGGGCTTATCGGAATCTAGAGGCCCCCTTTAACTCGGGGACCCCCAGATCCTGGCCCCCCACCCTATGTGAATGAGTAATCGTGTACATTGTACCCCTACCCATTCACCTTAAAAAAAAAAAAAATGGTGTCAAAAATAAAATGCAGTACACCGGTTTTTAAAGTAATTTATTAAGGCAGATCCGGCATCTCTTCTCCTCCTCCACTGACGTCCTTTGCCGGTTCTTCTCCGCTGATGTCTTCTAGCCCTCTCCGGTTCTTCTCCCCCTGTCCGCTGTCTTCTCCCTCTGTACTTCTTCCGATGTTGACTTGCCGCTCTCTTCCACTCTAATGCTGGATGCGCGGTGTGCCACTACTTATATCGGCATGGGGTGGGGTCACCGGATGACGTCCGGAGCCCCGCTTATGATGTCACCACCCCATCATGTCCCAGGCGGTGATGTCATAAGGGGTGGGGCCTCCGTATGATGTCATCCGGTGACCCCACCCCATGCCAATATAAGTAGTGGCACACCGCGCACCCAGCATTAGAGCGGGAGAGAGCGGCAAGTCAACATCGGGAGAAGACAGCAGACAGAGGGAGAAGAAACTGGGAGGGCTAGAAGACCATCAGCGGAGATGTAAGAAGAACCGGCAGAGGCTGAAGACATCAGTGGAGGAGACAGAAGAGCCGGAGAGGGCAGAAGAAATCGGAAGAGAGAGTGGAACTTCCTTATTAAATTACTTTAAAAAAACCTGTGTACTGCGTTTTATTTTTTACTTTTTTTTTTATTTTTTTATTTTTTTTGTGAATGGGTAGGGGTACAATGTACCCGATACTCATTCACATAGTGCGGGGGGCCTGGATCTGGGGGTCCCCTTATTAAAGGGGGCTTCCAGATTCCGATAAGCCGCAGATTTCCACAACCAACGGCCATGGTTGTCAGGAAGGGGCCCTTGTCCTCATCAACATGGGCACAAGGTGCTTTGGGGCGGGGGGCGCAAGGCTCCCCCTGCCCCAAAGTACCCACCCTTCCATGTTGAGGGCATGTGGCCTGGAATGGTTCAGCAGGGGGCACTCGCTCGTCCCCCACCCCCTTTCCTGACCTGCCGGGCTGCGTGCTCGGATAAGGGTCTGGTATGGATCATGGGGGGACCCCATGCCGTTTTTTAATTTTTTTTAATTGGCATGGAGTTCCCCTTCAAGATCATCAGAGCACAAGTCGCATGCCAAAGTCAGATCAGTTAAGACCGCGATCCGACTTTGATCCAACTTCAGTGATATTCAATGGGCTGAAGTAAGATCAAAGCTGGACCAAAGTAGTGCAGGTTGCATTTTCAAAGTCGGACCGACTCTCATAGGGAAACATTGATTTTTACACGTTATGCGACATGAGCTCCCAATGTCTGAGCATTTGTCGTACCAGTGTGAACCTGGCCTGAATGGCTATTAAAGGTGACCATCCTCACCTGTGATCTGTTTGCTTGTAATTAGTGTGTGTGTATAAAAGGTCAATGAGTTTCTGGACTCCTGACAGACCCTTGCATCTTTCATCCAGTGCTGCACTGATGTTTCTGGATTCTGAGTCATGGGGAAAGCAAAAGAATTGTCAAAGGATCTGCAGAAAAAGGTAGTTGAACTGTATAAAACAGGAAAGGGATATAAAAAGATATCCAAGGAATTGAGAATTCCAATCAGCAGTGTTCAAACTCTAATCAAGAAGTGGAAAATGAGGGGTTCTGTTGAAACCAAACCACGATCAGGTAGACCAACTAGAATTTAAGTCACAACTGCCAGGAAAATTGTTCGGGATGCAAAGAAAAACCCACAAATAACTTCAGGTGAAATACAGGACTCTCTGAAAACATGTGGTGTGGCTGTTTCAAGATGCACAATAAGGAGGCACTTGAAGAAAGATGGGCTGCATGGTCGAGTCACAGAAGAAAGACATTACTACGCAATTGCCATGAAGTATCCCGCTTACAATACGCCAAACAGCACAGAGACAAGCCTCAAACCATCTGGCACAAAGTAATTTGGAGTGATGAGACCAAAATTGAGCTTTTTGGCCACAACCATAAACACTACATTTGGAGAGTCAACAAGGCCTATGATGAAAGGTACACCATTCCTACTGTGAAACATGGAGGTGGATCACTGATGTTTTGGGGATGTGTGAGCTACAAAGGCACAGGAAATTTGGTCAAAATTTATGGCAAGATGGATGCAGTATGTTATCAAAAAATACTGGAGGAACATTTGCATTCATCAGCCAGGAAGCTGCGCATGGGACGTACTTGGACATTCCAACATGACAATGATCCAAAACACAAGGACAAGTCGACCTGTCATTGGCTACAGCAGAATAAAGTGAAGGTTCTGGAGTGGCCATCTCAGTCTCCTGACCTCAATATAATTGAGCCACTCTGGGGAGATCTCAAAACGTGCCGTTCATGCAAGACAGCCCAAGAATTTACAGGAACTGGAGGCTTTTTTGCCAAGAGGAATGGGCAGCTTTACCATCTGAGAAGATAAGGAGCCTCATCCACAAATACCACAAAAGACTTCAAGCTGTCATTGATGTTAAAAGGGGCAATACACGGTATTAAGTACTGGGGTATGTAAACTTTTGATCAGGTTCATTTGGGTAGTTTCTGTTGTCATTATGATTTTTAAAAAGAGTAAACACAGTTGATTGATAATAAATGGCTTCAGTCAAACACTAATAATGAGTGAAAGAAAAGTTTTTGTGTTATCATTCATATTCTCTGAAAAATGGCCAAGAAATCATAAATTCAGTACAAAATTATAAATTTAAATTTTAGGTTAAGAAATAATAAAACAAAAACTAAGTAATAAGTCTTGTGTGGAAATTGTATCATGATTTAGTAACAAAAAGGAAGCTACCAGTTGAAATAGACTCTGGTAACAAAATCCATATGTTGCGCACACACACGACGGTAACTTGCCGCAACAACACTGTTGGAAAATATTACAAAAAAACAGTGACCCCGTCTATCCAGACTGGCATGTTGGAACAAGTGCCCATCCTGTGCCGGATTCCTGACATACCTGATGTCTTAGTATGGCCGGCTGCCGGCTCCACCATGCTTACGAACTTACCCAGGCCGTCCCTTCAACCTGTCCGGGCAGTCAGGGTATAACACACCCCCCAGTGCCAACAATGCCAGGAAGACTGCCAGGGCCGTATGTGGAGAGGCTGCTTCAATATGACTGGAAGATGTTTTTGTACTGAAGGCTTTTGATCTTTTACTCTCCTCGGATTTGAAACAATCCTGCATTCATATACTTAAGTATCATCTCATTTTTTTTTTAATACTTGTTCCTACCATTGGTTGCAACTTGGTGCTACTGATCTCCTGCATCCTCTTTGCAATCACATCTTGCCTACGTACACTCCAGCAAGGGCCGCATGGCATTTCTCAGAATGGGTTTCCTGATGGGGACAACAGATAGTGGAGGATGCCTGTGTAATGCTCAAATAGCCGCTGGTAGTGTTCATAGGATATTCGTGTAACAGCATGACAACACAGAAGAACAATTGGGGGACAGGAACAGAGCATTGTCACTCTATATAACAGGAAGTGTCTAAACAAGGACCTTCATGGCAGGATCCCCAAGGATCCTTTCAGTGACCACCAGGGATCGATGTGTATTGAAATGGTCACTGGTAATGTCCATTGGAAGCTTGTGTGATAGGGTGACAACACAGGAGAACAACGGGGGACGGGGACAGAACGTTGTCGTTAGAGTTGGGCGAATGGTTCGGGAGGAGCAAATGTTCCGTCCGAACAACGCCTGTTCTCCCGTTCGGCGAACACCTGAATTTGCGGGGCACTCAGCGGCATGTTTGTCTGCCGAGCGCCCTACACTGCGTGCTGCACAGTGCATTCTAAGGCCCTAATTGGATGAAGGAATGCACCTGACCCCTGCCAGTCATGATGAGGTGGACTGGCTTACTAAACCATCCTCATCCCATATGACCCAAGGTCATCCTATAAGTCCACCGCAGCTGCCAGAGCGGCTTATTCTGCCTCCTTGTCCACAGCTACTCCTCCCATAGCCCCAGCATCAGGCATGGAGAAGTCAGCTGAGTTATTTGAACACTGTCAGCCACTTGCTTATCGAGCATGCACAGGCATTACTTGATTCTGATGTTGGTTCGGAGGTAGATGATGGGAGTAACATGAGCCTACAGAGAGGGGAGAACATTGGTACACAACAAATTGGCAGTCATGTTCCCCCAGCCGTAGCGTATTGCCAAGTTGGCTCCAGTGATGATGGGGATGAAGGAGATGATGATGATGACGTGACTTGGGTGCCGGATAGAGCAGAGGAGGAAAGTGAGGGGGAGGCACAACCAGGGCCGGACTGGCCTACTGGGCTACCGGGAAACTTCCCGGTAGGCTGCCTGCCCTGGGGCCGCTTTAATCTGTGGCTGGTTGCAGCGCTCCTCTCCCGCCGCCACTGCGGCATGCTTGGGGATGTCTCTGTCTACTGTCCTGGCTGAGCTTCCTCGTTCCGTTTTGGGGTTGCTATGTGTGCTTTCCCGTGTTTCATTTCCAGGAGCATGGCAGTCATTGAATGCGGGGTGCTGTAACTCATGGCAAAGAATGGGGGAACAATGATCAATTCATGGGGGGAGGGCATGCTGACCAGCAGGTTCACCAGTCAGCACTTTGTGAGGTCTGTTTGTGGCATGTCTTCCTGCAAGCTTGGGGGGGGGGGGTCACTGAGGGCAGTACCAAGATAGGGGGGGGCTGGTTGGTGAGTTAGCTCCAATGCCGTGGTCATTTCATATGATTTCTTGCCTCCTGTTCCTGTCATAGCGTGTTCTGTCACAGCATGTTCTGTCATAGCATTCTGTCAGCGGGTCTGCCATAGTAGGTTGTCATAGCGGTTAGCGGTTCTGTCATAGCGGGTCTGTCATAGTGTTTTCAGTCATAGCGGTTCGGTTATAGCGTTTTTAGTCACAGCGTTTTCAGTCATAGCGCTTCTGTCATAGCGTTTTCAGCCACTGCGTTTTCTGTCATAGCGGTTCTTCATAGCGTCACGGAGCTGGGTCTGTGTGTGTTGTCAGTGGCGCTGTAACAAGGTCCTGCCCCCCTAGACCGTCTCGTGTGATAGGCGGAACACTGATTCAATCTACTATCACACAAGACGGTCTAGGGGGGGCGGGACCTTGTTACAGCGCCGCCGACAACACACACAGACACACAACACATCCGCTGTGTGTGATCCAGGGCAGGCAATTGTGAGCTGCGATGATGGGCACAGTGAAGCTGCATTTGATGGACACAGTGAGGCCACATTCATGGGCACAGTGAGGCTGCGATTATGGGCACAGTGAAGCTGCAATGATGGGCACAGTGAGGCTGCATTCATGGGCACCCTAAAGCTGCATTTGATGGGCACAGTAAGGCTGCAATGATGGGCACAGTGAAGCTGCACTCATGGTCACTGGTGAGGCTGCACTCATGGCCACTGGTGAGGAGAAGTCAGACGTGTGTGGACCGTGGAGAGGCGACTATAGGATAAAACCAGAGCCACCAACCTGGAGCCGACTGACTGAGCCCTGCACGGTGCACCCGAGAGGAGGTCAGTGACAGTGCCGCCAGACCAGTCTGAGGGGGGTCACTGGTGTAAGGAGGAAGTGAATACAGTAATGTAAGGGGGCACTGATATGGCCGAAGGACAGGCTGCATTTGTAGGAAGAGTCTGGAGGTTATATATCCCTCCTCCTCTGTCTGGTCCTGTGTCGGCTTGTCTTCGTGGTTGCTGGGTTCCGCCGACGCATCATTTCCGGGTTACAGTGCGTCCGCGTCACTTCTGGTTTCACGTTCAGCAGAGTGGCAGCATGGTTGGCTGCTGGGGACTCGTGTCACATTCATCTTCTCATGGTTCTAGTGGGGGCAGGATACATCTACAGGGGGTTGCCCGCATCGGAGGCCAGCATGCCACCATTCTGGTTTTTATTCGGGGCAGGTGACAGGGGCGGTCAGTCAGCCACAGTCACAGGCAGAGAGTTGCGAGAGGGGTCTTGTCAGAGTTACTCCACGCCGGGCATCATTGGGGAGGGGGCGCCCACCCGTTTCTCCTACCCGCCCAGTTCTCCCAGTGCTTACGTCAGGTATGGGGAAGGGGGGCTGCCGTTCACTTCTCCCAGTCTTCACGCATCCTAGACAGCTTGGTTTCCCTGGGGCTGGTATCTGTCCAACAGTATGGTGACTCTGGTGGCATCTCTCGTGACTCTATTGGGTCCCGGTGGATGCTGCTGCCCCCCATCCTCAGCACAGCGGCAGGATGTTTTTTTGGGGCTGTCGCTCTTCCGTCCCCGATTGACACTGCGGCATGCTTGGGGATCTCTCTGTCTACTGTCCTGGCTGAGCTTCCTCGTTCCGTTTTGGGGTTGCTATGTGTGCTTTCCCGTGTTTCATTTCCAGGAGCATGGCAGTCATTGAATGTGGGGTGCTGTAACTCATGGCAATGAATGGGGGAACAATGATCAATTCATGGGGGGAGGGCATGATGACCAGCAGGTTCACCAGTCAGCACTTTGTGAGATCTGTTTGTGGCATGTCTTCCTGCAAGCTTGGGGGGGGGGGGGGGTCACTGAGGGCAGTACCAAGATAGGGGGGGACTGGTTGGTGAGTTAGCTCCAATGCCGTGGTCATTTCATATGATTTCTTGCCTCCTGTTCCTGTCACAGCATGTTCTGTCATAGCATTCTGTCAGCGGGTCTGCCATAGTAGGTTGTCATAGCGGTTAGCGGTTCTGTCAACGGTTCTGTCATAGCGGGTCTGTCATAGTGTTTTCAGTCATAGCGGTTCGGTTATAGCGTTTTTAGTCACAGCGTTTTCAGTCATAGCGCTTCTGTCATAGCGTTTTCAGCCACTGTGTTTTCTGTCATAGCGGTTCTTCATAGCGTCATAGCATTTTTTCAGTCATAGCGGTTCAGTCATAGCGGTTCAGTCATAGCGTTTTCAGTCATGACAGTTCTGTCATAGCATATTCATACAATGCATGTTCATTTTCATTACATCTGCACGACTACCTACCACGGTCTGTGGGTGCATCAGTCCTGAGTGTTCAGTTTCAATTGCCTGTCTTGCACTGCAGGTTTCTCAGGCTCACTTACTGCATACATTAGGATGGGGGTCATCAGGTTCATTCACACGCTGTGGTTTTGTCATTACTGTTACGTCCTCCTACTTAGGTCGGCACAGAGGGGTGTTGTTGTTCTCATGTCTGGTTGTCTGTTGTCACTTTCTCTAGTTTGTGTCCCTATAGGTTGGGCATGCTGCACGTCTCAGAAGCGACTAAATTCACGTTCATTCCTTCAACCTTATGTGGGAGTTCAGAGCATGGTAGCACCTCGTCATTAGGAAGTTGGTCTATACTCAAGCTCACAGCGGAGCTTCATCACAGGGGTTTTCCTTTCCCGGCCACAGCCGGGAAGGCAGGATTGTTGTTCCAATTCCGTCCCAGCTACTCCCATTCTCAAGCATGGATCACGTTCTGGGCATTGTTCTATAACTCTGTTTCATGTCGGCTGAATATACTCTCCACGGCCTGTTACGGTTGCAGCACAGGATGGAGGTGATCGAACCTTGCTTGGTTAAAGGCGGGGTGTCAGCGCACCCCCAGCTCCTGCTATTCCTGCAGGCAAGATCGGCTTCCCCATAGTTCACCGGTCTTGTCAAAGCCTTCTGGTTCAATATGTCTGAGCCAAGTAATGGTTCTTTGATAGGGGCTGTATAGGAATCTCCCATCCCCAGTCTTCAGACAGCCTCTGCTGGAGGAATTTTCAGTAGGCCTCATCACTATCTCGGCAGAGTGTCGTATGTAGAAATTAGGCTTAATCCAAATCATTTACGGGACTTTGTTTGGAATTTGGGCAGTATCGCAGGTTCCAAACTGGGGGGGGGACCTTCTTATTATCAATTCATGGGAAGCTGGAATTATTCCTGTTATATTTGATACATACCAGATCTGTATACTGAAGCCATCCGGGTGTTTGCACTTTACCAGACGGATTCTTACTTACCCTTCATCAGGCTTTCCTATCACTCCTATTTTCGTATCTTTTTGCCCTCTTTTTGGCGAAATGACCAGCAGGCCAAGGCACACCTCAGGCCTTGCTAGTTAGGGTATCGTGTTTCCAAGTGAAGACTATGACTACAAGTAAGAAGGCTGTAGGGGGAGTCTGGGGGGTATATATCCCTCCTCCTCTGTCTGGCCCTACGTCGGCTTGTCTTCGTGGTTCCCACCCACCCGTTTCCCCCAAAACCTTTCATTTATACTTATGCACATCGTTCATTTTTCATATTCATACATTCAGGGTATGTCCTCTTTTAGGTGCACTGACCAGCAGGCCAAGGCACGCTGCAGGCCTTGGTACTTAGGGTATCGTGTTTCCAAGTGAAGACTGACTACAAATATATATATATAAGCTCTATGTGCTCTCATATCTGTCTTCTCTATATAATACACTCTTCAAATGTGCTTTAAAATACATGGTTTTCCTTTTCATGAGCAAGAAAATGATGTTATGATGTTGGGCTGGTGTGACATTTTTTCCAGGGCTGGTTTTTATTCCCAGTCCGGCCTTGGGCACAACCCCAATGAGGCAGGATGTCCTTCAAAGGCAGACATCATGGAACAGTAGAGATCAGCCACCCTATTCCATCAAATTGCAGAGCTGATGGAATAGGGTGGCTGCTCTCTACTTTCCTACTCTGCTCTTTTCGGCACCCAGGTCATGTCAGTGACCTCATCATCGTTATCCTCTCCATCCTCCACATCACCAGTACCATTTTCGGCCTCCCATGCCAGGGAGTGCGTTTTTGACCACCAGGGATCATTTTAGGCTTTCCAGGACTGGGAGTGCTTTTTTGGCCTCATGGGACCATTTTCGGCCTTCCAGGCCCGGGAGCCCTTTTTTGGCCTCCCCGGGACCATTTTCGGCCTCCCAGTCCCGGGACCATTTTCCATCTCTCAGCATCAGGAGTGCGTTTCTGGTTTCCCGGGACCATTTTCGCCCTTCTAGGCCCGGTCGTGGGTTTTTGGTCTCCCAGGACCATTTTCGGCCTCCCAGGCCCAGTAGTGCATTTTTTGGCCGACCGGGTGTGCTCCAGGTGTCTGGGTCACAAAATTCTTCTCTCCTCCTCAGATACGGGTGCTGGCTCTGCATGCAAAGTAGCATGTAGAGAGAAATTCAATCCGGATGACTGCACTGCAACGATAATTTCTTTATTGGTTAAAAACCATACAGCAAGAGATGGAATCAACAGCTAACATGTTTCACAACGTAACTACTGGTTGCTTACTCATAGCTGACTCTATAGACAAAAGACAAAGATTTATATACACATGCCAATACAAATTAACAGAGCAAACGAGGTGGGCTCAATTGATTAATTGAGAAATCTGTAAATTAGTGGATACTCGTTACACATGGCAACCCGGCTCTGATTAAATAAACATCACATTTGCCGAGACCCATGTCTCACATCATGTTACCACTTTGATGCAATTTTAAACGATAAAGCCCAAATCGCTACTAAAGTGTGTGCATTTGATGGTTTTTATATAGTTGCTGATGACATCTCTATTCCTTTTAAAAACATGTGTAGCGGGCACCTACTTTTAAGTATGTGACCTTTTTGCTAGGTTATAGTTTCAGGTAAATTTAGGCAGGCTTATGCCATTGTAGCAGGCCTGTTTGTTCATTTGGGATTTGAGTGGCAGGTAGTTTGTATGCGAGTCCCGTCCAATCATTAATTTGTTTGGTAATGCCCCGGGACTCTCATATAAAAGCCTCGTTGCATGGTCCGGGAGAGGAGTTTTTTGTTCGAGCTTGGAGAAGCCAGCCTGGTTCCCGGAGGGGAGAGGTTCCCCCTCTGGGGAGCCAACGGAGCCCCCCCCCCCCCCTGTGAGGAGGGGGGGAACCGGCATCCGTAGAGGAGTAGATGACACCGTACAGCATGTAGTCACTGGTGTCGTTGGCCGCCCCTTCGGGGAAGGGAGCGTGCCAGGAAGGCGGAAAGGGAACAAAGAATCATTGCGGAAGAAGTAGCAACAAAGCGGAAGGAAACTGGGCGATTGATCGTTTATGAGTGGCACATGAACTATTGATCACGTGAGTGAAAGCCCAAGGGAAGGGTACTGCCAGAGGCTGAGAGATGTTGGTACGCAAGTCAGTGAGACAGGCAGGTGATGGCCTGTGGCTTTGGGTTCAGCAATGCCCCGGGATTCCAATCAGTCAAGCGGGAGGAGTTATTCAGAGTGACTTTTCTTTAGCTCAACTTGGAAGTACCATGCAGATGGGAAGTAGTGGTAAAGCTGCAAGTACACATATAGAGATACGGACTGTTCCTGAAAAGTTCGGCAGATGAAGAAGTTATTCAGAGTGACTCTTTATCGATTATTCTCTATCAAATCTACTTCCATCTTCCCCGATGAAGAAATCACATAGAGTGATTTCCTATTATCCGCAATGATTCTAGGTTCGTGTATGAGAATCAGTGAAAAGATGATAAAGCAACAAAAGAGCATCTCAAAAGAAACCCTTCTCCTATCCCAGTTCATGTTACTTTAATAAAAGCAAGAGAAAAATGCAATATGGACGGTTTCTGATTTTATGGGCTGCGATGGGTCAAGTGGTAAACGTGAATTACGGATATAATAATTAATCAGCCGCTCCTTCGGAGGTAAGCGCTACATGTGGGGACTCGTCCGGGATATCTGTTTCACGTTTGCAGCTGGCCATCTCCCATAGCAAGGAAGTCTGCATATCAGTAACTGTTGCCAAGATAGCCTGCAGTATAACAGTACCTACCACCAGGGGTCGCTGGGGAGGACTTTGAAAATGTGCAGCTACAGTTCCTCGCGCGCTGAACCAACAAATGAGGGGTGGAGCCACGCTCCAGAGGAAAAGTTGTCAGTGTGCCACGCGCCAGACCAAAACAGGCAGAGGAAGATGGCGGAAGGTGTTGGGAATACACTCGTCATGCAGCAGTTATCTGACTTGCAGGATTGGGTTCTGATCGATACCGGTGTTTGGTTAGAGCTCACCGGAAGACTGGCACTGGGAGTAATTGACGGAGTGGAGAGGCTTTGTATGTTGTGTCCCGGATGTAGTAGGCCTATGGTTGGAGTCACCGCCTGGGCCCAGTGTGGACATTGCGGTGTTCATTTGACACGGTTGGGACCCGTCCAACAAGAAGTCAAGTATTATTCTGCCAATATTGTAACGGGACTTTGTCTGCCGCAAGAACAGGTGATTTGGAAGGCCGAAGAGGGTCGTGTATCGCCTGCTGCAGCAGTAAAGGAGCTCGCATCTGATTCGGCTGAATCGGAACCACCAGAAGATCAGGTAGGATCTAATGGAAAGGCCTGTAGCCTGGCTGGGGACCCAGGGACTGTTGAAGTTGTTTCCCAGTATTTGGAAGAAACCCCCGAGGAGCCGGTTAGCAGTAAGCCCTTTGATTTGCCCGTCCGGAAGGAGCCTAAGTTACAGGAGGGGGATCCCTCGGGTGAGCCAGACAGGGTAGACAAAGGCCGGGCTGTAGATTGGGGATCTACAGATTTTGCAAAAATATGGATCTATGGACAATTTGTTTGAGTGGTCATCCCCTGAAGAGTTTGAGTCAAGTGATGAGGAGGAATGTTTCCTAGAAAGTTCTACTTCAGTGGAGGCTTCCACAGGAGTGTCAGGAAAGTTATCTGGTACAGTTAAAACTCCAGTACCTCCGTTTAATGTTTCAAGTACTACCCTTCATACCAGGGAAGCCACGTTTCAACAGTGGGTCAGCAGAGCTACTGACGCATGTGTTTTTCCTGGCAGAGGAAAGGCTAAAGATTTGCCCAGACTTTCGAGATTTCAGAGAGAGGTTCAAAGGAAAGTGGCTCGGGAGTGGGGCCTGGATTATCCCTATGTTCCGGAACACATTATGGAAGTTGTTGAAAGTTCTCGGGAAGCATGGGAAGCATTACCCCCCTTCGGGGGTAAGCGCTACACATGGATAGGAAGTAACAACATCAAAAGACAAAAAGCAAAGAACAAAAAAAACGTGCATTAACATATGTATATAATTTCACTATTGCTGAAGGAAAAAGCATGCTTTTTTCTGCAAAAAATTGGCATCAACGCCAAGAGTTTCTATATATAGAACAATGATGTTCCTCCCATAAGGGTAGGTTCACATTAGGACGACTTGTCAGGCAACTTAGCCGCCTGACAAGTAGCGTCCCGTCCTGTACAATGGAACCGTTCTAATCGGAGCGACGCAAGTCGTTACGACTTAGAAAATGGTTCCTGTACTACTTTGGGGGCGACTTGCATAGACTTCTATATAGAAGTCATTTTGCAAGTCGCCGCCCCTGTCGTGTCCAGGTCGCCTGAGGCAGTCGCGCTGCCTCAGTGTGAACTGGGGCTAAGGCTGCCTTTTTGCATGTCTTTTTTTTTAGGTTTCAACATGCTAGTTTAAATAGTTGCATAAGGGAGAACACGTGTATGTATATATGAAAACATGAAAAAAGAAAAAACAAGAAAAGTACAGGCTTAGTGAAGAGAGAAAAGAGGTTTTTTTTTCTCTATGCTGACACCTTTTCTCTCTTCTTGTACAAAGAGTTTTGGTGAAAATACAGATCAACAGGATAATGCAGAAACCGTGGTGGACACATCATGGAGGAATAGTTGTATGAGCTTCAGGTGTCAGAAATGTTAGTCCGGGACACAGAGATTTACACAAGCTCTTGGAAATCCAAGGGCGATCATGTGTGGTCAGCAAGAGGTTTTCATCCATTCGCAAGTCCTGATAAGGTGGTAGCACGCTAGACTAGGCTTGCGTGCAAGTGGTCTTGCAGAGCCTTATGTAACACACGTGTCGAGAAGAGAATGTAAAACATAATCTTTGAAAAAGAGAAAAAACTAAAAGTAATACATAAAGAATGGTAGTATATACCGTTATTCAATCAAACATTTTCTCACCATGTGTCCAATCCCAGCAGGACCAAGCGTGTGGGCCAGAGAGACATGAAAAAAGAAGATGGGAAGAAGCAGTAAGGAGGAAGGCTGGAAAAAGAATAAGATAGGTGTTCAAGGTAGAGAAGGAGGGAAAGAATGAAAAAAAAAGGGGGGGTAAGGGAAAAGGGGAGTCCACAGGGTGGGGGGAACAGAGGCGTACTAGAGAGAGAGGAGCGCTGGGTTAAATCGTGAAGGGTGGTTATGAGCCACCCAGGGTTGCCATATCCGGAGGAATTTGTCGTGGGTATCTGATAACACGGCTGTCAGTGTTTCAGAATATCGTTTTATGCGGTTTTCAACTGCTTTGAAACTGAGGGCCGGAGTTTTCCAGGCCCTTGCAATAGTCAATTTAGTTGCAGTAAAAATATGCGACACCAGTTGGTGTTCCGGGCGAAGTAGTTCTGTGATTGGTTTCCACAGGAGGGACTCAAAAGGGTCCCTCTTCTCTTTTCTCTCTTCATAAGCCTGTAATTTTCTTCTTTCTTTTTTCTTTTTTCATGTTTTCATATATACATACACATGTGTTCCCCCTTATGCAACTATTTAAATTAGCATGTTGAAACCTAAAAAAGACGTGCAAAAAGGCAGCCTTATGGGAGGAACATCATTGTTCTAATTAATAAATATAAATATATATATATTAAAAAAAAGGCAAATGTGATGTTGATTTAATCAGAGCCGAGTTGCCATGTGTAACGAGTATCCACCAATTTACAGATTTCTCAGTTAATCAATTGAGCCCACCTCGTTTGCTCTGTTAATTTGTATTGGCATGTGTATATAAATCTTTGGCTTTTGCCTATAGAGTCAGCTATGAGTAAGCACCAGTAGTTACGGTGTAAAACATGTTAGCTGTTGATTCCATCTCTTGCTGTTTGGTTTTTAACCAATAAAGAAATTATTGTTGGAGTCAGGCCATCCGGATTGAATTTCTCTCTACTGGCTCAGCCTCTTAACGAGCTGCTGAGAGCCTGAGCCGGCTGCTCCCTCCCACCCCCTCTACAGCCCAGTGCTCCAGTGAGCCCGGGGGGGTAGTAAAGGGTGGGCAAAGTGGACAGCAGTGACTGAAAGTCACCAGCTCTCAGCTCAGGGAGCTCTGAGAACTGAGCAATGTTTGCTCACTCGGTTCTCAGCTATATTCCCTGTACACATGGTCGGATTTTCCGACGGAAAATGTGCGATCGGAGCTTGTTGTCGGAAATGCCGACCATGTGTGGGCTCCATCGGACTTTTTCCATCGGAATTTCCACAAACACAAAGTTTGAGAGCAGGCTATAAAATGTTCCGACAACAAAATCCGATCGCGTCAATTCTGACCGTTTGTGGACAATTCCGACGCACAAAGTGCCACGCATGCTCAGAATAAATTCCGAAACGGAACTGCTCGGTCTGGTAAAATTAGCGTTCGGAATGGATATAGCACTTTCGTCAGGCTGCAATGTTTTAAATTGTTTAATGCAGCGCACTCTCTTCTTCTTTATAATGCTAGAAGAATGAAGTAGTTTTGCTGCTCATATTCACACAGTTCTCACAAAATTCTTTATTATTTATCGTGATTTCCTCAATATAATATTTTTATTTGTCCATCTGCCGAAAAACTAATATTTTTGGAATGTTTTTAGCTTTAATTTGTTTTTTAGGTACTTTTTAAAATCCTGATCTTGTGTTTTATTCTTATTTTTTTTTAGTTTTTTTTTACTCCAGAATAGTTTTGTGTGTGTTTTGTGAGTCAAGTTACCACAACACCATTATTATCTTGTATTATTTAATCTCAAAGAGATTGTTTGGTGTTGTTGTCTCTCGTTAATTTCACATTGTATTTTTGAAATGTACCTGCCTCCTCACAAAAAAACTGTCCTTTTAGAAGGAAAACACACATAGGCGAGTATAATAAAACAAACCAAAAATTTATTAAGGGCTCATAACCAAAGAAAGAGGGCGGCAACGCTGGAGAGACAGCAGAAATTGGCGAAGCCTTTGGCCCCCAGGGCACACATCAATTTTTTTACTGCAAAATTGGTGGCCTGAGAAGTCCATATATAAGGGAGTACAATCCTAGTCCAGAAGTCCAAGAGATCATGAACAGCAGCAGATGACATACATGTCCCAAGGCTGTGGTCATACAAGAGCCTGCACCTTCACTCTATTGTCTTCCTTCCACGCTGTGTCTGTGGTGGTGGTGTGGTGGTCCAACTCACTCAGGTGGGTATCGGGTGTGATTTCGCCCCTCAACCCCTTATTTAAGGTTTGATAAATGAGTTCCTCACACATGGGGCGTTGGCCCGCCTGCATGCCCTGCAGTTTTGTGACAGCCGTGCAGGCAAAGGCCTCTTCACGAGTGGGGAAGGCTCTGAGGGACGCAGAAGCCTCTTGAATCAGCCTGAGTGCTGAATCCTCCACGTTACTCCCCTTCCTGGGTCTTTTGTTTGGAAGACGGAGGGGAGGGACCTGCGATTCTGTCAGGTTCCTACTGGGCCCGGCCTCCTCCTGGCTGCCACATTCCACAGCCTCCTCCTGTGTGCCACATTCCACTATGAAAATGGGACATAGTTTTAGTTTTTTCTTCATCAATCACACAATATTTTAATCTCATGACTGTTGCAAATTGAATGTTAAGAAATATAAAAGACTATCATTCTGAGCCCAGCATTTTTCATTCTTGACCCAATTATTTGTGCCCACTACTGTCTATTGATATGTCAAACACTTTCTTAAAGCGGGGGTCCACCTATCTATCATTTTTTTTTTTTTTTTTTTTTTTGGAGTTCATTCACAAACTTTTCTTCTCATGATTATCTACTCACATGTTCTGTGTAATAAGTCCGCCTGTGTCCGATTTCGTTGTAAAGAATAACTTATAAAATTCACTGAAGGCGGTTTCCATCTTCATTGTGGGCATTTGAAGCCCACAAGCATGTATTTCCTGGATGCGGTGAATGCTGTGCTCCCAGCATTCACTGAGATGTTGTGATGACGCTGTTGCACAATGCATGCTGGGAAGCCTAAGACTATCTCCCAGGGGACTGTGGGAGATCTGGGAGAGGCTAGAAACACGCCTACTCCCATGGGAGGAAAACCAGGAAGTGCTAAGAAGATTAGAAAAAAAAGGTAATTACGGCAATTTAAATTTTTTTACACAGCATGTCAGCATCTAGGCAAGGAAGAGAATGCATAGAGATAATGTTCAAAATTTGGGTGGAACCCCGCTTTAAATCAGCAATTAGTGATCAATAATAACATCTAGTAAACATCATTTATTTTTTGACCAGAAATCTGTAGAGGAATGCTATACCTGGCTCAAGCTAGGCTCCTCCACTTCTTCCTGGTTGGAAGTCCCAGGTTGGACATCGGAACCCTCAGCTGGGGTGGAAGATAGGGTGGAAGGAAGAGTGAAAGGAAGGGTTGAGAGGGATTCCCTGACTTCAGTCTGGTCTGACAGAAAACGAAGTCTCTCATAGTACCACAGCCTGGGGACATAAACGTCATCTGCTGCAGCTCCGGATCTCTGGGAATCCTGGACCTTCTTGCGCTCCCTAAGATAAGTGGCCCTCAGGCCACCAATTTTGAGTTTTAAATCCCTGATGGTTGCCGTGGGGACCACCAGCTTCACCAACTCCAGCAGTTTCTCCAGCGCTGCCTGCCTCTTTTGTTTATGATTATACTGCGGGTGTTTGATCTGCCACAGACAGGGCAGCTCCCTGTATTTGTCTATGAACGGGGGGAGGAAATTGTGGTCATTGAAGCCATCCATTTTATCTGCAATACACGAGACAAACCCTAATGTCAGGCTAAAGTCTCCTAATCTTGTCCCAATATAGGCCTCAATCTAGAAGCAGTATAGGGCCAAGTTTAAATGTTACCTTCGTTATCACTATTGGCGCCTCCGATTCTCCTTTCTCCGCTCACAGATCGTACGTACTACGCACGCGTGTTACGCTTTATAAACACTGCGCATGCGTGAAACTCCGCCCGCCCCTGGCATTCTTTCTAGTCTATTCCCCGCCCCTTCTCGTTCGGCGCAGTGGGGAAGAGCACATAGCGGAGACAGAGCAGGTGCGTGCTAATTACAACAACAAGGAGGAGGAGGAAAGCCCGGAGCCAGAAACGTCTGGATCCCGGAGGAGACGATTTAAGGCATCGAATATGGCCTTTGTAGAGATGGTCGACATAATGAAGAGGGCCGACTATGACGGGAAGTATGGACCTTACCCCAACCCCAATGTCAGAAAGGCAAAGATCATGGCGAAAGTTGTCAAGAGTCTGCACAGAAATTTTGGGGTACGTCGATCCAAGGATCAACTGAGGAAGCGGTGGTCGGACCTCAAATTAAGGGAGCATGATCAGTATAGAAGGATCAGGAGAGTGCTGCAAAAAAGTAAGTGGCTGTCCTGTGTTCCTATTCTTTATTTTTATTTTTATAACGTTCGTGCTGCTCCATGTGCTTTTCTTGTTGTACAGTTTAAAATGGCAACTTTCATGTTCATGGGCACATTATTCGTTCCTAGGAAACATTGTTTGTTCGGCCAATAAAACACCATGTTTTGGTCAGATGCATTTCGATACATTTTTTCTGGCCTACTTCTCTTAAAATAATTTTGTTGTCTAGATGGGTTTGTAACTAGAATGAAATGCAAACTAGATTCTGTGTAAGGACAGGACACTTAGCAGCTGTTTACACATCTGGACGCTGGAGCACTAGTGTGGGACAAAAGAACACCCTTTTTATTAGGGGGTCCCACACAGGTGCTCCAGTGTATACTATAGGGGTTTCTCCATCTGTGAAGCTTGTACAAAACAGGTAAGTATTCAAGTTTGACAAAGGAAAAAAATATTTCTTCATCTTGCAACTCTGCCAAAACAGAAAATTGTACCCCACTTCCAAGCAATGTTTCATATTCCTATTTCTGCCATCAAATATCTGTGTGCTAAGTATACCTATTTTTTTTTTTACATGGGGGAGAAAAGACTCGGAGGACACCACTCATCAGAGGAGACAACAGAGCCCCCACCTCATGAAGAAGTGGAAATGCCACAAAGCCAACAGAAGGAGGAGGAGGGAGACGTGGTGGAAATTGTGACCACAACAGGTGAGTGTCTGCGACAACAGCCTCAGGTAAGATAATATTTATAATACCGGCATATTTATAATACATGGTGTGTTTTTGTTTCTATATTTTTAGGTGATCGTGATGTTGTGGATGGAGGTCATTTCACCAGTGAAAGTGCACAGATCCTGATCGGGGAGATCATGGGGTGTAATAGGGACTTGGAAAACATCAAGCAAAACATCAATGATGTTCAAAACAAAATGAAGAACATCATTGATGTTTTAGGGAGAGTTTAAAACCCCCCGAAATCCCTAATTTTGTTGGCTTTTTTTCCCTGAAATTTTTTTTCACATTTTTAAATATATTCTCGAAAAGCCAAATTTTGAAGATGCACACAGTGTGTCAACATGTGCTATCTGCCATCACGGGAGATCAATGTATGCGTTTTGTGGGTGCAACCCCTTCCTCAATAATAAAGTAGCTGAGAGGAAGGGGTTACACTCACAAAACACGTCCCTTGATCCCCCGTGATGGCAGCTAGCACATGTTGACATTCGGCAATTTGTGTGCATCTTCAAAATTTGGCTTTTCCAGGGGTGACTCCACCCCCATCTGCTGAACGCAATATCAAACACAGTTTATAAATACTCATGTCTGATATTGCCTTCAATTTCGAGAAAAATTGAACTTTGTAAGTTCCAGATTTGTCTATTTCTTGTTGGTTTTAAACATGCCTGTTTTACCTGAAAAGGACATTTCTACTTTTAATAATGTCACCTAAAAATATTTTATACAACAAACATCTTGGTTTGTTTTAAAAACCTTTTATAAATGCACATGTGATTGTGCTTGTATTAAAAATATTGATAATCAACAATATGTGGCTTCTTCTTTCAATGCTCCTAAACTTTTTTTTGTGGTAAAATTGGTGTTTTCTGTGACAATGGGGGTTATTTCCTAAGGGCAAATCCACTTTGCACTACAAGTGCAGTCTCAACTGCACTTGTAGTGCAAAGTGTCTTTGCCTTTAGTAAATAACACCCAACAGTGCTTTCTAATTTTACTCAATCACGCCATTTCAGGACTGCCCAAATTTCAGTCATGGTCAGCTAAAAGAAACACAAGCAGTAAATGTAAGCAAAAATTTTTTTAGTTAAAAATATTTTTTTATTTAAAAAATGTCTCAGACATTGTCTGGCATATTGATGGCCCCCCTACCCACAAAGTATTCCATGTATCTTAGACGGACCTCGCGGGCACTCGGGGGGCAAGCCAGGACGGACAGCTTCAAGCGCTGTCAGGGTTGGTTAATTGAGATTAGTTCCGGCTTCAGGCCCAACTGAGCCAGCATAGTTCACAGAATTTCTCCTTAAAAAGTTGTGGAGAACACAGCAAGCCAGGATGATGTGATTGAGTTTATACTCCGCCATGTGTATGGGTGTAAGAAATAGGCGGAACCGGCTGGCCATTATTCCAAACGTGTTCTCCACCACTCTTTTGGCTCTGGCCAGCCGGTAATTAAAAACCTTCTGGTCCGGGGTAAGGGTCCTCATAGGGAATGGCCGCATAAGATGGTCCCCCAGCGCAAACGCTTCATCCGCAACGAAGACGAATGGGAGTCCCTCCGCATTGTCATCTGGAGCTGGCAAGCCCAAGCTGCCATTCTGGAGACGCCTGTAGAACTTCGTGTGGGCGGATGACTCCACCATCTGACATCCGGCCATTCTTCCCCATGTCCACATACAGGAATTCGTAAGTAGCCGACACCACCGCCAACATCACAATACTATTGAACCCCTTGTAGTTGTAATAGTATGACCCCGAGTTGGGTGTTGGGACGATGTGGACGTGTTTCCCATCAATTGCCCCTCCGCAGTTAGGAAAGTCCCACCGCTGGGCAAAGTGGGAGGCCACAGTCTGCCATTCCTGTGGGTTGGAAGGAAACTGTGGAGTCAAACAAGAAAAAAATATTAATCATTTTGCACATAAACATGGAAAGCAGATTAGACACAAACACTCTTGGCCAACATCAGTATAACATTTATTTTAGGGAGTATTTAAAGACAAAGGTCTAAGGTCCACCTATCAGACCCCCCCCCCCCCTCTCATGGGCCATTTAAATACATTTATGGGGGGGGGGGAGATGTTTTGGACAGGTAACACTCTCCACTTCATTGAGAGATGAATGCCTAAATAATGTGTGTTACTTTGGCCAGCCCCTCCTTACTTTACACTATTAGCAGCCCACTGGACAGGTAAGAAGTGTCATAATACAAAGAGATAAATACACACTGTACACATTTTAGCACATTTTTACATTCTGCTATTACCTATCAAGATAATAATAGGATACAAATACTTTTATCATTAACATTTGAAAGTATACAGGCAGGCCCTTGCACTACATGCTTTGGGGAATTCATCCATAAATCTGACCACAAAAGAGGTGGGTATAGTGTGTATGGGTTTGGCAAAGTCAGCAGATGGAGGATTGGTATCAGCTAAGTTAGCAGTTGCGGGGAGGGAGAGTTCCAAATGATTTTGGGACTGAAAAAAAGCCTCTGGCACTCTGCCTGAATTTAAAGCACGCATCACAATTTTCAACATTTCAGGGGGTATTTAGGGTAAAGCACTACTATGGAGCTGACAAAATACATTGTTACGTGACTACACAAGGTGAATATAGGGCCAGGAGAGTATGCTGGGGAGGTAAGTGAAGCCAAATATGTATGAAGGACAAAAAAAAATTTACATAAAAATCCAGCATGCATGTGGACAAAGGGGACATTCACAGCATATTATCATCATGGTAATTAGGGAATGAGGAAAAAAATACAATATATTAGCAAACATTCTATACAATAACATGTGATGTTAAAGGATAAAAATCTTACCTTAATATACTTCTTCTGCAAGACCTGGATGATGGCAGAACAATGATGATCCCCAGAGCCTGGGGGGAGATGCCTGTCGAGAACTTAAGGTCCTGCAGGCTTCTCCCTGTCACCAAGTACCGCAGGGTGGCGACTAGCCTCTGCTCCGGAGCAGTGTTGCCAACCGCCCGTAGATTTACGGGCAGCCCGTAAAAACAAGGCACTTTTCTCGTGCCCGTAAATGCCCGTAGTAAGGGAAAATTGCCAGTAAAACTGGCGGCGATCGGATCGGGTCAGAACTGCGCATGCGCAATTCCGGAAATCCCCGAGAAGATCCGATTCTGAGCCACCGAGTCTGACTCCTGCAGCCTCTGCTCAGCCCACCTGACGCAGCGCAGCCAATGATGTCAGCCTATTTTCCCGCCAGACTATAAACAGGCAAGAGCCGAGCGAGCAGACGGAGGAGCCTCGTGTGGAGTGATCATCTCCTGTACCATGTCTGCAGTCTCTGATCATCTCCTGTATTATGTCTGCAATCTCTGACCATCTCCTGTACCATGTCTGCAGTCTCTGACCATCTCCTGTACCATGTCTGCAGTCTCTGACCATCTCCTGTACCAGTGGTGGAATTTCCAGGATCGCAACAGTCGCACTTGCGACTGGGCCCGGCATTCAGCCACTGTGGGGGGGCCCAGCGGGGTTGATCTTTACACACGACTCTGAGCGGAGATCGTGTGTCATAGATTAATAGCACAGAGAGACTCCGGCGGCATTAATGTTCTATTTGTCGGTCCTCTCTGGCATGGATGAGAGAGGAGGACACACAGCTGATCTCACTGCTCCCCCTTCTCCCCCCTCCTCTCTCCTCTGTGCTCCGCGGGAAATGTGAGCTCTTTAGCTTCACACTTGAGTGCCCGCAGAGCACAGAGGAGAGGGAGGGGGGAGAAGGGGGAGCAGTGAGATCAGCTGTGTGTCCTCCTCTCTCATCCATGCCAGAGAGGACCGACAAATAGAACATTAATGCCGCCGGAGTCTCTCTGTGCTATTAATCTATGACACACGATCTCCGCTCAGAGCTGTGCTGTCCTGAGAAGGCAGACAGCAGCACTGATAGAAATTAATAGCAGGGACTGATGAGCACTAATAGAAGGCACTGATGAGCACTAATAGAAGGCACTGATGGGCACTGATGAGCACTAATATAAGGCACTGATGAGCACTGATAGACGGCACTGATGATCACTGATAGAAGGCACTGATGAGCACTGATAGAAGGCACTGATGAGCACTAATAGAAGGCACTGATGAGCACTGATAGACGGCACTGATGAGCACTGATGGGCACTGATGAGCACTAATAGAAGGCACTGATGAGCACTAATAGAAGGCACTGATGAGCACTGATAGACGGCACTGATGAGCACTGATAGAAGGCACTGATGAGCACTGATAGAAGGCACTGATGAGCACTGATAGAAGGCACTGATGAGCACTGATAGAAGGCACTGATGAGCACTGATGGGCACTGATGAGCACTAATAGAAGGCACTGATGAGCACTGATAGACGGCACTGATGAGCACTGATAGAAGGCACTGATGAGCACTGATAGAAGGCACTGATGAGCACTGATAGAAGGCACTGATGAGCACTGATAGAAGGCACTGATGAGCACTGATAGAAAGCACTGATGAGCACTGATAGAAGACACTGATAGACGGCACTGATGAGCACTGATAGACGGCACTGATGAGCACTGATAGAAGACACTGATAGACGGCACTGATGAGCACTGATAGACGGCACTGATGGGCACTGATGAGCACTGATAGAAGGCACTGATGAGCACTGATAGACGGCACTGATGAGCACTGATAGAAGGCACTGATGAGCACTGATAGAAGGCACCGATGAGCACTCATAGAAGGCACCGATGAGCACTGATAGAAGGCACTGATGGGCACTGATAAACGGCACTGATAGAAGGCACTGATGGGCACTGATGAGCACTGATAGAAGGCACTGATGGGCACTGATGAGCACTGATAGAAGGCACTGATAAGCACTGATGGGCACTGATAGAAGGCACTGATGGACACTGATAAAAGGCACTGATGGGCACTGATAGGAGGCACTGATGGGCACTGATAGGAGGCACTGATGGGCACTGATAGGAGGCACTGATGAGCACTTATAGGAGGCACTGATGAGCACTGATAGGAGGCACTGATGGGCACTGATAGGAGGCACTGATGAGCACTGATAGGCCAGATTGATGAGCACTGATAGGCAGCACTGATAGGAGGCACTAATGTGCACTGAAAGGCTGCACTGATAAGTGGCATTGATGGGCACTGATAGGTGGTACTGATGGGCACTGAGGAACACTGATAGGCAGAACTCAGGCAGTATTGATGGGCTTTGATGGACAGAATTGAAGAGTACTGATAGGTGGCACTGATGGATGCAGTTAGGTGGCATTAATGAGCACTGATAGGTAGTGTTGATAGGCAGAATTGATGGGCACTAATAGGCAGCTTTAATGAGCACTGATAGGTAACACTTGTAGGTGGAAGTGATGGGCACTGATAGGCGGCACTGATGGGCACTGATGATTGGGGCACTGATTATCAGTGTAAACAATTTATTGACATTCTTGACAGTTAATGGCAGTCCTTTCCTAACACAAATACAGCATGTGAGGAAAGGGCTGTGGATAACCAGTCTGTTTACATGTGATCAGCTGATCACATGGTAAAGGGCCGATGTGATTGCGCTGGATGCATGTCCAAGGGGTCATGTGAGAAGCACGGTTTTGGGAGGATGTCCATGGACACCCTCCCAAAATTGGAAGCCGGGGCTCAGGTGGAAGGGGGGCCCATCATGGTTTCTTGCACCGGGGCCCTGAAGGTTCTAGTTACGCCTCTGTCCTGTACCCTGTCTGCAGTCTCTGACCATCTCCTGTATTATGTCTGCAGTCTCTGATCATCTCCTGTACCATGTCTGCAGTCTCTGACCATCTCCTGTACCATGTCTGCAGTCTCTAACCATCTCCTGTACCATGTCCGCAGTCTCTGACCATCTCCTGTACCATGTCTGCAATCTCTGACCATCTCCTGTACCATGTCTGCAGTCTCTGACCATCTCCTGTACCATGTCTGCAGTCTCTGACCATCTCCTGTATTATGTCTGCAATCTCTGACCATCTCCTGTACCATGTCTGCAATCTCTGACCATCTCCTGTACCATGTCTGCAGTCTCTGACCATCTCCTGTATTATGTCTGCAGTCTCTGACCATCTCCTATACCATGTCTGCAGTCTCTGACCATCTCCTGTATTATGTCTGCAATCTCTGACCATCTCCTGTACCATGTCTGCAATCTCTGACCATCTCCTGTACCATGTCTGCAGTCTCTGACCATCTCCTGTATTATGTCTGCAGTCTCTGACCATCTCCTATACCATGTCTGCAGTCTCTGACCATCTCCTGTACTATGTCTGCAATCTTTGACCATCTCCTGTAGTATGTCTGCAATCTCTGACCATCTCTTGTAGTATGTCTGCAATCTCTGACCATCTCTTGTAGTATGTCTGCAATCTCTGACCATTTCATCTTTTATCATATCTGCAGTCTCTGAGGGGGGGTCAGGAGAGGAGTCAAGAGTGGGAGCGCCGCCAGATTGGGGATCACAAGAGAAGTCAGACATGTGTGGACTGTGTAGCGGAGACTATCGGATAAAACCCGAGCCGCCAAGCTGGAGTTGCCCGACTGAGCCCTGCTGCCCTGCATGGTGCACCTGAGAGGAGGTCAGTCTGAGGAGGGGGCACTGATGTAAGGGGGGGGGGTAAACACAATGTAAGGGGGCACTGAAATAAAGGTTTATATCAGTAACCCCCCCTTACCTTAATGTATTCACTCTGCGGAAGGTAATCTCTGGTCACCAGAGTTCCCCCCCCTCTCTCATTAGAGTTCCCAATATTCCCCTTTACATCAGAGTCTGCAGGATTTCCTCTTATAGTGCAAGGGAGAACTCTGAGGACCCTGATGTAAAGGACAATGCTGCAGACCCTGATGTAAGTGGGAACTCTGATGTAAATTCGGAGCGCAGAGCCCCCCTTACATCAGAGTTCCCCCTTAGATCATGATCTGTGGCATTGTCCTTTACATGAAGGTCCGCAGAGTTCTCCCTTGCACTGTAATGGGGAACTCTGTGCTGGCTGTGTTATATTAACATGACCTTCATGTAAATAGAGAAATTCGGTTTTTGACTTTTGTTTAACTTAAACACATTGCTAATAGCACTAGCTACCTGTTTATAGTTTAACTACTAAAAGTTGCACAGTTTAGCACCAAAAACAGCCATTTTAGGTACTTTTTTGAAGTGTCAGTAAAAAAATTGGTGTCGTTTGTAATTTTTAGGCATCTTGCCAGTAAATTTCACTTGGGGGGGTTGGCAACGCTGCTCCGGAGTGATGGCTTGCCTCATGCAGGTATCCTGCCTGCTGATATAGGGGGTCAGCAAAGCCAACAAACAGTGAAATACGGGGTCCATCATCCGGAGAAAGTTCCTGAAATCATCAGGATTATTCTCACGGATCTCACGGAGCAAAGGCATGTGACAGAACTGGTCACGCTGGAGCAACCAATTCTTGGTCCATGAACTCCTCCCCACCCTGTTCATGGACAGGACTTGTGTCAAGGTAAGGATCCCAACACCAAGCCCCCGCACAGCACGAACTCTACGAGGAATACGCATACGAAACATGGCTAGAAAACGGTCGGCTGCTCAGAACGAAGTAACAGAACGCACTGAAGAACAGCAAGGCCTGTGAACAGCGACCTGAAAATCAGTAACGAACGAACAAGAACACAATGACAAGTCAATGGGAACTCGCTGCACGCACTGAAGACCAAATACAAACCCACAAGCACAAACTGAACAGCAGAAATACGATCTGAGAACCACGAGTCTGAAAATGCGCGAATCATCTCTCACCAAACTTTTACTAACACGAGATTAGCAAAAGGAGCCCAAAGGGTGTCGTGCTTAGTACTGAACTGCCCTTGTATAGTCTCATCGTACGTGGTGTACGTGACCGCGTTCTTGGCGTTCGGAAATTCTGACAACTTTGTGCGACCGTGGGTATGCAAAACAAGTTTGAGCCAACATCCGTCGGAAAAAATCCATGGATTTTGTTGTCGGAATGTCCAAACAAAGTCCGACCGTGTGTACGGGGCATTAGAGTGCACCAGATTGCATGTAAGATTTGTATCTGCCTGTGTGGGGTCAGCCAGCTAGATTGGAGTGGTGGCCAGAGGTAGTGTGGGCTGTAAAGGTGTATTACAGACAGTCTTATTTGAACAAAGTATGCTCCTCCTCATTCCCTTCTTCAAACAAGTTCCTTGCCCCAGTTAGCTAGTCGCCATGTGCATCCTTGTCAGAGGGTATGATATGTTCTCTGTCATTCCAAGAGCGTATGGTAAGTTCTCTACCATTCTGAGAGGACACGATAAGGTAAGTTCTCTACCATTTTGAGAGGACACGATAAGGTAAGTTCTCTACCATTCTGAGAGGACACGATAAGGTAAGTTCTCCACCATTCTGAGAGGACACGATAAGGTAAGTTCTCTACCATTCTGAGAGGACACGATAAGGTAAGTTCTCCACCATTCTGAGAGGACACGATAAGGTAAGTTCTCTACCATTCTGAGAGGACACGATAAGGTAAGTTCTCTACCATTCTGAGAGAACACGATAAGGTAAGTTCTTTACCATTCTGAGAGGACACGATAAGGTAAGTTCTCTACCATTCTGAGAGGACACGATAAGGTAAGTTCTCTACCATTCTGAGAGAACACGAGAAGGTAAGTTCTTTACCATTAGGAGAGAACACGAGACGATAAGGTAAGTTCTCTACCATTAGGAGAGGACACGATAAGGTAAGTTCTCTACCATTAGGAGAGGACACGATAAGGTAAGTTCTCTACCATTAGGAGAGGACACGATTAAGTAAGTTCTCTACCATTAGGAGAGGACACGATTAAGTAAGTTCTCTACCATTAGGAGAGGACACGATTAAGTAAGTTCTCTACCATTAGGAGAGGACACGATGATAAGGTAAGTTCTCTACCATTAGGAGAGGACACGATTAAGTAAGTTCTCTACCATTAGGAGAGGACACGATTAAGTAAGTTCTCTACCATTAGGAGAGGACACGATGATAAGGTAAGTTCTCTACCATTAGGAGAGGACACAGTAAAGTTAGCTCTACCATTAGGAGAGGACATGGCAGTGGCGGCTGGTGGGTTTATTTTTTTTTGGGGGGGGGGGGGGGGGGCGGCAAACAACCTCATTACTCCCCTACAACACAAGTGGAGGAACCCACCCTTTTTTAAAGCCTATTAGAGCCTCTGGCTCTAATCTCGTGCATAAAAAAAACAAAAAAAACCATTTGGAATCCATGTGTCCGGCGCCCCGCATGTAGATTAGGGAGACGGGCGCATGGATGGGGGACCCCTTATGGACGGCTGTCGCTGGCACACAATAAAACTAGTTCTCTATTATTAGGAGAGGACTCGGTAAGGTAAGTCTACTATCCTGAGAGGACACAGTAAGGTAAGTTCTCTACCATTCTGAGAGGGCACGGTAAGGCAGGTTCTCTACCATTCTGAGGGGGCACAGTAGGGTAAGTTCTCTGCCATTAGGAGAGGACTCGGTAAGGTATCTCTGCCATTAGGAGAGGATACAGTTAGATAAGTTCTCTACCATTAGAAGAGGGCACAGTAAGGTAAGTTCTCTGCCATCAGATGAGGGCACAGTAAGGTAAGTTCTCTGCCATTAGGAGAGGACACAGTGATTGTGATTATGGTGTATGGGTGGATACAGACGACTCATAGCTGTCTGTGTCTGGTTATATTTCCCTTTTGTTATATGCAGATCTTTTATTGGAATGAGTTTTATAGCTTTGTATGCAAAAAATGTAAACTTATTTAATCCATGTCTGTTCATTCCTGAAATGGCTGAGCACCATTATTCCCGCATTTCATTATTCATTGGTTATCATTTTGTACCCTGCAAGTATTTCTCTGATAAGTCACCTTCCAGTGTACCATAATAGGGGTCCCCACAGTGATGGGGGAGGTGTAGATGTCTTGATGTGTAGATAATTGGTAAATTTATTCCACCTCATTCAGTGACAGTAAACCCATCATATCTCCATGGATGAGAACTGAGACTGCTGGTTGGAGGCGGGAGTTCAACATCAAATGGCGCCAATGGCTTCTTTCCGTTCTGGCTAAAAACACTGGGGTCTCCACATTTTCTAAACAAAGATCCAATTTACTGACCTCCAGAATTTAGGGGGGCCAGATTGTGGCCAGTGGAAAGAAAACTATTTTCTGGCATCAGTGGGAAGAATAGTACCCCATCATTGGTGTCAGTGGGAGGAATGGCGCCCCATCATTGGTATCAGTGGGAAGAATGGTGCCCCACCAATGGTGTTAGTGGGAGGAATGGTGCCCCATCATTGGTATCAGTGGGATGAATGACACCCCATCATTGGTGTTAGTGGGAGGTATGGTGCCTCATCATTAGTGTCAGTGGGAGGAATGACGCCCCATCATTGGTATCAGTGGCAGGAATTTAGCTCCATTGTTGGTGTCAGTCAGATGAATAGTGCCCCCAAGGGCTGAATAAAGCCTAGAAAAGGGCTGCAGTTTGGACAACCCCTCTAGATAATAAAGTCCACAATTCCAAAAAAACACACCAAAGATAGTTAACTGACTGAGTCTTTACACTACACATTGTACATCTCTTCACTCTAAATACCCAACCAGGTGCTAATTTACAAAATTATTAGGAATTTGTTGAACATGTGATTGGATAATTGAAGTGGGTATTTTTAACTTAAGAAAATCTCCCTCAAGTGTTCAAAGATGGGTTTTCCAGACCTCATGTGCAAAAACTGGAGCTCTACAGACCATCCACCACCAGCACAAAGCTATCACTCTATATAAGAAACAAGACCGCTGCATTGAAAGTCATCATACACTCTACTGATCATATGAGTCACAAACTAGGTCTGGCATTGAGATTTGAACCTGGGTCTCCAAAGCCACAGCAATACACTGCTCTCACAAATAAATCCCATGAGTCTGAGAACAATGAGTCTCATTCATTCCCTTCTATCCTGGTATCTGCTTTAATGGCCTTCTATGGATTCAAGGCCACTCTATGAGTTAGCACACCATGAATCAACACTGACTATGAGGAATCAGCGATCAACTGAGTCTGAGAACGATGAGTCTCATCCATTCCCCTCAATCTTGGTATGATGGCCTGCCATGGATCCATGTCCACTATTGAAGGCCACTCCATGACATAGCACACCATCAGCATTGACTATAAGGAATCCGTGATCAATTGATGTAAAGCTGGCTGATGACCTCAAAGCTAGAACCTAATCTAGAAGAGAAAATCTTCTAAGTCCCACTTTTTGTTCACTTGGGTTAGATGGCTGGTAAAATTATTGGCATGTATAGCGCAGACCATTTTACATTCAAGAAGTTAGGAATCACATTTTTTTTGATTTACTAAGCCTTGATGTTAAGGGGCCAGCTACTTAACAGACAGGTCCAAGCTTTGCTCTGGAGTAGGTGTTTAGCAGCCAGCTGGTAATCCAGCAATGTTCTTAGAGTTTCAGGTTCAAATCTGGGCTCATGCTTTTTGAATTCTTTTACTCCATTGTGACTCTTTTTATTCTTGAAATAGTAGAACGAACACACAAATCATTGAGCGGAGGCGAGTAGCTCAGTGGATAAGAGCAGTAACCAGAGCGCCATGGACTCAAGTTCAAATCCCGTAGACCCCAGGTCAAGTCTCTGAGTGGAAAGGAATCACTCACTGACAGAGGCAGCGTTGGCTTGAGTTCAAATCTCTGAGTGAATTGGGCGGTTGTGAATCACTCAGTGATGGAAGGACCGTAGGCTCGTGTTCAAATCCTGTAGACCCCTTGCTTGAATTGCTGAGTGAAAGCATGGAGGCCATGGACAACCCACCAGTCTGCTCCAGTCCCAGGTCCCCCATGGACCTGTAACATGTGTGGGCATCACATTAGGTTGTGGACACCCTGCCTCTTCGGTCCATAGTCTGTGACATCACTGCAACATATATAATTAGACCGGGCTGTCTTACCGGGGCAGCCCATTACAAAAGCAGGGACTTAGGTTTTACATGGCCTCATATATATATATAAATCTCTCTCGCCTAGTGCTGAGACAAGGTAGTGGGCCTCAAACATTTCCCACCACCTTGTTCCACTAGGAGGGGTTTCAGGCACTGCACCTGAGCAGGCTTGCTCAGGGATTTGAACTCAGGTCTCTAGCAGCACAATCACAGCTCTTACCCAGTGAGCTATCACTGCTTCACATCTACCTACCTACTTGAGGACTACTAAGAATAAAATAAAATAAAATAAAATAAAATAAAATAAAATAAAATAAAATAAAATAAAATAAAATAAAATAAAATAAAATAAAATAAAATAAAATAAAATAAAAACAAAAAAAAACAGTCTCACATTTGTGATGGTGCCCCTGCTAGTTGCTCAGGTCACACACTCAACAACAGAAATATCAACTCTACACGATGGGCAGCATTGGCGCCACCCCCGGTTGTCCTGGATGACAGCACCCCTAATACACCCCACCACCACCATACATATTGATTTGGCTCTGAGTGAGAATTGGTTTAAGGATGGTAGAGGTTGAGCAAATCTCTGTGCCACTTTGATGTTCCATATTTCAAGTGATAACTATATCATGAAAATCCCCAGAATGGAAGAGTAATACATTGTATCGAAAGAAAAGCAGATTTTTCAGCTAAGTTGTTGATTTTCAACCAATCATACTTCTACTTCTCTCATGCATTAATTCCGTGTATATTCCAATAGGAAGGGAATCCAACAAAAAGAATGAACAAAAATAAATAAATAAATCAGAAACGCAGACAAAGGTTCAAGCCAAGGTGCCGCCCTTTATTGGATTTCATTATTCAACATTGTACAGTTATCACTCATCATATATACTCATATCAGTTTATTTATGATCTCCGTCTCTTTTGGGGGGATACTTCCTGTAGGTATACAGTGCCACTACCAGAGATGCAATTCTGACAGAACGTCTCCCGAATCCATTGTCACCACCGGACCGCCTCCAATGCGAAATATCTAAAAGAAAAAACCAACACTGAGAACACAATCCCATCTATGAATAGACCCCCCCCCCTCCCCCCCTCCCTCTCTGAAAAGATCTGACCACTGATAGCTTAAACCGGAGCTTACCGAGAGTTCTGTGCCCGGCCAGCTGTGTAGTCCACTAGATGGCGCTCCAGCACAGTTCCTTGTTCTTCGTGTCATACATGGAGACTGTATATCCTGAAATACAAGATATAATAATTCATATCTGGACACAGAGGGGAGAAATGTCACACGAGTGCAGAGAAGGGCAACCAAATCAATAAGAGGCATGGAGGAGCTCAGCTATGAGGAAAGTTTAGAGGAACTGAATTTATTCTCTCTAGAGAAGAGATTAAGGGGGGATATGATCTCCATGTATAAACACATAAGGGGGGATATGATCACCATGTATAAATACATAAGGGGGGGATATGATCACCATACCTCCCAACTTTTGAACTTCAGAATGAGGGACACTTGAGGAAGGAATTAACCTTGCATAGCGCGCTGCGGCAAATGTGGGCGTGGTCAAACTTTTGATAGTGGGAGGAGCTTAATGGGCATCATTAAACAAAACTTGGGCTTCCTTGTATCTATAAAATATGCTTTTATTATTGTTGCACAAGCAAGAGTCTCATGGATACATACATATCCCAGCACATTCATTTAAAAAAAAGGATAAAAGAATGCAGTGTTTGGAGTGCATTACGTACAAAGTGCAGGGTTGTAGGATGAGCTATATACAGAGTGCAGGGTTCTGGCATGAGCTATATACAGAGGGCAGGGTTGTAGGATGAGCTATGTACAGAGTGCAGGGTTCTGGCATGAGCTATGTACAGAGTGCAGGGTTCTGGCATGAGCTATGTACAGAGTGCAGGGTTCTGGTATGAGCTGTGTACAGAGTGCAGGGTTCTGGCATGAGCTGTGTACAGAGTGCAGGATTCTGGCATGAGCTGTGTACAGAGTGCAGGGTTCTGGCATGAGCTGTGTACAGAGTGCAGGGTTCTTGCATGAGCTGTGTACAGAGTGCAGGGTTCTAGCATGAGCTGTGTGTGTACAGAGTGCAGGGTTCTGGCATGAGCTGTGTACAGAGTGCAGGGTTCTGGCATGAGCTGTGTACAGAGTGCAGGGTTCTGGCATGAGCTGTGTACAGAGTGCAGGGTTCTGGCATGAGCTGTGTACAGAGTTCAGGGTTCTGGCATGAGCTGTGTACAGAGTGCAGGGTTCTGGCATGAGCTGTGTACAGAGTGCAGGGTTCTGGCATGAGCTGTGTACAGAGTGCAGGGTTCTGGCATGAGCTGTGTACAGAGTGCAGGGTTCTGGCATGAGCTGTGTACAGAGTGCAGGGTTCTGGCATGAGCTGTGTACAGAGTGCAGGGTTCTGGCATGAGCTGTGTACAGAGTGCAGGGTTCTGGCATGAGCTGTGTACAGAGTGCAGGGTTCTGGCATGAGCTGTGTACAGAGTGCAGGGTTCTGGCATGAGCTGTGTACAGAGTGCAGGGTTCTGGCGTGAGCTGCGTTCAGAGTGCAGGGTTCTGGCGTGAGCTGCGTTCAGAGTGCAGGGTTCTGGCGTGAGCTGCATTCAGAGTGCAGGGTTCTGGCGTGAGCTGCATTCAGAGTGCAGGGTTCTGGCGTGAGCTGCATTCAGAGTGCAGGGTTCTGGCGTGAGCTGCATTCAGAGTGCAGGGTTCTGGGGTGAGCTGCATTCAGAGTGCAGGGTTCTGGGGTGAGCTGCATTCAGAGTGCAGGGTTCTGGGGTGAGCTGCATTCAGAGTGCAGGGTTCTGGGGTGAGCTGCATTCAGAGTGCAGGGTTCTGGGGTGAGCTGCATTCAGAGTGCAGGGTTCTGGGGTGAGCTGCATTCAGAGTGCAGGGTTCTGGGGTGAGCTGCATTCAGAGTGCAGGGTTCTGGGGTGAGCTGCATTCAGAGTGCAGGGTTCTGGGGTGAGCTGCATTCAGAGTGCAGGGTTCTGGAGTGAGCTGCATGCAGAGTGCAGGGTTCTGGGTTGAGCTATGTACAGAGTGCAGGGTTCTGGGTTGAGCTATGTACAGAGAGCATGGTTCTGGGGTGAGCTATGTACAGAGTGCAGGGATCTGTGATGAGCTGTGTACAGAGTGCAGGGTTCTGGCATGAGCTGTGTACAGAGTGCAGGGTTCTGGCATGAGCTGTGTACAGAGTGCAGGGTTCTGGCATGAGCTGTGTACAGAGTGCAGGGTTCTGGCATGAGCTGTGTACAGAGTGCAGGGTTCTGGCATGAGCTGTGTACAGAGTGCAGGGTTCTGGCATGAGCTGTGTACAGAGTGCAGGGTTCTGGCGTGAGCTGCATTCAGAGTGCAGGGTTCTGGTGTGAGCTGCATTCAGAGTGCAGGGTTCTGGCGTGAGCTGCATTCAGAGTGCAGGGTTCTGGCGTGAGCTGCATTCAGAGTGCAGGGTTCTGGCGTGAGCTGCATTCAGAGTGCAGGGTTCTGGGGTGAGCTGCATTCAGAGTGCAGGGTTCTGGGGTGAGCTGCATTCAGAGTGCAGGGTTCTGGGGTGAGCTGCATTCAGAGTGCAGGGTTCTGGGGTGAGCTGCATTCAGAGTGCAGGGTTCTGAGGTGA
This sequence comes from Lithobates septentrionalis, assembly GCA_037952835.1. Classification (NCBI taxonomy): domain Eukaryota; kingdom Metazoa; phylum Chordata; class Amphibia; order Anura; family Ranidae; genus Lithobates; species Lithobates septentrionalis. The sequence continues at coordinate 165,470 of JBBDGP010003322.1, read as the reverse complement.
GCTGCATTCAGAGTGCAGGGTTTTGGGGTGAGCTGCATTCAGAGTGCAGGGTTCTGGGGTGAGCTGCATTCAGAGTGCAGGGTTCTGGGGTGAGCTGCGTTCAGAATGCAGGGTTCTGGGGTGAGCTGCATTCAGAGTGCAGGGTTCTGGAGTGAGCTGCATGCAGAGTGCAGGGTTCTGGGTTGAGCTATGTACAGAGTGCAGAGTTCTGGGTTGAGCTATGTACAGAGAGCATGGTTCTGGGGTGAGCTATGTACAGAGTGCAGGGATCTGTGATGAGCTGTGTACAGAGTGCAGGGTTCTGGCATGAGCTGTGTACAGAGTGCAGGGTTCTGGCATGAGCTGTGTACAGAGTTCAGGGTTCTGGCATGAGCTGTGTACAGAGTGCAGGGTTCTGGCATGAGCTGTGTACAGAGTGCAGGGTTCTGGCATGAGCTGTGTACAGAGTGCAGGGTTCTGGCATGAGCTGTGTACAGAGTGCAGGGTTCTGGCATGAGCTGTGTACAGAGTGCAGGGTTCTGGTGTGAGCTGCATTCAGAGTGCAGGGTTCTGGCGTGAGCTGCATTCAGAGTGCAGGGTTCTGGCGTGAGCTGCATTCAGAGTGCAGGGTTCTGGGGTGAGCTGCATTCAGAGTGCAGGGTTCTGGGGTGAGCTGCATTCAGAGTGCAGGGTTCTGGGGTGAGCTGCATTCAGAGTGCAGGGTTCTGGGGTGAGCTGCATTCAGAGTGCAGGGTTCTGGGGTGAGCTGCATTCAGAGTGCAGGGTTCTGGGGTGAGCTGCATTCAGAGTGCAGGGTTCTGGGGTGAGCTGCATTCATTGTGCAGGGTTCTGGAGTGAGCTGCATGCAGAGTGCAGGGTTCTGGGTTGAGCTATGTACAGAGTGCAGGGTTCTGGGTTGAGCTATGTACAGAGAGCATGGTTCTGGGGTGAGCTATGTACAGAGTGCAGGGATCTGTGATGAGCTATGTACAGGGTGCAGGGTTCTGAGATGAGATTTATACAGGGTGCAGGGTTCTGGGATGAGCTATATACAGGGTGCGGGGTTCTGAGACGAGCTATATACAGGGCACAGGGTACTGGATGAGCTGTATACAGGGTGCAGCAGAGGCGTAATTAGAACCTTCAGGGGCCCTGGTGCAAGAAACCATGAAGGGCCCCCCCGACCTCCAGCATGGGCCATTCCCTTCGAGCCCAGAGCCCTTCCCACTGATCCCATCACCCTTCATGGTCCCACAGCAGATTGGGCCCGGCCATGGGGGCAGAAGGCCAGGGCCTAGTTGCAAGTGCAACCTTTGCTGGTAGTTCCGCCAGTGGTGTCAGTGTGGACTGTGAATGGTGTCAGTCAGTAGGGCAGTGGACATGGTCAGTAGAGCAGTGGAAGTGGTCAGTATGGCAGAGAAAGTGGTCAGTATGGCAGAGAAAGTGGTCAGTAAGGTAGTGGACATGGTCAGTAGGGCAGTGGACGTGGTCAGTAGAGCAGTGGACGTGGTTAGTAGGGCAGTAGACATAATCAGTAGGGCAGTGAACAGGATCAGTAGTTTTTTTTTATTGTTGTTATTTTATTTTTGTTATTATTTTTTACCATTATATTTTATCCATTTTATTTTTTAGAGTTTTTTTACAGTTTTTGATGGGAGTTGGTGGCAGTGGAGGGCAGTATGATGGGAGGGGGTGTCAGTGGAGGGCAGTATGATGGGAGGGGTGGCAGTGGAAGGCAGTATGTTGGGGGCGGAGGCAGTGGAAGGCATTATGATGGGAGGGGAGGCAGTGGAGGGCAGTATGATGGGGTGGAGGGCAGTATGATGGGGTGGAGGGCAGTATGATGGGAGAGGAGGTAGTGGAGGGCAGTATGATGGGAGGAGGCGGTAGTGGAGGGCAGTTTAATAGGAGGGGGGGTTAGTGCAGGGCAGTATGATGGGAGGGATGGTAGTGGAGGGCAATATAATGGGAGGGGGTTTAGTGGAGGGCAGTATTATGGGAGGGGTGGTAGTGGAGGGCAGTATGATGGGAGGGGGGTTAGTGGAGGGCAGTATAATAGGAGGGATGGCAGTGGAGGGCAGTATAATTGGAGGGGGGCAGTATGATGGGTGGGGGTGGCAGTGAAAGACAGTATAATGGGGGGGTTAGTGGAGGGCAGTATAATAGGAGGGGGGGCAGTGGAGGGCAGTATAATAGGAGGGGGGGCAGTGGAGGGCAGTATAATAGGAGGGGGGGGCAGTATGATGGGATTGGGGCAGTATGATGGGAGGGGTGGTAGTAGAGGGCAGTATATGGGGGGGTAGTGGAGGGCAGTAAAATGGGAGGGGGGCAGTATAATGGGGGGGGGTAGTGGAGGGCAGTATGGGGGGACTGTACAGCATGACTGGAGAGGGGCAGTGTATGGGAGGGAGCAGAGTTACCATGAGTGTACTCAGAGTCAGGGCAGTGCAGGGAGCATTTCTCCTACCTTTATTCCAGCGCAGGAACAGCCTTCGGGGAAGACCCGGAGTCGGGGGCGGAGTCAGGGGCGGAGCCGGGGGCGGAGCTTAGGCGCGAAGAGGACTCCTCCTTTGGCTAAATGCTGGGGCTCCACTCAGGGAAGACCCGGAGTTGGGGGCGGAGTCGGGGGCGGAGTCAGGGGCGGAGCTTAGGCGCGAAAAGGACTCCTCCTTTGGCTAAATGCTGGGGCTCCACTCAGGGAAGACCCGGAGTCGGGGGCGGAGTTAGGGGCGGAGCCGGGGCGGAGCTTAGGCGCGAAGAGGACTCCTCCTTTGGCTAAATGCTGGGGCTCCACTCTCCTCCTTGTCGTGACGTCACTGGTTGTTAGACGCCAGGCGGGCCATGCCTAGCAACCAGTTGTTTTGGCAGTGAGCCAGGCAGCGTCTGGGGGTGAAATGAAGCGGTCGCGGCCAAAACTAGTACAGCAGGCAGTGAGGGACAGCGGCAATGCGGCAATTTTTAGGGGGGCATCAGATCGGCCAGTGGGGCAATTCCGGGACATTGTATTGTCCCGGAATGAAGCTGCCCGGGACGCGGGACAGACCTCCCACAGCGGGACTTTCACGGGCAATCCGGGACGGTTGGGAGGTATGGATCACCATGTATAAATACATAAGGGGGATATGATCTCCATGTATAAATACATAAGGGGGGATATGATCTCCATGTATAAATACATAAGGGGGGATATGATCTCCATGTATAAATACATAAGGGGGGATATGATCTCCATGTATAAATACATAAGGGGGGATATGATCTCCATGTATAAATAAATAAGGGGGGATATGAGCACCATGTATAATAGAAAATTGTTACCAAATACTTTTTTCTTTCCTGGTTTGGCGTCATGCCATCACTGTGGGGTCAACTCCACCCCCCTTGACCCCCAATAGGACCTTCCTGAATAGTAGCATAAAAAGCAGGCAGTACCTGGTGACGGTGTTCTAGTGAAGAGCTAGCGCCGGACCAGGGAGTGAATGTGCTGGCATGACGTCGAGCCAGGAAAGGAAAAATTACGGTAAGTATTTGGTAACGATTTTCCATTTTTCTGGCTCTGCGTCATGCCATCACTGCCGGATTTAACTAGCCAACCAGAGGGAGGAAAGAACAAGATATAGACACCAGGTGCTGCTACAGAAAAATTTAATATCTCGACAGAGAATTAGACAACACAGAAGCTCCTATTTGAGCACATCGGGACGACACCACATCCACCTTATAGACAGAGAGAAAGAAGAGAGAGCCCAGGATGGCGGTTTTAGCCCCTTGCATATTATGTGGTAGCTCTGCCCTGGCACCAGGAGCGCCCAATCTCAGCGCTCCTAACAAGAGGACCTTGCACCACGGGACCCTCGGTGGGATATACAGAAATATTCAGGAACGTCCGGAGCCAGGACAAAATAAGAGCACCCTCACCAGGTACTGCCTGCCTTTTATGCTACTATTCAGGAAGGTTCTATTAGGGGTCAAGGGGGTGGAGTTGACCCCGCAGTGATGGCATGATGCAGAGCTAGGAAAAATACATAAGGGGGGATATGATCACCATGTACAGTATAAAAGGCAACAGAAGACAGGTACATACATTGGCAAGCTTGGTCAAGCTCACAGCTAAATCTATGCAAGCAAGGGTGCAACCAAGACATCACATCCTGTCAGCAGAGTGAGTAACACCAGGAAGCAAAGCATACAGGGAACTGCATAGTTGCCAACATTGTAAAAAAAAAATTCGGGACACTTGTTTGGCTGTAGGCGGAGTCACACTATAATTAGGGGGCATGCGTTTGTTGGGGTGGCACAGGGTATAAGAAAAAATGCAGAGCCAAAAATGTGCGTGGTTTATGCGGAATAGTGGGCGTGGCTTAAATGGGCGTGGCTCAAAAAGGGGTGTGGTTGGAGTCTGAGATGAATGAGGGATGGAGAGGGAAAGGGGGTTTACGCGGAATAGTGGGCGTGGCTCAAAAAGGGTTGTGGTTAGAGTCTGGAGGGAGAAGGATGGAGGGACAGCAGACCCAGATCCTACACCACAATAGCAATGTGTATTCCAGAGTTTAGCAATCAGCAGATAAAGATACTGCAAACACCTGGTGTTAGCGCTTCAATCATCCCGGCACCATGGTTGTTATGGTGTTAGGATGATTGAAGCGCATTATTTCTATTATTACATTGTAAAAGAGAATGAAATCATTCAACTCACCATAATGCAGAATCAGTGGGACCCCTGAACGTGTCACCTGCCACCAGATGCCATCAGGTGCCCCCAGCAGAGTCCATCCTTACTAGACATGTGCATTCGTTTTCGTCCGAATGCATTTTCGTCCGAATTTCAGGTATTTTCGTTATCGTTTTAACAAACGATAACGAAAGTGCAGAGTCCGAAAAACGAAAGATCCGATATAAACAAATGCTTTATTTTCGTTTTCGTTGCTACAACAGTTCGATATAGATAGGAGATTCGACATGATGATGACAATAACAATCTGTGTCCATCAAACCTGTAGTCGAATGTGCCTAACCTTAGCTCTATTAGTCCAAGATTATTCTACATAGAGAGAAAAGATTCGACGTAGAGAGGAAAGATTCGACGTAGGGGAGGAAAGATTCGACGTAGGGGAGGAAAGATTCGACGTAGGGGAGGAAAGATTCGACGTAGGGGAGGAAAGATTCGACGTAGGGGAGGAAAGATTCGACGTAGGGGAGGAAAGATTCGACGTTGGGGAGGAAAGATTCGACGTAGGGAGAAAAGATTCGACGTAGGGGTGGAAAGATTCGACGTAGGAGAGGAAAGATTCGACGTAGGGGAGGAAAGATAAATAAAAATAATGATGATGATGATGAATGTTATTGGCTGATTGTAACCAAAGAGGTGGAGCAGTAAAATAGCTAGAACTAAGTACACAGTACTTTGGCTTATGGTGTCTGTTGAAAGTTCTAAGAAGATTCGACGGAGCAAGTAAACTATATGGCGTCGCACAGTTTAGCTGCTCCGTCGAATCTTCTTTGAACATTCGACAGACACCATAAGCATTCAATGACAGATTCGACCTTAATTAGGATTTTCGGACGAATGCAATTTTTAACGAAAAACGAAATAAATAACAACGAATTTCGGGAGTAACTAAATAAATGTATTTTTTGGACGAAAACGAAATTCCGAAACGAAATATTTCAGTGTGCACATGTCTAATCCTTACATCAAGTCCCCCCCGCAGAGTCCGTCCTTACATCAGGTGCCCCCAGCAGAGTGCCTCCTTACATCAGGTGCCCCCAGCAGAGTGCCTCCTTACATCAGGTGTCCCCAGGACAGTACCTCTTACATCAGGTATCCCCAGTACAATACCTCTTACATCAGGTGTTCCCAGTACAGTACCTCTTACATCAGGTGCCCCCAGCAGAGTGCCTCCTTACATCAGGTGTCCCCAGTACAGTGCCTCTTACATCAGGTATCCCCAGTAAAGTGCCTCTTACGTCAGGTTTCCCCAGTACAGTGCCTCTTACGTCAGGTGTCCCCAGTTCAGTACCTCCTACATCAGGTATCCTCAGGAAAGTACCTTTTACGTCAGGTGTCCCCAGGACAGCACCTCTTACATCAGGTGTCCCCAGGACAGTACCTCTTACATCAGGTGTCCCCAGGACAGTACCTCTTACATCAGGTGTCCCCAGCGGAGTGCCTCTTACGTCAGGTGTCCCCAGCAGAGTGCCTCTTATGTCAGGTGTCCCCAGCAGAGGGCCTCTTACGTCAGGTGTCCCCAGCGGAGTGTTGGCTGCAGATGGAGTGTTGGCTGCAGTCTAACTACATCTCCTCAAGAGTGGTGACAAGGGGGGAGAGGTGTGTGGGTGGAGGCATGGTGACTTGGGGTGTTACAGGCTGACTTGGGGAAGGGTGGAGGCATGGTGGTGATTTGGGGGTGCAGGCATGGTGGTGACTAGGCCCGAGGGGGTGCAGGCATGGTGGTGACTAGGCCGGAGGGGGTGCAGGCATGGTGGTGACATGGGGGGGAGGCGGGTGCAGGCATGGTGTTGACATGGGGAGGAGGGGGTGCAGGTATGGTGGTGACATGGGGGGGGAACAGGTATGGTGATGATATGGGGGAGGGGGACAGGTATGGTGGTGATATGGGGGGAGGGGGTGCAGGTATAGTGGCAACATGGGGGGAAAAGGTATGGTGATGACATGGGGGAGGGAGAGCAGGTATGGTGGTGATATGGTGGGAGGGGGCTGCAGGTTATGGTGGTGACATGGGGGGAGGCGGGTGCAGGTATGGTGGTGACATTGGAGGGAGGGGGGTGCAGGTATGGTGGTGCCACGGGGAGGAGGGGGGTGCAGGTATGCTGGTGACATGGGGGGTGCAGGTATGATGGTGACACGGGGGGGAAACAGGTATGGTGGTGACATGGGGAGGGGGATGCAGGCATGGTGGTGACATGGGCGGAGGGGGGTGCAGGTATGGTGGTGACATGAGGGGAGGGGGGTGCAGGCTTGGTGGTGACATGGGGGAGGGGGGGTGCAGGTATGGTGGTGACATGGGGGAGGGGGGTGCAGGTATGGTGGTGACACGGGGGGGAGGGGGGTGCAGATATGGTGGTGACACGGGGGGAGGGGGGAAGCAGTTATGGTGGTGACACAGGGGGAGGGGGGAAACAGGTATGGTGGTGACATGGGGGAGGGGGGTGCAAGTATGGTGGTGACATGGGGGGACAGGGTGCAAGGGGGAGCCAAGACCATCAGTGCACTGTCCCCAGCCAGCGGAGCCCCGGTCCTTTCATCAGTGTGACTGTGTCCCCCCCCGCTCATCGTAAGGGGGGAGCCAGGACCATCAGTGCACTGTCCCCACCAGCGAGCCCCAGTCCTTCCATTAGTGGCGCTTTTCAGACACTAGGGATGGAGCGGAGGGTTGGCGGCGGCGTGTGGAGACATTTCCTTGTGTTCCGTGGAGAGAGGGGAGGGGTCGCCAATCCCTGCAGCCAATAGGCTTCAGTGTACAATAGAATTTTCTATTTGTACACTGAAGAGAGAAGCCGAACGGCTGCCCCTCTCCTCTGCACTGAACACAAGGGGAAACAACACTGGTGGAGGTGACGGTGGCCATTTTTGTGTAGCCGTTGCCGTTTTTTGCCAAAAACATTCCAGATTTTCTCGGGACAAAACCAAAATCCCGGGAAAACAATCGGGACAAGCTTTAATCGGGACGAGGGTCCCAAAATCAGGATTGTCCCGGGAAAATCTGGACTGTTGGCAACTATGGAATTATTGTTCCAGGACTCAAGTTTCACATTGAGATTGCACTGTTTTAGGACTACAACTTCTAGCCTGCTCTGGAGGCAAAGGAACTAGAGACTCCATCTTGCTGATCTGAGGGGATTTTCTCTGACTACACGAGGCAGAGGAAGGGATTAGACCTAGGGGAGAGGTATTGCCTCCCAGGTCAGTCCACCGCGTGATTTCAGGCATCCACGGCCAGTCGGAACATCTAGCCTGAGAGAGGGGGGATCCCAGGTGCATATCAAGAGGCACCTGCATCAACGGTGTGGAGCATTCCGATGTGAGTGGACCAGTTAGGTCACTAGAAGAGCCTGTCTGTTCCAGGACGTTTGTTTGGGCCTTGACCGCAGGATTGAGTGAGAGGGCTTTCGCCCATTTGCAGGAAACAAGGACACTGCCCACAGATAGGGTTGTATGGACACTGTATACAGACATCATCGCTCTTTGTCACCTTGCTGACACCTGTAGAAGCCGCAGGACAGAAAGCCATTCAGATACAGAGACACTGGTATACAGACATCATTGTCCTTTCACCTTGCTGAGGAAGATCCTGCATTCTTTACTTGATAATCCAGGCCAGTTGTGTTGTTTGGCTCTGCTATTTATTAGTTTAAGTGCACCAACGAGAGTGGCTAGCTGAAGATACAAAGCCTCATCTTTCTTCAAAAGGACTGAAGCTACTAGCGCCATATGGGCCTGCACACATATACTCAGGGCTCTACAGTACCTTGCAAAAGTATTCACCCCCTTTGGCATTTTTCGTGTTTTGTTGCCTCACAACCTGGAATTACCATGGATTGTTTGAGGATTTGCATCATTTAATTTACAGAACATGCCCACAACTTTGAAGATGTTTTTTTTTTTTTTTTTATTGTGAAGCAAACAACAAATAGGACAAAATAACAGAAAAAAATCAATGTGCATAACTATTCACCCCCTAAAGTCAATACTTTGTAGAGCCCCCTTTTGCGGCTATCACAGCTCCAAGTCACTTTAGCTAAGTCTCTATGAGCTTGCCACATCTTACCACTGGGATTTTTGCCCATTCCTCCTTGCAAAACTGCTCCAGCTCCTTCAAGTTGGATGGTTTGCGCTTGTGAACAGCAATCTTTAAGTATGACCACAGATTTTCTATTGGATTGAGGTCTGGGCTTTGACTAGGCCATTCCAACACATTTACATGTTTCCCCTTAAACCACTCAAGTGTTGCTTTAGCAGTGTGTTTGGGGTCATTGTCCTGCTGGAAGGTGAACCTCTTTCCTAGCCTCAAATCACACACAGAGTTGTACAGGTTTTGCTCAAGAATATCCCTGTATTTAGCACCATCCATCTTTCCCTCAACCCTGACCAGTTTCCCAGTCCCGACTGCTGAAAAACATCCCCACAGCATGATGCTGCCACCACCATGTTTCAAAGTGGGGATGGTGTTCTTTGGGTGATGTGATGTGTTGGGTTTGCACCAGACATAGCATTTTCTTTGATGGCCAAAAAGTTCAAATTTTAGTCTCATCAGACCAGAGCACCTTCCTCCATACATTTTGGGAGTCTCCCACATGCCTTTTCCCAAACTCAAAACGTGCCATTTTGTTTTTTGCTGAAAGTAATATCTTTCTTCTAGCCACTCTGCCATAAAGCCCAACTCTATGGAGCGTACGGCTTATTGTGGTCCTATGTACAGATACTCCAGTCTCTGCTGTGGAACTCTGCAGCTCCTCCAGGGTTACCTTAGGTCTCTGTGCTGCCTCTCTGATTAATGCCCTCCTTGCCCAGTCCGCGAGTTTTGGTGTGCGGCCGTCTCTTGGCAGGATTGCTGTTGTGCCATGTTCTTTCCATTTGGTTGTGATAGATTTGATGGTGCTTCTAGGGACCATCTAAGATTTGGATTTTTTTTATAACCTAACCCTAATGCCGCGTACACACGAGCGGACTTTACGGCGGACTTTGCCCGGCGGACTTTGCCCGGCGGACTTTTCGACGTACTTTCCGACGGACTTTCTGAATGAACGGACTTGCCTACACACAATCCACCAAAGTCCGTCGAATTCGTACGTGATGACGTACGACCGGGCTAAAACAAGGAAGTTCATAGCCAGTAGCCAATAGCTGCCCTAGCGTGGCTTTTTGTCCGTCGAACTAGCATACAGACGTCGGACTTTTCGACCGGACTCGATTTCAACGGATAAATTTTAAACAAGTTTCAAATCTAATTCCGTCCAACTTTTGAGAAAACAAAGTCCGCTGGAGCCCACACACATCGAATTGTCCGACGAAATCCAGTCCGCCGGGCAAAGTCCGCCATAAAGTCCGCTCGTGTGTACGCGGCATGACTTGTACTTCTCAACAACATTGTCCCTTACTTGTTTGGAGAGTTCCTTGGTCTTCATGGCAGTGTTTGGTTAGTGGTGCCTCTTGCTTAGGTGTTGCAGCCTCTGGGGCCTTTCAAAAAGGTGTGTCTATGTAATGACAGGTCATATGACACTTAGATTGCACACAGGTGGACACCATTTCACTAATTATGTGACTTATGAAGGTAATTGGTTGTACCAGAGCTTTTTATGGGCTTCATAACAAAGGGGGTGAATACATACGCCAGTAGCATTGGCAGGGGGGGGGCTGATGGTGGCTGGAGCCTCAAAAGGGTCTCCGAAAAGCCCCAGCTTACACGGTTCTATTATTGGCCCCGAATGACGCCGCCAAGCGGGAACCGATCTGACCCCGAGTGCGGCTGAGTAACATAGCAGGTCCCACCTTCTGGAGCCTGCAGCGCCTATGATGGACGTCCCACTGGTCCAATGCGGGGACAGCGGGACATGTGACGTCCACCATAGGCGCTGCAGGCTCCAGCAGGCAGGAATTACAATGTGGCTGCCGCGTCACTGGCAGAAGATCCCCACTCGGCGCTTGGGCAGGCAGCTCTCCTCTTCTGTCATTGTGGCTCTGGCTGCCTGGAGCGCCTGCTGTGTGTGATGGGCGCGCCACACACTACGGCTGAGCTGCAGGAGGAGGTCACGTCACCTGAAGTCTGGTCAGGGTCAGGTAAGTCAGTGTGGGTCAGGTAGGTCAGTGTGTGTGTCAGGTAGGTAACCCCCCCCCCCCCCCCCGCACTGCTGTGCTCGGACTTCGGGCTGAAGCCCCTGTTTTTTTTTTTGCCACCTGGCAACGCCCCTGACATATGCACATGCCAATTATCAGTTTTTTATTTCTGAAAAATAGTTTTTTGCATATATTTTTTTAATTTAACTTCATCAACTTAGATTATTATGTTCCATCACATATAATTCACATTTAAAAAAACATTGAACCAAAGGCTGTAATGTAACAAAATATGTAAAAAGCCAAGGGGGGGAGGGTGAATACTTTTGCAAGGCACTGTGTATATGCAGTAGGTGTATGGGCCATTTTATCTGGGAAGCCAAGCCATTAAATATAGATTTGTAATACAGTCTTTGTAGTTGGGCCTGCGGTGTCAGGAGACAGAAGGGAGAGGTCTGACATAAAGAGGGTCAGTCTTCTGCTCTCCTCCTGCCTGGACTCATAGAGCCAAATCTGATTAGAGGCAACCAATCCGATATAAAGTGTTGTATTGTGATTTATTTGCCATTTAAGTGTGCCTCTGCTCTGGGCGGTATTCTAAGGTTTGGAATCTCCTGAAAGCAGCCCGAATATAGTACAGAGCTACATTGCTCCTAATTTCAGTTATTGCTCTCCAGCAGCGGCGGCTGGTGCTCAAAATTTTTTTTTTGTGGGAGCCAAAAAATATTGAAAAAAAACAAAACAAAACATCAACCGCTGTCACTGTGCCCATTAAACGCTGCCACTGTGCCCATCAAATGCAGTCACTGTGCCATCAATTGCAGCCACTGTGCCACCAAACGCTGCCACAGTGCCCAAATGGAGCCACTGTGCCCAAATGGAGCCACTGTGCCCATCAAATGCAGTCACTGTGCCCAAATGCTGCCAATGTGCCATCAATTGCAGCCACTGTGCCACCAAATGCTGCCACAGTGCCCAAATGGAGCCACTGTGCCCAAATGGAGCCACTGTGCCACCAAACGCTGCCACTGTGCCACCAAACGCTGCCACTCTGCCCAAATTCTGCCACTCTGCCCATCAATTGCAGCCACTGTGCCAAAAGCCGCCACTGTGCCCAAACACTGCTAGCGTGCCCATCAAATTCTGTGACCCCCCGCCCGGCACTTACCTTGTCTTGGTGGGGCAGCGGGTGACGGCGACGAGCGGGGTCCTTCATGCGTCTCCTGCCGTCCTCTCCTCCTGATAGGTATCCAATAGCGGCGCCTGTCGTTTCAGCCAATCGGGTGACAGGTAACAGACCCGAGCACCTGATTGCCGGAAAGGCGGTTCAGTGTTCTGAATATTCGCTTTCCTTCTCTTTTCTAACACAGCTGGGTGAACTGCAAAGCATGGCACTCGCTGTTTACCTTTTTTGACACCTATAAGAGCCTATGGCTCTAATCAGGTGCTTAAAAACAAAAACAAAAACCTGCCGCTGTAATTCAGGCGCCCTGCGCCCGAAAAGGGGCCAGGTGCCTGAATAGGGGGGTGGTAGCAGCGGCCATGGATAGATTCATGCAATGCATGAATCTATCCATTGGGCATAGAGGGGGTGGCTGGAGAGAAGGGGGCCGCCCCTGTGCGCCATATGGACGCACCGCCACTGCTGTCCAGTTGATGACTTGAATATATACTGTTACTGTTTGTTACTTTTCCACAGAAATATTGCAGTAAAGACAATTTATGCATTTTATCATAACGTGTTTGTTTCTCATTGGTCATTGTACTTACACTATTACCAGGTGTGCCAACAGGGGGCAGAGACTGTTATCGGGGTTGAGAGGCAGAGTACGCAACAAACATAATTAAGTGTCTCCTGCGTTACAATTCAGATGTGTCAGAACAATCGGGCTGGCATGTTTCTTCTAGATAAACAAACAATATTTAACCTCTTAAGGACCAGCCAATGCAGTTGTACTGCGGCAGGTTGGCTCCCCTGCGCCAATCGCCGTCATTGTACGTCGGCTCGCACAGGTGGCGCGCTCGCTACACGCGCTGCGGGAGCGTTGCCGGCGGGTCGGGCGGACTCAGTGTCCGCCGGCGACCCACGATCACGTAGTACCAATGGCGTCCCTAGGGGGGGGCCGAGGGGGCCCTGATCGCCCCCGACATTATGCTGTACCCCACCATGTGTCCCCCCCCCCCCCAATTAAAAAAAAATATTTTTTTTTTACAAAAAGGCAATGTCTAAGAGGGAGAGCGCCCCCAGGCAGCTCCTGCGGGTGATTCCGCCCACCTCCCTCTACTCGCTGACACTGCATAATGCGAGCGCTCACACAACCATGGCTGCCTGATCTGCTCCTTCCTCATTGGCAGAGAGAAGAGCGAGTTGCAGGAAGGACTCCACCAGGACTCTCAGTTACTAAAAAAACAGACTGATTTCTCCCGTCCTTAGGACAGAAGAACCAGCCTGTAAATTCCAAGAGATGCCAGACCAGCGCTGTCAATAGCAGGAGCAGGTCACCAAGAGGACCCCACAGTGGCAGAACACCAGGGCCCGGTGGCAAGACAACCTTTGCAACCCTGATAGTTCTCCCACTGCTTTGGACCCTTATATTTTCTTGGTATGCTGGTGACATATATCTCTTGTTCTCTGTCACCCTGGGGGGCCCCAATACAGTAGGAAGGGAGCTCACTGCAGAACATGTGAAAGGGCCATTGTGGGATCGTAGTAAAGGGGACCAGGATAGATTATATATATATATATATATATATATATATATATATATATATATATATATATATATATATATATATATATATATATATATATATATATATATATAATGCATTTTATAGTTGCCCCCCTACTTTTGTTCCTGTCCCCCCATGTGCCCCCCCTAAATATGAAAGCTGGAGACGCCACTGCCTAGTACAGAGGCAGAATAGGGATCTGCCTTTTTAAACAAGGCGATTCCCCATTCTGACAGATGACATGACAGAGACCTACTGTTCCCAGTGATCAGGAACAGCGATCTCTGTCCTATCCCAGGCAGCCCATACCAACCCCCCCCCCCCCCCTACAGTTAGAACACACCCAGGGATACCAGTTAACCCTTGATCACCCCCTAGTGTTAACCCCTTCCTTGCTCAGTGCATTTTTATAGCACTGATCAATGTAATAATGTCACCGGTCCCCCCCAAAAAAGTGTCATTTGGGGTTAGATTTGTCTGGCGCAACGTCGCAGTCCCGCTAAAAATCGCAGCTCGCCGCCATTACTAGTGAAAACAATAACAAAATAAAAATAGTCCCTAAATCTATCCCATAGTTTATAGACGCGATAACTTTTGCGCAAAAAATTGGGGTCTTCTCCAAACTGTTACCCACAAAGATCAAAACTCTCAACTGTCTGAAATGTCTTTGTATACTGTAGCATTACCAGTACCCTTCACTGGAAGCATCCAAACTTCAGTTATTTGGAGGGGGTTCCACATACAGTAAAACCTTGGTTTGAGAGCGTTTTGCAAGACAGGCAAAATTTTTTAAATAAATTTGGACTTGATATACAAGCAATGAGTTGATATACGAGTAGCGTCACAACTGAGTATAAAAGAGAAGAGAGGTGCCTCTAAGTGTAGCAATATGGTTACATTTAATGAAGGTACAACATTTAGCAACATATTGCTACACTTAGAGGCGCCTCTCTTCTCTTTAATACTCTCTAGATCAGTGATGGAGAACCTCGGCACCCCCAGATGTTTTGAAACTACATTTCCCATGATGCCCAACTACACAGTGCATAAGTATCATGGGAAATGTAGTTCCAAAACATCTGGGGGGGTGCCAAGGTTATCCTTCACCGATCTAGATCCTGCTGGATTTTGGCTTCTTATCCACTTACACTGCAGAGTACATGAGCATCATTGGAAATGTAATTCCAAAACATCTGGGGGGTGTGCCAAGGTTCTCCATCATTGATCTAGATCAGGGATCCTCAAACTACAGCCCTCCAGCTGTTGTGGAACTACACATCCCATGAGGCATTGTAAAACTCTGACATTCACAGACATGACTAGGCATGATGGGAATTGTAGTTCCTGAACAACTGGAGGGCCATAGTTTGAAGACCCCTGATCTAGATCCTGCTGGATGTTGCTTCTAATCCACTTACACTGCAGAGTGCATGAACACCATGGGAAATGTAGTTCCAAAACATCTGGGGGTGCCAAGGTTCTCCATCACTGATCTAGATCCTGCTGGATTTTGCTTCTAATCCCCTTGTGGACGGACATTTTATGGTTACACAACCTGGTCACATTGCTATAATCTTTTTTTATATGGATTATAAACTGAAGGACCTATGAATAAATGGTTGTGGAAGGAATCATTTGAGTTTCCATTATTACTTACGGGGAAATTCTCTTTGATATACAAGTGCTTTGGGGTACAAGCATGTTTCTGGAACGAATTATGCTCGCAATCCAAGGTCTTACTGTGTAATGGATGTGATTAAGGGTATCATAAAATGTCTATTCCAATAAATATATATATAGTACATGCTTTATATACCTGACATTTATATCTCAGCCTTAAAACATATACAGTGGAACCTCGGATTACGAGCATAATCCATTCCAGGAGTATACTCGTAATCCAATGTACTCGCATATCAAAGCGAGTTTTCCAATTGAAGTCAATGGAAACGAAAATAATTTGTTCCGCATTGACTTCAATGGGATGCAATACCGCATGTGGCCAGAGGCGGGAGGCGCCAGAGAGCCTCGGAATTGGCCGAAAAGGCTCGAGGGAGACTTCGGCAAACCTCGGAAAGACTCCGTTCATGAGCCTTTCCAAGGTTTGCCGAGGTCAGCTGAACTGTCCTCGGGCCTTTCTGTGCATTTCCAAACGGCGCCAAATCGGCGACTTTTGGCTCTGCTCGGCTCCGGCGCCCCCCACCTCAGACCAAAAACTGTACTGCACACCGCTTTTGGCCTGAATCCTGCTCGTGTTGCGAGACAACACTCTCAAACAGATAGTTAGGAATTTTAGAAATGCAGTGCTCGGTTTGCGAAAACCTCGTTAACCGTGTTACTCGCAAACCGAGGTTCCACTGTACAGCAGATATCAAAGCTTTCCTCTCTCTTACTGTGGAACTGCAAGAGTTAACAAAAAGTTTGCGCCTGCTTCCTGAGAATACATTCAGAAATATAACAACCTAACACCAATGGATCAAAAGAAGCAAGAAATGCTGCAAGAACAAAGCTACTTCCTCAAATGATCACCCAGCTAAAACCAATGTTTTATCACTATGTGTATTTTTATATTTGTGGTTGCTTTGTGGTTTGCATGCGCCAGTCTTGTCAGATTTCATATGTTCCAGCCTTCGTAAATCCCCTTTATTGCATTTAGGATTCTTTTTTACTTTTTTTTTATTTTTTAAATCAAAAAGAAAGAAAGAAATATATTATACAGATACGAATGAATTAATTTTCTGCGTTTCTGTGAAACAGAAAGCATTTTTTTGTGTTGCCGAGTCATCTACTGCATGGTTGTCCTCTTTTGGCCAAACGATGAAACCCGACGCTCGTGTATACAAATAGAGGTAAGGGGGAAAAAAAACATCAAATCAACGTTACGTAACCAAATGTTGCTATGAGTATTCGGTTATGACTGGAAGACCATTTTTAATTAAACAGATCAGGTACTGCAAGGCAGAGGAGTCATATGGTACTAATAGAAAGGGATGAGAAAACCCCCCAAAAAGTGGCCAACAGTAAATAACTAGACTGTAGAACTTGGAGAAAGGTTTACGTCAAAAGGGTAGCTGGATCACGGCATACATCAGAAATAACCAAAAACAGGTTCAAAGCCAGCCTGTACTTCACCCATTCAGAGCCAAGAAATGGGTGCGGGGGCTGCAGGTTGGGCACCAGGAGGGTATGAAAACACCGACCTCAGCACTGCCCCCCCCCCCCCCCCCCACACCATTCCACCTGATGAGGCCACCACAGTTGGCCTCATGGATGGCACAGCCCAGCTCCCAGGTATGGAGGAGCATGCAACTAGGCTGGGCCAAACTAACAGGAACTCCGTAACCCTATTTAAAGTGGAGTTCCGGCAAAAACATTTTTTTTAATTGATCCTAGCATTATTACTAATTTAATAAAAGAAGAAGGAGTATACAACGATCGTGATCAATTTCGGTAAAATATAAATTTCTTACTGTAATATCCTCTCCCTCCGTTTGCGGCCGTTGCCATCATGATTGTGGGCATGTGAAGCCCAATCCAGATCACTTCCTGGATTAGCTTTGGAGAGGGGCATGCTGGGTATCCAGCATGACCCTCTCGATCTCGCGCATGAGCGATTCACCGGCAGCCGTAGTGATTTTTTTAATCACAGTACTGCCCACAGACTCCTGGGAAATGGTGTGTCATTACCCAGGAGCATAGACGGGGGAGGAAGTCACGAAGAGCTTTGCGGACCAGGAAGTGGCAGATTACGAGGACTACATAGCAACAGGGCGTTTAGAAAGTATAAAAGAAATTGTTTTCCTCCAAATGTTTGTTTATCAGTTAAAAAGGAGTCTTTTAATGCAAAGAATTTTTTTTTTAGGGTGGAACTCCGCTTTAAGTTACAACTCTGGCGACTTGTAGCTTAAACATGAAAGATGAGAAGCTACAAGCATCACTTCAAAGCCAAGCTGAACCTCCTTTGTTTTTAATAATTGTGATATGTAGGCTGTTTAAAAAAAGCAAAGGGCCCCTTTAAATGGACCCCTATGTGTCAACCCATACACAAAAAAAAAAAAAAAAAAAAATAACCCATAATAAAATTAATAACAATTTCCAATAAAAATAAAATAAATAAATAATAAAATACGATTTTCAAAACTATATTATTGTTTCCAAGCAGAATAAAAACTGTTAACAAGGGAACCTTTTTTTAAAGTTTAGTTACACATGTGAATGTAATCACCATAATATACAGTAGATTTGATTGTGCGCATAAAGCTTTGAAATGTTGAAATGTCTGTGCACAATTAGTGTACATCTGGGCAAAATAAAATGAAATTAAAAAAAAAAAAAAAAGAAAAAAAAAAGGCACATAAGAAATACACGCACATTTCCCCAAGTACAGAAAAATACCTAGAGGAAAAAAAAAATTCTCTAAGTGCAGCAAAATTACATGTGAATCTGCCAGAAATCCAGTGAGCTCCTAACTTCCTGTAGTGAGCTGACAGATCTCTGCTGCACCAAAATCCTCCCAAAAAATGTTGAAAGTGCAGAAATATACCAATTACTTTGCCAGAAATAACCAAAGTAGCCTGAGCATGTCTGGACAAAAAAAAAAAAAAAATGCCCGGTGGTTTTCTCTACATCTCTGTATTGCGTGCACATTTTCCTATTTTGTGCTTTTTTTTCCCCCAAAAAAATATACCTGGGCAAAAAATAAAATAAAAAAGGTCATCTATATAAAAAAAAAAAAAATATATATATATATATATATATATATATATATATATATATATATATATATATTTTGCCAAGGTGATGTTCTCTACTTGCATCTTTTCTGGGGAAAAAAAAAAAACCCAAAATGGTGCTAGCCCTTGCGTGGGTGGAACCATAGCATGTTAGCTACTTGTTAAAAACTTGAATAAAAATGATTGAAACAGAAAAAAAAAGCACAAAATGGGAAAATGTAAATGCAATACAGAGATATAGAAAAAAAAATACCTAGGCAAATTGATTTTTTTTTTGTCCACAAATGCTCAGGTTTATTTGGATATTTCTGGCAATCAATGGGTATATTTCTGCACTTTCAGCATTTTGTGGGAGGATTTCGGTGCAGCAGAGACAGCGCTGTCAGCTCACAATAGGAAGTTAGGAGATCACTGGATTTCTGGCAGATTCATGAGTAATTTTATTATATATATATATATATTATATATATTCTGGTAATGGGGTGAGTTACTTCTCATATATCTATTGTTCTCCTGGAGCAGTCACGGTGGGCTCCCAATGATCCACCAATATTCAATAGAAAAAAAAAAAATTAATAATAATAATAATAAAAAAAAATAATATTATATATATATATATATATATATATATATATATATATATATTTTTTTTTTTTTATTATTATTATTTTTTTATGTATGTGTATATATATATATATATATATATTTTTTTTTTTTGTATGTGTGTGTGTGTGTATATATATATATATATATATATATATATATATATATATATATATATATATATATATATATACACATACATATATACACACACATACACAAACACACATATGTATACATAAAGTCTACACACCCGTTAAAATGTCAGGTTTCTGTGATGTAAAAAAAAAAATGAGACAAAGCTAAATCATTCTGAACTTTTTCCACCTTTAATGTGACCTATAATCTGTACAACTCAATTGAAAAACAAACTGAAATCTTTTAGGTGGAAGGAAGTAAAAATAGAAAAAAAATAAAAAATAATGTGGTTGCATAAGTGTGCACACCCTCTTATAACTGGGGTTGTAGTTGTGTTCAGAATTAAGCAATTACATTCAAACTCATGTTAAATAGGAGTCAGTACACACCTCCCATCGTTTAAAGTGCCTCTGATTAATCCCAAATAAAGTTCAGCTGTCCTAGTAGGTCTTTCCTGACTTTTTCCAAGTCGCACCCTACAGCAAAAGCCATGGTCCTCAGAGGGCTTCCAAAGCATCAGAGGGATCTCATTGTTAAAAAGGTATCAGTCAGGAGAAGGGTACAAAAGAGTTCCCAAGGCAATATATATACCATGGAACACAGTGAAGACAGTCATCATCAAGTGGAGAAAATATGGCACAACAGTGACATTACCAAGAACTGAACGTCCCTCCAAAATTGATGAAAAGACGAGAAGAAAACTGGTCAGGGAGGCTGCCAAGAGGCCTACAGCAACAAAGGAGCTGCAGGAATATCTGGCAAGTATTGGCTTGGTACATGTGACAACAATCTCCCGTATTCTTCATATCTCTGGGCTTTGGGGTAGAGCGGCAAGACAGAAGCCTTTTCTTATAAAGAAAAACATACAAGCCAGGCTAAATTTTGCAAAAACACATCTGAAGTCTCTGAAAAGCATGTGGGAAAATGTGTTATGGTCTGATGAAACCAAGGTTGAACTTTTTGGCCATAATTCCAAAAGATATGTTTGGTGCAAAAACAACACATCACCAAAAGAACACCATACCCACCGTGAAGCATGGTGGTGGGCAGCATCATGCTTTGGGGCTGTTTTTCTTCAGCTGGAACAGGGGCCTTAGTCAAGGTAGAGGGAATTATGAACCGTTCCAAATACCGGTCAATATTGGCACAAAACCTTCAGGGTTCTGCTGGAAATCTGAACATGAAGAGGAACTTCATCTTTCAGAATAACAACCACCCAAAGCATACATCCAATTCAACAAAGGAATGGCTTCACCAGAAGAAGATTACAGTTTTGGAATGGCCCGACCTGAATCCCATTGAAAATCTGTGGGGTGATCTGGAAAGGGCTGTGCACAGGAGATGCCCTCGCAATCTGACAGATTTGGAGTGTTGTTGCCAAGAAGAGTGGGCAAATATTGCCAGGTCAAGGTGTGCCATGCTGATAGACTCATACCCCATGCTTCAACAACGTATTCATTTAAGGGTGTGCCCACTTATGCAACCATATTAAAATTTTATTTTTACTTACCTCTGCCTAAAAGATTTCAGCTTGTTGTTCAACTGAGTTGTACATTTTATAGGTCACATTAAAAGGTGGAAAATGTTCTGAAATTATTTATCTTTGTCTCATTTTATTTTACATCAGGGAAACCTGACATTTTAACAGGGGTGTGTAGACTTTTTATATCCGCTGTGTATATATAATTTTTTTACATTTATACATTCTTTTTTTTATTTTGCCCAGACATACTTCGGCAACTGTATTTCCATATGACAGGCCATGTCTCCCGTCCAGTAGATCATCAACTCAGCCTTTACTGTTCTGTTGTTGCCGTCAGTTATCTCGTGGTGACCAAAGTCTCTATGCGTCGGCCATTTTTACCTAATGGACTAGTAGCCACCCAGCTGGAGTCTCTACAAATGTATATATATGAAGCACAATCATAAACACTAGAACACAGAAAAACATGTAAAAACGTAAAAGCCTTAATCAAATATAACTTTAGAACGAATTTAATTAATAATTTAAAATGCATACGAACTGAAAACAAAAAAAAGATTCCCTTTAAAAAGAATCATCCAATAAAACGCAAATTTAGATCCTATCTATTGTAATTTGAATGAAACTCTATATACTTGTACAATACTAACAGTGCAAAGTCCACAATCTCTGACCACGATTGTTTTTTTTTTTATCGAGTGATTTGGCTTTCCTTCCTAGTGAAGGATAAAATGATAAACATAAAAATACACGGCGATGTACAGTATATATTTGAAAAGTGCAACACGAATAGCTGTACTTTACAATACACTGACACTACGGGGCGTTTTCATAACATATATACACGTGAAACTGCGTATACATTCATTCTGCGCAAGTGGGGGGCGAACTCGAAAGTTATCCGGTTATTTCGCCATCTTCTCTCCAGGTTGAATGTTATTCATTCATACAGAATAGAGCGAATCAGGAAATTACTGCATTATGGCCACTAGATGGCGGTACTCATAGGAAATGAATATTTACTACGATCCTCAGCTTCATCTTCTAGTGGCTCTATTTTTTAGGACTGAATGACATTTGGCCTGGAGAAAAAAAAAAATAGCCTAACATTCGATGTTTCCATCATTCGCATAAAATGGATTGTATATGCAGTTTTACCAGCTCTCAGTTTTTTTTTTTTTTATACACCCCTAGGTAGTTTAGACAAAGAGCGGGAAAAACGCTTTTCATACAACCTCTAAGTTCTTTTACTTAACGCGTATGTCTGTGCAATAAAAAAAAAAGATGCAATCTATCAATGCTGCAAATACAGTGAAATACCGATCGATCTTACCAGAAATCCAACGAACTGACTGCACTGATATCCCAAGCAAGCAAAAAAACTAAAAGGAAATAAAACAAAAAAAAAAACGGAAAAAAGTAAAAAAAAAAAAAATTGGGATGCATCGGTGCCGATAGAGTATTTTCACAAGTACTTGGGAAAATTCTCCCGATATCCGAAACTTTGCGGTGTGATTTGTGTCTATACAAAATGAATGGGGGCGCAAAATTACACTGCAAAGAATCGCATGCCATTTGAACAGGAATGCGGTGCGATTCCTGTCCGAATCGCTTGCGGTTCCCCCCACCGCTGCTGTGTGAACCCAGGCTGAAAACACGAAGACAAGCCTGGGTTCAACACAGGAGTGGTGGGGGGAAACCGCATGCGATTCAGGCAGGAATTGCACCGCATTTCTGTTCAAATCGCATGTGATTTTCAGAACAATTCGCGCCCCGCATTCACTTTGTATGGATGCATATCGCAAAGTATTGGCGAGTATTTGACCAAAAGTATCGGTATTTGTACTTGCCGATAAAAATCCGGTATCGTGCATCCCTAGTAAAAAAAAAAAAAAAAAACTAAAAAGAAAAACCAACAACCAAAAAAAAAATGAAAAATAAAAAATAAGGAAAAAAACCCCCAAAAAAGAAAAAAGAAAAATAGTAAGCAAAAGTAAAAAACAAGAACAAAAAACAAAAAAATAGAAAACAAAAAGCAAACAAAAAAAAAAAAAACAACAAAGACAATGAAAAACAAAAAAATTGAAAAAGACCCAGGAAAATATAAAAAAGACAAAAACAAAAAAGTAAGAAACAAGAGCAAAACAAAAAAAATGAAAACAAAAAGCAAAAAACATAAAAAAAACAACCAAAAAGAGAATGACAAACAAAAAATTGAAAAAGACCCAGATAAATATAAAAGACAAAAAAAAAAAGTAAAAAACAAGAGCAAAACCAAAAAAAAAATGAAAACAAAAAACACAAAGATAAAAAAAACAACCAAGGAGAATGAAAAACAAAAAATTGAAAAAGACCCAGATAAACATAAAAGACAAAAAGAAAGTAAAAAACAAAAAGATTGAAAACAAAAGCACAAACATAAAAACAAGAAAGGAAAAAACTAATAAGAATTTAAATATAAAAAAAAAGGGGGGGGCAGACTCCATGAATCACTTGCTTTTCTTTATGTTGTCACTCATCTATGTTGAGCAGTTTTGGCAGACCTGCCCAGTTTTCTGTTGGAATACAAAAGAGATCCTCCCTTTTATGTTATGGAGATGAAGGGAGTGGGAGGGCTTATGTATGACAGTGAAAGGACTGGGCGGGGCTGACAACACAGCTTCGAATTTCAGTGCAGCAGAGGCAGCGTTGTCACCTCATTACAGGAAGTTAGGTGCTCACTTGATTTCTGGCAGATCATCAGATATTTTTCTTGTACTAGCAACATTTTAAAGGGACAATACATGGGAAATGCGCATGCATTGCATAGAAGTACCAATTTTTTATTTTCTTTTTAATTTCGCCCGGACATACACTTTAAAACATGGCGGCTGCACAGGCTAGATTTTAGTAGCGGGATACTACAGCCAGGCTTCTGTTCATGGAGTCTAACATGACACGCTCACATCATTCTTGCTTTGCAGTCTGTTTCTGTAAACTTTACGATATTTGGACTACTTGGCCAACCAAAGTCACCGAATCGTCCAATCAGTGACCAGATAACACACTGGCGTAAGTCTCAAGAAGCAGCAAGGCAAAAAAAAAAAAAAAAAAGGCGACTGTGGCAAAGGTGCATTTCTCAGGTGGGAACTGCCTGTCGGTCACTGCATGGAGCATCCGCTGGGCGGCAGAGAGTCCTGCAAGGTGATGGCCACCGATTTGGAGAGGTAGGTCATTGTGCCGAAGCGTCCGCTGGGGGCGCTGTCATACAGCAAGCAGCAGATTCCAGTTCCGGGGTCAACTTTCAGCATGGCGTCGTCTGCGCCGAGCACTTTCTGCCGAGAGGAAAAAAAAAAAAGAACGAACGTTACAATATTATTAATATACGGGAATGATATACTGCGGATAGTACGGCACTTTTTCAAAAAAAAGGAGAAGGTACAGTCTCCAAATACAAGAGGATTGGGAGAGCCTTTGCCATGAGAGCTAGCAATCTAAAAAGGGAGTGACCCCGTTACTGGTGGACTTTGATGAGATGTGAGGCCTCTAATGTGATGGGGGGCTCTGATGTGATGGGAGGAATCATGTAGAGGGGGGATCTCTGACGCACAGGGGAACCTTCGATGTGATGGGGGGCCTCTGATATAAAGGGGAACCTCTGATATAAATGGGGACATCTATTGTGATGAAGGGATGTCCGCTGTGATGGGGGGGGGGGGGACATCTATTGTGATGAAGGGAAGTCTAATGTGATTGGGGGGGTGGGGGGAGACATCTATTGTGATGAAGGGATGTCTTCTAAAGTGATTGGGGGGGGGGGGCATCTGATGTGATGAGGGGATGTTGGATGTGATGAAGAGATCTCTGATAAAAAAGCGGGGGCATTCGATGTGATGGGGGGGGGGGGATCTCTGATGTGAAGGGGAGGGGGACATTTGATGTGATGGGGGACTTATGTATAGGGGGTCCTCTGATGTTTAGTAGGGGTGGGGATGACTTTATGTATAGGGGTCTCTGATGTGATGGGGGGGACCTCGGATTTGAAGGTTGGGGACTCATATATAGAGGGTCTCTGATGGGATGGGGGACCTCTAATGTGAGGGGGGGGGACGTTTTATGTGATGAGAGGATCCCGGATGTGATGGGGGGGGTCTTCTGATGTTGAGGGGGGTGGGGATGGCTTATGTATAGGGGGTCTCTTATGTAGAGGGGTTTCTGATGCACAGGGGGACCCGATGGGAAGCATCTGATTTAATGGGGGTCCTCTGATGTGTAGGAAGAACTGTGACTGGATGGGTTGCCTCTGATGTGAAGGGGAGACTTTGATGTGATGGGTGAAGACTTTGATGTTTTTTTTGGGGGGTGGGGGGGTGACTCATATATAGAGGGTCTCTGATGTGATGGGGAAACTCTGATGTAATGGGGGGACCTCTGATGTGAAGGTGTGGGGGGGGACATTAGATGTGACGAGGGAGTGTTTGATGTGATGAGGGGATCTGGGATGGTGGGGGGGAACACCTGATGTGATGAGGGGATCTGGGATGTGATTGGGGGATGGGGGGACACCTGATGTGAAGAGGGGGAACCTTTAATGTGTTGAGGGGGCGTCTGATGGAGGATCTCCGATGCGATGATGGAAGATCTCCGATGCGATGATGGAAGATCTCCGATGCGATGATGGAAGATCTCCGATGCGATGATGGAAGATCTCCGATGCGATGATGGAAGATCTCCGATGCGATGATGGAAGATCTCCGATGCGATGATGGAAGATCTCCGATGCGATGATGGAAGATCTCCGATGCGATGATGGAAGATCTCCGATGCGATGATGGACGATCTCCGATGTGATGATGGAAGATCTCCGATGCGATGGAGGGGATCTCCGATGCGATGGGGGGGGATCTCCGATGCGATGGGGGGGATCTCCGATGCGATGGGGGGGATCTCCGATGCGATGGGGGGGATCTCCGATGCGATGGAGGGGATCTCCGATGCGATGGGGGGGGATCTCCGATGCGATGGGGGGGATCTCCGATGCGATGGGGGGGATCTCCGATGCGATGGGGGGGATCTCCGATGCGATGGGGGGGATCTCCGATGCGATGGGGGGGATCTCCGATGCGATGGGGGGGATCTCCGATGCGATGGGGGGATCTCCAATGCGATGGAGGGGATCTCCGATGCGATGGGGGGGATCTCCGATGCGATGGAGGGGATCTCTGATGCGATGGGGGGGACCTCTGATGTGAAGGGGGGGACCTTTGATGTGATGAAGAGACGTCTGATGTGAGGAGGGGACGTCTGATGTGAGGAGGGGACGTCTGATGTGAGGAGGGGACCTCTGATGTGAGGAGGGGACCTCTGATGGGAGGAGGGGACCTCTGATGTGAGGAGGGGACCTCTGATGTGAGGAGGGGACCTCTGATGTGAGGAGGAGACCTCTGATGTGAGGAGGGGACCTCTGATGTGATGAGGGGACCTCTGATGTGATGAGGGGACCTCTGATGTGAGGAGGGGACCTCTGATGTGATGAGGGGACCTCCGATGTGAAGGGGGACTAGGGGCCTCCAGATTTTGCATACTTTTAAGGGTGCTGTGACTGAAAAAAGATTAGGAAACTTGGATATAAATCCCTGTATTAATACATCTCAGCCGGTGTTGGTATGTGGATGGTATTCTGTCCACAGATGTGAACATTGATGTGATCATTGCAGATGACGTTGAACACACCATGAGCGGGTTGTAATCTATTATACATAGGAAGAGGACGGCTCCTAACCTGCTCTTCGCAGAAAAGCTCATTAGCGATGCGAACAATCTTCTCCACATGGATGATTCCCCCCACACACTGTATATCCACTTCAGCAAGCATGGTCAGGACCAATATGGCCTCCACCAGCAGCTGCCGGTACTCCGGCTGAGGCACGCGGTTCAAGACGGACTCCACATGTGCTGAGAATTTCAACTCGCCCGGCGTCATCTGTAATTAGGAAAATCCCATTTAAAAATCAGCTACAAAATTGTGCAAAAACTTAAAACGGTTTAAAGAGACCCTGTCACCACATCGTTCATTTTCTTATACAATTATATGTGCATTTATTATAGTATTTTTTACACGCCATTTCCCTTGTATAGACATTCAAAATCCCCGAGACTGCTGCTGGGTGCCGTCATCTTGGAATGATGTCAGCAGCCCCAGAAGACTAAAGGGCTTTGACGAGCAAGAAGAGGAGCTGGGCCAGCACAAAAAGCATTTTGACACTTTCGAAAGGAGGAGATTACTATGATGGGCAAGGAGGAAATAGCCGGGCCAGCACAGAAATTAGACAGGGAGAGAGCTGTGTCGTGCAAGGAGGAGGAAGCTGGGCCAGCAAAGTTATTAGACACTCCCAGAGGTGGAGAGGGCTATGGCATACAACGAGAGAGGAGCTGGGCCAGCACAGAAAGCAATTAGACATTCACAGAGGGGGAGAGGACTATGATACGCAAGGATGGGGATTCTGCACAGAGTCTGGCCAGGAAATTTTGCATTAGCAGCTGTGCAGCTGCTACAGTACCCCCCTGGCAGGTGACATGGGCTCACCCGAGGAATGGAGTGATGACTTAGAAACCCTAATGGTCTCCAGCCAGAAGGTTGTGGTTCACAGGATTACACCATCAACCTGCCACCTTGGATGTGGTGTCAGAACCCCAGATGATCTAAAGAGGGGGAAGCTAGGTTAGTACAAAAAGTAATTCGACACTCCCAGAGGAAGAATAGGCATGAAGAGGGGCTGGGCCAGCACAAAAACTATTTAGACACTCCCAGAGGGGGAGAGGGCTATGACATGGCAAGAGGGGGATGCTAAGGGAATTAACAGGAGGAGATTACTATAACGGGCAGGGGGGGGGGGGATAGCTGGGCCAGCACAGAAATTAGACACTCCTAGAGGGGGGGGGGGGGAGGGCTATGACATGGCAAGAGGTGGAATGCTGAGGAATTGACACTCCTGAAGAAGTCAAATTTGCTAGCAGGTTCAGAGGCCCATTGCAAGTGAATAGAGAACTGTATATGGAATGGAAAAAAGCTGCAAGTAAGAATTTTGCATACTTGATTTTCCGGGCATTTACCGGCAGGAGAGGGCTATGACATGGCAAGAGGTGGAATGCTAAGGAATTAACACTCCTGAAGAAGTCAAATTTGCTAGCGGGTTCAGAGGCCCATTGTAAGTGAATAGAGAACTGTATATGAAATGGAAAAACGCTGCATGTAAGCATTTTGCATACTTTATTTTCTGGGCTTTTACCGGCAAATTTCTAAAGGGTTCCTTAAAACATTGCAGACAAGAAACCATTAGGTAATGTACGAATCAAGCATTTGTCCAAAGCTGAAATGCCAATTTTTGGTGCACTGACTCTATGCAATGCCGTACCTCGCGTGTGCTGGAAGAAGGCAGGACAAACCCCTCCACAGACAATCCATGGCACTGAAAAAAAAAAAACAACATTTGAGAGACTCTGGCTTTTCCATGACTCTTCTTGTAATGTAAAGAATATGTATAAAACCCTCACCTTCTGCAAAATTGACCAGACTTTCTGGTAGAAGCCAACTGGTACTCTGTTCAAAGCCCCATCCAGTCTTCTTCTGCGGAGCCACTGCCCTTGTCGGGTCTCGGAGGCGTTATAGTCATCGGATGAGGTTGCGCTAAAAACGTCACCAGAAGCAGAAAGAGAATCGCCAGGCCTCTGAGGACGGAACACAGATGGTAGATCAGGAAAATAAAACCAATTTCACCATAACTGTTCCTTTCGTGTAGTCCCCCCTTCAACTAGTCTTTCCTGATCCTCTATGAGCTTAGCCACCACTAAGGGATCTCCCATCTAGCTTTTTTTTCGGCACATGCTGGTAGGATCTCCATTCATTCTGATGGAGAGGCCATCTGCTCATCACCCTAAAAGATAGACAAACTCTTGGATGAAAAGAATGGAGATTCTGCACAGAGTCTGGCCAAGAAAAGTTTGCATTAGCAGCTGTGCAGCTGTTACGGTACCCACTGGCAGATGACATGGGCTTACCCGAGGCATGGAGTGAGAACTTAAAAACCCTCTATGGTCACAAGCCACCAGGTTAGGTTGTGGTTCACAGAATCACACCATTGAGTACTTGCTGGGCAGAAGGGCTATGGTGTGCATGCTGATCACAAAAGATAGGCAAGAAAGTAGTCAGGTTCAGGCAGGCAAGAGAGAAGTCATGTCCAGGCAAAGGTCTTGGTAGGCAGCAGGCATGAGAGTAGTCATGTCCAGGCAGAGGTTAAAGCAAGCAAGAAAATAGTCAGGTCGAGGCAGGCAGTAGGCAAGAGCATAGTCAAGTCTAGGCAGAGGTCTTGGCAGGTGGCAGGCAAGAGCAGTCAGGTCCAGGCAGAGGTCGAGGTAGGCAAGAGAGTAGTCAGGTAGAGGTAGGCAGCAGGCAAGAGAGTAGTTTTGTTTAGGCAGAGGTCTTGGCAGGCTGCAGGCAAAAGTAGTCAGGTCCAGGCAGAGGAGGAGGAGGAAGGCAAGAGAGGAGTCAGGTCCAGGCAGAGGTCTTGGCAGGCAGCAGGCAAGAGAGTAGTCAGGTCCAGGCAGAGGTTAAAGCAGGCACGAGAGTAGTCAGGTAGAGGCAGGCAGTAGGCAAGAGAGCAGTCAAGTCTAGGCAGAGGTTTTGGCAGGCAAGAGAGAAGTCGAGTCCAGGCAGAGGACGAGACAAGTGGCAGGCAAGAGAGAAGTCAAGTCCAGGCAGAAGGCAAGAGAGTAGTCAGGTCAAGCAATTCGTGTAAGCAACAGGCAGGTAACAGCAGATTCAGTACCAAAGCAGTCTAGTTTTAGGGTAGCTACTCACCCAATTATACCAATTATAGTTTTTAAAAAACAACATTAAATACTCCCAATACTTACCTAAATCCTAGGTCATGTGACACGACAGGCCACGAGTCTTCTCTTTTCTGAACTGCAGAGTGTGAGCGTCCACCCTCAAGAGCCTATGTCACTCCCTGTGACATGGCCACCTCCTATGGGCTGTCATCAGCAGGTTCTTGAAGATTTCTGCATCGTGATGACATAATGGAAAGGGGGTGGCAAGAAGACCAGTCAGTGAATTGCGTCATAGAACCACTGGTCTTCACTCTGGAAAGAGGTGCTGGCGAGGGTCAAGTAACGGCAGACTCAGGTGAAGTTATACCGGTGATTGGTGGGAGGAAGGGGTAGAAGATGGTGGGACATGTTAGAAAGAAAGAGGTAACAAGATTAGTCAGTGTCGTGGATGAACTGCAACAGTGAATCAATGGTCTTTATACCATTCTGGAAATGGATGCGAGCGAGGGGAAGGTGGCGGCAGGCTCAAGCAAGGGCGGTCACGGAAAGGGGGTGGCAGGCAGGCGTAGAGGATGGAGTGATGACACCATGGAGAGAAGAGGGCAACAAGACTGGTCAGTGTTATGGATTAACTGCTGCAGTGAATCATTGGTCCTGCAGCCAAGGGTCACATGATGATGGACTCAGGTGTGTAACATTGGGGAAGAGTGGGAGGAAGGGGTAGAGGATGGTGTGATGACATCATAGAAAGAGGACAGCAACAACACTGCTTAGTGTCATGGATGAACTGCGTAGTGAAACATTGGTCTTAACTCTAGGAAGAGGTACAGACAAGGGTCATATGACAGCGGACTCAGGAGTGTAACATTGGTGAATATAATGAGGAAGAGGGAGGGGATGGTGTAACGACACCATGGACAGAATGCAGCAAGACCGGTCAAAGTTGTGGATGAAATGCAGTGGTGAATCACTGGTGTTCCTTCTAGGGAAGCAGTACAGACAAGAGTTGGTTGATGACATTCACATTGGTGAACGGTGGGAGGAAGGGGTAAGGGATGGCGTGGTGAACGGTGGGAGGAAGGGGTAGGGGATGGCGTGAGGACATCAGAGAGAAGGACACAACAAGAATGGTCAATGTTATGGATAAACTGCTGCGGTGAACCTCTAGTCTTCACTTTGGAAGACTAGTGGACAAGGGTCACCTGATGGGGGGCGCAGGTGCAAAACTTTGGTAAATGGTGGTAGAAAGGGGTAGACAGTGGTGTGATATCACCATGCAGAAAAGGTGACAACAAAACTGGGTAGTGTCATGGATGAATTCCTGCAATTAATTATTGGTCTTTGCTCCAGGAAGAGGTGCGGGAAAGGGTCAGGTGTTGGTGGACTTAGGTGCGTAACATTGGGGAATGGTGGAAGAAAGGGGTAGGGGATGGTGTGATAACATCATGAGAAGAAGGTGACAACAAAACTGGAAAGTGCCATAGGTAAACTGCTGCAGTGAATCACTGGTCTTCACTTTGGGAAGGATTGCGGACAAGGGTCACCTGATGGGGCACTCCGGTGCATAATGTGACAAACCCAACCAGGACAGGGGCTTTTGGAGGGGACTAGGGGCTAGCCTCCTACCCAATTGATTATGGCCCATGGAGGAGACTGGGGATTTTGTCCGCTTCTTCCAGTCAGAGCATGGTAAAGAGCTCAGTTCAGCCTCTGATCCCATGGAGAGAGCAGATCATTCTCTAACGGTGGACAACAACCTGATGAATGCTGACCGCGAGGCTTGGTTTATTTCTCTGAATAAAGACAATAAAGCTTCTCTTCTGGAATGGATGGAAAGGTGTAATATTATTCTTGTACAGGTTAATGGTCAGAGAAAATATGGTGGCTTTCCTGCAGACTGGGTTTTAGAGGCTCCTCTACTTGGGGCAGAAATATTTATCAACAATATCCCTCAAAGTTATGAAGATAAATTAATTCCACTTTTTCAGACTGCTGGAACATTGTATGAGTTTTGTCTCAAACTGTTGTAGACTGTTGCCGGACAGTCTGAGGTGGAGTGAGATCCCCGATTAATCAAAGCATTGTCTGGGTGGGCAGTGACCTGAGTCACCTAGGCTTGTCTAGGTGACTAGTTGTTAATTAGCTTACTGTATAATTAGATGTGTTTATGTTAGCTGTTCATTACATGTACTGATATTACTGTTTACAGTTTGCATTGTTTAGGTCCAGATAATGTGATCAAGGTCTTACCTGATATTGTGCGGTAGATATTCTGTGTGAGTTTACAATAAAGTCAGTTCCAGTTTGCACCTAAGCTAGTGTTGTCTAGGTATTGGGTGTAATTCTCACCTACAATACTTGGTGCCTGGTTCCAGAGTGGAGGAAGCTGTATCTTGATGGAGGCACCCAGGATGGGTACCAAGCGGTCCGTCACACATAACATTGGTATATGATGGAAAGAAGGGGTAGATGGCATGATATCACCATGCAGACAAAACCATGGACAGAAGGCAGCAAGAAAACCGGTCAATGTTGTAGATGAACTGCAATGGTGAAACAGGTGCAGGCAAGAGTCAGGTGATGGAGGCTCAGGTGCATAAAATTGGTGGATGGTGGGGCTACGGGTAAGGGATGGTGTGATGACATCATACAGACGGTAACAAGACTGGTCAATGTGATGGATAATCTCCTGCTGTGAATCATTGGTCTTCACTTTGGGGAGGGGTTGCAGACAAGGGTCACCTGATGGGGGACTTAGGTGCGTAACATTGGTAAATTGGGGAAGCAAGGGGTAAAAGCTGGAGTTATATCACCATGCAGAAAAGGTGACAACAAAACCGGTAAGTGTTATGGATGAATTGCTGCAGTGAATCAGTGGTCTTCACCCCAGGAAGAGGAGAGGGAAAGGGTCAATTGCTGGCGGACTCCGGTGCATAACATCGGTGAATGGTGGAAGGAAGGTGGTAGGGGATGGTGTGATGATGTCATTTGAAGAAGGTGACAACAAGACTGGAAAGTTCCATAGATAAACTGCAGTGGTGAATCACTGGTCTTCCTTTTAGGAGAGCAGTGCGGGCAAGGGTCAGGTGACAGTGCTCTTAGGTGTGTAAAATTGGTGAACAGTGGAAGGGTAGGGATGGTGTGATGACATCATAGAGAAATGGTGAAAACAAGACTGGTCAATGTGAGAGAGAAACTGCTGTGGTGAATCATTGGTCTTCACTTTGGGAGGGGTTGCAGACAAGGGTCACCTGATGGGGGACATAACATTGGTAAATAATGGAAGGAAGGGGTAGACGTTGGCGTGATATCACCATGCACAGAAGATGACAACCAAACTGGTAAGTGTCATGGATGAATTCCTGCAGGGAATTATAGGTCTTCATTCTAGGAAGAGGTGTGGGAAAGGGTCAGGTGTTGGCAAACTCAGGTGCGCAACACTGGTGAATGGTGGAAGGAAGGGAATGGCGTGATGACATCATGAGAAGACGGTAACAAGACTGGAAAGTGCCATAGATAAACGACTGCGGTTAATCATTGGTCTTCACTTTGGGTAGAGGTGCAGACAAAGGTCAGGTGACGTTGGACTCGGGTGCATAACATCGGGGAATGATGGGTGAAAAGGGGAGGGGTTAACTTTGCCAGGAGGTGGCCAAAGAGGACTACCAAACATAAATATCGAATATAAAAACACATACGACATATATCCACACTATACAAAGTATCAAACCAAGATCATATTTACCAATGAGGTGGTTGATAAGAGATCCACATCCTGTATCGAGAAACATAAATTAGCATGAAAGTGAACTGGCAGGAGCTTCGTTTATAAACGAATAAATGTTAAACAATGGGCAAATACGCTCGATCTAAGAAATTAGAGTGGCGCAAGCCAAAGTTATTTCTAGTCTTTGCAGTCTTGTCTTTATCAATTAATTCAATTCATCACCTTCAACTAAAAGACAAAAATAGGATAGAAAAAAGTCCCAGAGTAATTTATTACATTGAAAATTATCATGCCATGCAGGATGGCAAAATTAATAGATTAATGCTGTTATTAAATTATTCATGTGAATGGTTCGGACATTGTAAAGCTGAATAATAAAAAAAATAAATTGGAATTACAAAACGATCTGGTGAGTTTATTGCCAAAGCTTCTAGCAAAAGCAATTGTGGATTATGGTTATGGAGTTGAGGTGCTCACATTTCTTTTTTGTTTGTTTTTTTGTATTTTGCCCAGGCATACCACTTTGACGTCTATAGAAAATTCACAGAGCTTTTCCTCCTGTGGAATCGCATGTACACCTGTTCTGTTCGAATAGGGGCAAAATCCAATATTAGGCTATTTTTTTTCTCAGGGTCGAATAATATTCAAATCGTAAAAATAGAGTGATTGGGTTGTTTTTTTTTTTTTAATTTGTTTTTAATTTATTTTTTATATATATAAAAATGGAGTGATTTTAATTTTTTTCATATATATATATATATATATATATACACATACACACACATATATAAATACATACACACATTATATATATATATATATATATATATATATATATATATATATATATATATATATATATATATATACACACACACACACACATACATACACACATACACACATATATAAATACATACACACATTATATATATAATATATATATATATATATATATATATATATATATATATATATATATATATATATATATATATATATATATATATAAAAGAAAAACAGTGGTTTGGGAAAGTACTGCATTATGGCTACTAGATAACAAGCATAATAAAAAAAAATAAAAATGAATTTAAAAATGTATAATAAAAAAATAAAAATAAAAATGTATTTCCTATGATTGTCTGCGCCATCTAGTGGTCATAATGGGGGATTGCAGAAAGCTAAATAAAAATAGAAGCGGAAGCTGAGCTCCCCCGATGTTTGATTGCATCAAGATGGTGGCTTAGGATCAAAGGATCACAGCAGGCCAACGTTGGATCCACTGGGCAGGCAAGCATGCTTTCTGAGGAGAGTCCAGTGTCACAAGTAATAGGGGTTGGGGGGGGGGTAAAAAAGCATGTAGGTGGGGGGGGAGGGGGTGTAGAATTCCTCTTGAACCACAGCACAGCATAGGGAGCCAATCAGGTGTGCTGCAGTGCTCATGGGCTAAAAAAAAAAAAGAGGCATGCCGATAGAAGGAGAGAGTAGAGTGACTGCAATGAGCTCATCATTGTTTTGTTTCTCCTCTCACTGTCCAATCACAGGCTGAAGGAGAGTACAAAACCTGTAAGTGTTACGTGATTGCTGTAGAGAAGGAAAAAAAATCAGGCCTCCTTGCCCTGCTAGACAGGCTGTGCTGAGTGGCAGAGCTGTGTAAATCTCAGGACTGGATGGACAGAAATCCCGACCCTTTGACAGATAAAACAGCTCCCTGTATTTAGTCGTCGGCTTGCAGTTTGGCTTTAAATCACCCTAACCTAAGCAGTCATAAAATCATTCAAAGTTGATAACAGTGACCAGTGCAAATGTCACCAATCAAGACTAAAACAAGTGTAAAAAAATAATAATGTCTACAGGTGACCATAAAGATTAAAACATTCAATATATACAATGTACTTCCAGCACCAACCACTGCCAATGAGTGACCCATATATTATAAATCTCTATAGACTATATACTGTGCACCAAGGAAACCCCCAATGTGAACACCCCATGCAGTGACTGAGCAAAGCATGTATGTACTCCGCAGTGATAGCAAATGAAAAGTGCTCATTGGTTCACCTGGCCTTCCGCAGCCAGAGACTGCCTACGTCTATCCAGCTGGAAAAAAGAGAGTTAAATTATATACGTTATGTAGAAAACATTCCAAAGCCATCGCCATTATACATATCCTTGAAATATGTATAAACACTTGAAATCCTCTAAATTGGTATCTATTTACTCGTTGCAACCCAAACATGTCAAGACTTAAACATTTTTGCCTAAATTGTGCATAGGCGACCCTTTAAAAACCTTTGCAGGGTACCCCCTATTGTATTATAAACAAAATGAAAGCGTATCTAAACCCAAGAAGAAAAATGTTACATATTGCATTTTACCAGTTTCTATATTGTGGCGGCCCCATTCGTTTTCTTTTTTTTAGGCTTTTTTCTTTCCTGGTGATCCTGCCAGTAACATACTTCCTCTGTTCTTTCATATCTACACTCATTCTTTCATTGTATCTATGGAGGGAGCTATAGATATTAGACATTTCGTTTATTTCCAAACTCGTTATTTACCGAATTTTGACAAAAATTTGGAAATTTCGTAAGTGGGAAGTTTCGTACGTGGGAAGTTTCGTACGTGGGAAGTTTCATACGTGGGAAGTTTCATACGTGGGAAGTTTCATACGTGGGAAGTTTCATACGTGGGAAGTTTCATACGTGGGAAGTTTCATACGTGGGAAGTTTCATACGTGGGAAGTTTCGTACGTGGGAAGTTTCGTACGTGGGAAGTTTCGTACGTGGGAAGTTTCGTACGTGGGAAGTTTCGTACGTGGGAAGTTTCGTACGTGGGAAGTTTCGTACGTGGGAAGTTTCGTACGTGGGAAGTTTCGTACGTGGGAAGTTTCGTACGTGGGAAGTTTCGTACGTGGGAAGTTTCGTACGTGGGAAGTTTCGGAAACTGGAGAATTTCGGAAACTGGAGAATTTCGGAAACTGGAGAATTTCGGAAACTGGAGAATTTCGGAAGTTCGGAAATTCGAAAATTTCGGAAATTGGAACATTTGGAAACTCGGAAGTTCGGAAATTCGAAATTAGGAAATTTGAAAATTTGAAATAACGAAAATAAGAAGGAAAATCTGAAAATTCAAAAACCCGAAAATCTGAAACAACAACTAATAATAAAGCGCTGCGTAAACTAGCTCTATATAAATCCTGTATAATAATAATAATAATAATAACTATTAAATTATAGGTATTGGAATTTCCTTTCAAATTTGGTTGTTTGAACGTAACAAGTATGTATTTATCCGAAGTTACGGATTAACAATTTATCTGAAATAGCAAATGGAACGTAACGATCTAATAATAATAAATAACAATAATAATAATAAAACCTTTATTATTATTTATTATTAATTTGTTCCATTCTGTTTGTTTAGATGCTGCATTCGTTATTTCGGATAATTCATAACTTCAGATAAATTTGTATTCGTTACGTTAACAAACAGCCAAATTTAAAAAGACATTCCAAAACCTATAATTTAATAGTTAGTTATTATGTCTATTTTTACTGATTTTTTTTCTTTTTTTCAGATTTTCGAATTTTAGAAAATTCGGAAATTAAAAAATTCGGAAATTAAAAAATTAAAAATTCGAAAAATTAAAAATGTCGAAATTCGGAAATTTGAATTTTCGAATAAAGCAAAAAAATGAAAACGAAAAAGGAACAAATTATTTGTCAGTGCACATGTCTAATAGATATTACCCAGGCTTGACTTGAATCATGTTTACCTTTGTTCCGGTCTCTTACATGATGGATTGAGGGGATTAGTAGTACACAAGAAGGATAAGGCCTCTTGCACACTGCAGCTTGAAAAAGCTCAGTAAAGCTTATTTTTTTTACTGAGCTAAAATACAGCTCTTTAATTGTAATGTGCCTACACACACAGGCACGTAAACCAGCGCCATGTATTCTTCAGTTAAAAAAAAAAAAAGAAGAACATTAGAAAAATCTGCATTTTTGGTCAGTAATTTACTCCTCGTGCACGCTTGCGCCCAAATTCGCACAGATTGTCCATTGACATTGCCTACATGGTAATAAGCTTTCTGCGCATGCGCGGAATTGTGCGCAAATGTGCGCGAAAATACATAAAACATTTTTGAAAAGAAACACGTCTGAAAAAGTAGATGCTCAAACAGGAGCATCGTGTGCAAGAGGCCTAAGGGTGTTTCTGCTGTCTTTTCAGCTCACAAGAATTGAGAGGGCAAGATAAAAATTATGATCTTGAAACACAGAGCTGTTGTCAATGGTCACTACAGAATTTTTTTATCCTCAAAATAAAAAAAACTGAACGCAGCCACCACATCTAAGGAATGGTAAGCTGCAATACATTCAATTTTTGTTCTTGGGTTTACATATGCTTTAAAAGTTAAAAGGTACGTCATATGCAGACACTATATGACCAAAAGTGGACACCTGACCATCACACTTATATGGGCTTGTTGGCCAACAAATTCCAAAATCATGGGCATTAATACAGTATGGCCCCTTCCTTTCCCTTGTGACTAGAACATCCTCTACTCTCCTGAGAAGATTTTATGTAAGATTTCGGAGGGTGTCTGTGGGAATTTGTGGGATCAGATACTGATGTTGGATGATAAGACCTGGCTCGCCATCAGAGCCCCAACTCAGCCCATGTTGGATGAGAAGACCTGATCCCAAAGGTGTTCAATAAGGTTGAGGTCAGATACTGATGTTGGGTGAGAAGACCTGATCCCAAAAAGATGTTCAGTAGGGTTGAGGTCAGATACTGATGTTGGGTGAGAAGACCTGATCTCAAAAAGATGTTCAGTAGGGTTGAGGTCAGGTACTGATGTTGCATAAGAAGACCTAGTCCCAGATGTGTTCAGCAGGGTTGAGGTCAGGTACTGATGTTGGACAAGAACATCTGATCCCAAAGATGTTCAGTAGGGTTGAGGTCAGGTACTGATGTTGGACAAGAACATCTGATCCCAAAGATGTTCAGTAGGGTTGAGGTCAGGTACTGATGTTGCATAAGAAGACCTGGTCCCAGATGTGTTCAGCAGGGTTGAGGTCAGGTACTGATGTTGGACAAGAACATCTGTTCCCAAAGGTGTTCAGTAGGGTTGAGTTTAGGTACTGACGTTTGATAAGAAGTTCTAATCCCAAAGGTGTTCAGTAGCGTTGAGGTCAGGTACTGATGTTGCATAAGAAGACCTGGTCCCAGAAGTGTTCAGTAGGGTTGAGGTCGGGGACTGATGTTGGATAAGAAGATCTGATCCCAAAAGGTGTTCAGTAGGGGTGAGGTTAGGTACTGATGTTGGCTGAGAAGACCTGATCCCAAAGGTGTTCCGTAGGGTTGAGGTTGAGGCTCTGTGCAGGACATTCCAGTTCCTCCACAGCAAACTGGTCAAAACATGTCTTTATGGAGCTGGCTATGTAAACAGGGGCACAGTCATGGGTCTTCCCAAAACGGTTACCACAGGGTTGGAAGAGCACAATTGTCTCAAAAATGTCTTTGTGTATGATGTAGTATTATCAGTATCCTTCAATTGAGAAACCTGAACTCAAATCATTTGGATGGGGGCCTACATACTTGATTTCAGTGGGAAATGCATCAGTCGAAAACCTATACAGTCAAAGTCATTAAGGCATATTGAAAGCCAATAAAAAAGGTAATATTGCAGCTTTCCAGTCCATAGATGTGGTAGCTGCATTAGTATTTTATTTTTCTTTCATTCATTTTTACTTGGTGATCCAGCAAATAACTCACTTTCTGTCCCTTAGGGGCTACGCTCATTCCTTCAACACATTCAACGACTGGTCGGCTACAAGATTATATTGCTTTTCTTGGGTTTAGATAACCTTGAAAAGAGGGGGACCCATGTTCTACAATAAACTTTTCTCACATCTCAGACTATTTACGTTTCACACGTTTTCCAAAACTATTTATGTTTTCCTAATGATATTGTATTTTTTTTTAGAGAACACAAGAGGATACTAGGAGACTCTTACCACCACTTGCAAAAAAAGTTCAAGACCTTGTAGACTTTAAAACTGGCCATACACTAGTAGAATTTGATGAAAATTTGAAGGAGCAGGATGGAAAATTTCTAACAGTGAATGTGGCTTTTGTTCAGGAAAGTTCACTCCAAAATTGAATGTTAAAAGCAACAAAATTTTTAAGTGTTTTCGAATGATAGTCATCAAATTTATGGGGACTTTCATATGCATGTCCATTCTAAACCCTACTAGTAGTTTAGATAGACACATCACTGATGCTTTGAATAAATTGTTCCCTTACCACTTTGATGTCACTTTTAAGACGTGTGATTCCGGCTCTCTCACTCTTTGTTGCTCCAACGGCTCCCAAGTCACGAATTGAAATAGCCGGACTGGCCATAGTGTCCATGGACCGCACTGTGTGGAATAGGAAACATCAACGTTCTTTTTATATAATTTATTGGAGATCATTATAATTTGGTCACTAGGCTTCTAAAACAGCCATTCTCAACCAGGGTTCCTCCAGGGTTGGCTAGGGGTTACTTGAATTGTGGCTAACTGTCCTGCCATCTGATGGTGCCTGTATAGTTCCAGGTCCAATGCCAATTCATAGAGCCAGCAGCATGACTGCAAGGGGGTAATCCTGGTCACCCCTCTAATGGTAGCATTGTTCCGACTTGGCACCCCGAAAATAAGGGGCATGTTCCCAATAACCCCTGATGGACTAATCTTATCAGGGGTTCCCCGAGATGTGAAAATTATTTTAAATTGTTCCTCCGGGGTAAAAAGGTTGGGAAAGCCTCTTCTAAAAGATGTGATGTGATGTGAAAAGAGTGTAAAGAAAAGCTACCCTATAGCAATAGCAATCTTTCCTTCTACATACCACTTCTCTCCACCCCGAACTCCTTTCCACTTAGGATATGGTGTAGAAGACTCTTCATGTCAGATGGGCTGAGGTTCATGAGACTCTCGGTGGCCTCTTCAGCTGTGTAATACGGAAGAGTCAATCACCACTTTTAAAATAACAAATGATTTAAATAATTCTATAAAATAATATATATATAAAAAAAATAAAATATTCTGAACACTCAGAAGCACTCTATCCCAATATGTTATGAAATAATTACAAGCCACGGCTATAATTAGTGACAATGCCTGCAAAAATAGCACTGCTTGTACTTGGATATGTCCAGGTATAATGCACCTTAGAGAAGCATCAACTACAAAACATTCCCAGAGACTTACCGGAACACTGCAGGGAATTGGACAGTTCTGTGGCCATCACCTGGATGATGAGCCCAATTCGCAAACGGAACATCTCGGCAAACAGAGATGGCTGGGTCCTCATATACATCGCCAGGTATACCATGATTTCCTGTGGACATGAGAAAGGACTGGTCAGTGGAGAATTGTTATCTTCCATTGGTGGTCGGGGCAAAGAATCCCTTACATTGGCAGTCAGTGAAGATGTGTCCCTTTACATTGGTGGTCAATGAAGAAGTTCCTTAGATTAGTGGTCACAGAAATGTGTCCCCTTACACTGATTGTCAGTGGAGGAGGACCGGCTTACATTTGTGGTCAGTGGATAAGTGCCTCCCTACATTGGTGGTCAGAGAACTACCCCCTTCATTGGTAGTTAATAAGGAAGTGCCCGCTTACATTGGTTGCCAGTGGAGAAGGACGTGCTTACATTTGTGGTACGTGGAGAAGGGTCTATTACAGGGGTCTCCAAACTTTCTAAACAAAGGGTCAATTTACGGTCCTTCAAATTTTAGGGGGTCTGGACTGTGGCCAACAGGAGTAGAAAATGTCCCATCATCAGTGTCAGTGGGAGGAATAGTGCCCCATCATTGGTGGCAGTGGGAGAAACAGTGCCCCATCCCTGGTGGCAGTGGGAGGAACAGTGCCCCCTTCCCTGGTGGCAGTGGGAGGAACAGTGCCCCCTTCCCTGGTGGCAGTGGGAGGAACAGTGCCCCCTTCCCTGGTGGCAGTGGGAGGAACAGTGCCCCCTTCCCTGGTGGCAGTGGGAGGAACAGTGCCCCCTTCCCTGGTGGCAGTGGGAGGAACAGTGCCCCCTTCCCTGGTGGCAGTGGGAGGAACAGTGCCCCCTTCCCTGTTGGCAGTGGGAGGAACAGTGCCCCCTTCCCTGGTGGCAGTGGGAGGAACAGTGCCCCCTTCCCTGGTGGCAGTGGGAGGAACAGTGCCCCCTTCCCTGGTGGCAGTGGGAGGAACAGTGCCCCCTTCCCTGGTGGCAGTGGGAGGAACAGTGCCCCCTTCCCTGGTGGCAGTGGGAGGAACAGTGCCCCCTTCCCTGGTGGCAGTGGGAGGAACAGTGCCCCCTTCCCTGGTGGCAGTGGGAGGAACAGTGCCCCCTTCCCTGGTGGCAGTGGGAGGAACAGTGCCCCCTTCCCTGGTGGCAGTGGGAGGAACAGTGCCCCCTTCCCTGGTGGCAGTGGGAGGAACAGTGCCCCCTTCCCTGGTGGCAGTGGGAGGAACAGTGCCCCATCCCTGGTGGCAGTGGGAGGAACAGTGCCCCATCCCTGGTGGCAGTGGGAGGAACAGTGCCCCATCCCTGGTGGCAGTGGGAAGAACAGTGCCCCATCCCTGGTGGCAGTGGGAAGAACAGTGCCCCATCACTGGTGGCAGTGGGAGGAACAGTGCCCCATAACTGGTGGCAGTGGGAGGAACAGTGCCCCATCATTGCTGGCAGTGGGAGGAACTATGCCCCACTGTTGCTGACAGTGGGGGGAATAATGCCCCAAGGGCCAGATAAAATCAAGCAAAGGGCTACATTTTGGAGACCACTGGTCAATACATTGGTGGTCAGAGGAGAAGAGCCCCATTTACATTGGCAGTTAATGGAGAAGGGCCGCCGTTACATTGATGATCAGGGAGAAGTATCCCCTTACATTGATGATCAGTGAACCCACTTTACATTGGTGGTCAGTGTAAAAGTGCCCCTATACATTGATCACTAGTTAAGGACCCCCTAGCAACCTCTGGAGAACCATGGTTGAGAAAGACTTCTCTAACATATGTTTAAATAAAACAAAAAATGTTTCCAATTTATGAAAGAATTGACTGGTTGCTTTTTAAATCAAGCAAATTGATAGATAAAAGAAATCAAAAGCCAACTACCAAAAAAAAAAAAAAAAGGGGAGGATAAAAACTAACAGAAGTCCTGCATGTAGAACATCTTGGTGTTCCATTCTACACTTCTTAGGAAGAAGGATCCTACAGACACTGCCGCATAAAAGAAGTTGAGCACTTTCAGTGGTGTTAATGAACACTCATTGCCATTCACAATTCAATTAATTCACAGAATGGAGCTCATACATTCCACTGTCTTGGATAACTTTGGGGTAAACACATATTGCTCCCTGCCTCTCCCATCAGCTCTAGTTACCACAGCTTCCGGAACAGACATCCTCCACGGCCCATGCTCTTCAGCTGTACATGCTCCACATTGAGCAGACATGTGAGTTCTTGAAGGGATGGCTATTTTTACCTTTCCTTTACCCACTATTAGTTTTTCGTGTTTTGGTTCATGATTGGATCACTTTTACATGTCTACGTCTTCTTCTAGAACAATGACGAATCTGCCCCTGAAGATTGGAATCAGTCCATGAAACGCGTTGCGCTTA
Source organism: Lithobates septentrionalis (assembly GCA_037952835.1). Taxonomy (NCBI): domain Eukaryota; kingdom Metazoa; phylum Chordata; class Amphibia; order Anura; family Ranidae; genus Lithobates; species Lithobates septentrionalis. The sequence continues at coordinate 122,819 of JBBDGP010003322.1, read as the reverse complement.
TACAGCTGCACCTGGTTTAATTAGACGTCACCCCGTCTTTTCAATCTATATTTTTACATCCTGTTTTTATGGTGATCTTTAATATGAAGAATAGTCTCCTTTCTTCCATCCAAAATATTATGTCATGGTTCATTTTCATACACGGTTTGTAACATGTCATTGATGTGTCCTAACATATGTATGTACTGATTGCTGTTTGCTATGGTAGACAAATAAATATGTTTTTACATGAACCCATTTGAAGTAGCCACAATATACTTACCTCATTTAAAGTCCCAACCTTTTATGTATCAGATGAGGGATGGAGATGCATGCTCTCATGCGTCTTATTCAAAGTCCCAAAAAACCCCATTAATGAATGAATTGCATTAATGAACAAGCATCCGGAAGTCCCTCTTGCCCGACTCGTGCAAAGTGTATAGTATGGCCTCAGCCAGTGCTACTCCACTGACCTCGCCCCCTGGCATGTTTCGCCCTGCCCACCGGGTGGGGGGGGGCTGAGCCATTTGAGCGGGACGAAATGTGTCAGTAGGAGGGAGGAGAACAGCGTTCTGGATGCTTGTTCATTAATACCACTGGATGTGACAGTTTCAATGCCGGTGTTCTATCAGATTACCGCTACCCATTACCGTGCAATGCAAGTGACGTTCTGACAAAAAAAAAACAAACCTTACTGCGCATGCGTGATGCGTTCCACCATGCGATGCGTTCCACACACTTTATGATCTGACGGGTAGCAGTATTCTGATAGAACACCCATGCGGACATCTTACTACACCCAGCCACGTCTTGAATTTCAGAGTAATTTTAACAAAAAAATGAGTGTATATAAATAAATATATTATATTGGCATCAGTGATGCCGTTTTCATGTTATATTTTGAAAGAAGCTGGACGCCAGCAGCAGGACGGCGGCGGAGGCCATGTTGGTACACCCCGCACTGCTCAGCGATAAACCTTTAGGCTTTTAAAATGTAACATCCAAACAGCATCACAGATGTCACTATACTATATTTACTGTATTTAATCGGCGTAGAACACACACTTTTCCCCCCCTGAAAATTAGGGGGGAAATCGTGTGTGCGTGTTATACCCCTGATCCCTGGTCACACACAGTCCCGCCTCCCCTGGCCCGGCATTGGACCACTGTTCAGTCTATCATATGAGCCGGGCGGGACTGTGAGTGACTGAGTGCCGGATAAACAGGAGATCGCGGATCCGTGTAGTCCAGCACTGGCGCGGCTGCAATCATCGGCAAAGGCGAGCCTGCAGTTGGAAATAAACAGGCTGCAATGATGGGCATGTTAGAGGCTGCAGATGGGCACTAAACAGGCTGCAATAATGGGCATATTAGATACTGCAAATGGGCATAGATCAGGCTGCATTGATGGGCACTGGTGAGGCTGCAGATGGGCACTAAACAGGCTGCAATAATGGGCATATTAGATAGTGCAAATGGGCATAGATCAGGCTGCATTGATGGGCACTGGTGAGGCTGCAGATGGGCACTAAACAGGCTGCAATAATGGGCATATTAGATACTGCAAATGGGCATAGATCAGGCTGCATTGATGGGCACTGGTGAGGCTGCAGATGGGCACTAAACAGGCTGCAATAATGGGCACGTTAGACGCTGCAGATGGGCATAGATCAGGCTGCATTGATGGGCACTGATAAGGGTGCATTGATGGGCACTGATCCTTAAATGTTAAAATTTACGTTTTTTTTCTGAAACTTCCCTCTTAAAGTTAAGGTGCGTGTTATACGCCGACAAATACAGTATTTATATACGTTCACTTTATTGTTAAAATTACTCTGGAATTAAAGACGTGGCTGGGTGTAGTAAGATGTCCCCATGGGTGTCCTATTAGAATACCACTACCCGTCAGATCATAAAGTGTGTGGAACGCATTATGCCGTGGAACGCATATCGCATGCGCAGCAAGTAATTTTTGATGAGAACATCACTTCTGTTACACAATCTGATGGGTAGCGGTAATCAGATAGAACTCCGGCCCCCTACACCTGAGATCTAGGGGAAAAAGAACACTCTTGCTTGGAGCAGCATTGCAAAAAATTTTGAGGTCATAGATGAGCACTTTAATAAGTGGGAAAGCATTGGAAGAAGGGGTTACATACCTGAGTGAGGATAGATATGCTCATATTCTGTTCACTGGCCTCATCAATTAAATGGATGAGCTTGTCATATGGCAACGGCCTGGAGGTGAATGACAAAGACTACAGTCATGTACTATGAACCCACAAAGAAATGACTTTCACAAAGAGCTTTATGCACTTTGACATACCATAAAGTGCCAAGGCTTCCATAATAAATCAAGCAGCTTTCTGACATCAGGGCCCCCCATTAGAAATGCCAAGGTCCCACAAAGCCTTCCTGACAGGTCCCCATACAGAAGCACAAGGACCTCCTGACAACATCAATGGGTCCAAAATAAGGTATAGTAGAGAGAGTGACTAGGTGTCCCGGGAGCCACACATCAAGTCAAGACCTGCTGTATTATGGCGAATGGCAGTCTCAGCCTGGACCCCCACCATCCCCATAAGTAAGGTCCAGTGGGCGGAGTAAAATGCATTGGGGGCGTGGCCTGGCAGGGGTCCAGGCTGAGACTGCCATTTACTATTATACAGCAGCTCTTGACTTGACGTGGGGCTCCCGGAACACCTAGTCATTCTCTACCATTGCCTGGAGCATAGATGAGCTCCCTTCCCGGCCAGGGCTTCATTCCCATACAGCCTGAGCAGCTCACACGCACACACATATCCTTAGTCCAAAATAAGGTATGTAATGAAAATAGCAAG
>JBBDGP010003322.1:0-115000 GCA_037952835.1 Lithobates septentrionalis | reverse complement strand
TTGTCAGACAGCTTCTATTTAAAGTGATGTCTTGATTTAACAGGCCTGGGTGTGGCAAGTGAAATTTCACTCAGCTTTCCAAAAAAATGTGGTTAATCACAGTTCATTCATGCTTTAGCAAGGGGGGGGGGGGATTACTTTTTCACATATGGCAGGTTTGGACAGCTTCCAAAAGTGGAACTTCCACTTATTCGTTTATTCGCTTCACATGGTAATGCCATTTCAAACTTCCTAAATCTGCTTTCATTCAAATAATCCCTGGTGATCCTGCCATGAAGGTTTTTGTTTAGGCACTTCCTGGTGTGGGAAGTCATCTCCCAATAACGCTCCAGTGTTGTCTGAACGCACAGGCATGCCCTACTAATGTCACCATCAGAAAACCAGACCCGAGAAATGGCATGCAGCCACTAAAAGAGCAAGTAGCCTGGAAGTGATATCCGAAGATATGCCAGATTTAAAGCTGAATTCCAAAAATTCAGCTTCTTTGTAAAAACAGTAGGCATACCACGAGATAAGTCTAACGAGGTGCCTGCCACTTGGTAGACTCAACTCTATTATTCACATCTGACAGCTTTATTGAGTTCCAGGAAGATAACTTCCAAAGCTCCAGAGTCACTGTAACTGTTATGCCCCATCCACCATAACAGTTCCAGTTGCATTCATGAAAAAAGGAGCAAACTTAATTTTGTCTAACAAAAAGACTGGTGGTGGTAGAACACCTTTGTGATTAAAGAGCCATTATGACCTTTCCCATGCAAGGTGACAGCCCATTCACAGAAGCCTTTGTATTATGTAAATGCATTCAGAAAACAAAGGCTTCTGTGAATGGGCAGCAGAGGGGAGGGGCAGGCATAGCTGCTCTGTGTGCTTCTCACAGCTGGAGTGCAATAAACCTGTCACATAGACATAATAGAGAAATGTTCCAGAGGTGACATGCACCTACGTAACTAAACTTAACCCATAGCATGCCTACACTTTTTGCAAAGTTCTCAACAATCTTTTAAAATGAGAAAGCCACTTGGATGAATGGCGCAACATCTTGAACATTACTAAGGCGGGGCTACGCACTTACGTCATTTCCGGGTACGGAGCGAGAGAGCCTGGAACGCAGCTGGACCGCACGCCGCACGCTGCGGGGAAGCATTTCCTGGCTTTCGGCTTCACCCATAGTGTAGTGCGATGTGTTTTTTCCCCAGAGGGGAGTTTTTATGCCATTAAAGTTTTTAATTATACTACACTATGAGGTGGCATCTCTTTTCATGAGGGCTTTGCTGGCGATCCCCTTCCTGGATATGGTATGAGGTGGTAATCCGGAACTCCTGGGAGAGAGGCCATTCCATCTTAGCAACCACGGGATACCGGATAAGAGGACGGCTTTGGGATCCTAGATTGCCTGTCACCCCTGCAGGGGTAGTGGAAGCTGGTGAGTGGGGAGCCAAAGGGGAGCACAGAAGTCACGGATTTACCTCTGTGGGCACCAAAAGTCACTAAGCTGTTGGAACTTTTCTGCTGCTATTTAAAATTGGGACGCACTACTTGAGAATAGACTCTCTTTTTTACAATTTTGATGTCATTTAGAGTTTTGTTCGGCTCTCTTTGGACTTGATTGCACTATATTGCACTTTATTGCACATTTATACGTTGGATTGCACGGTCATATATATACGTATATGTTGGATTGCACTGTCATATTATATATATTGCACTGTCATATATTTGTTTCTGCACTGGTATATGCATATGCCACTAATTTTGCATACATATAAGCTGGATTTATCACATTAGCTGCTCAGCAGCAGCACCTAGTGGAATTCTCTGACACTATTTGTGATATAGAGGTATATGCAATATGATAGGGGTTGCATATACATATACATATATTTCTATAAGGTTTTTTGATTTACATATTATGAGTTCACCCAATAAGAGTTTCACAGTCTTCACCGTTTGTGTTTGGAGTACTATTTAACCTATCTGGTATAGTCACTGTCAACGCACATTTAATTAATATTCCACATTTCACAAGGGAGCGCCACACCCCCACCTACAATTCACCTTACCATAATACCTACATGAGCTTATTGGACCCCACATTCCAAATACGAGGAGCGTTCAAGTCAAATGGGACTTTTGAGTTTATAGAATAAAAGAACAAGTTTCAAGGAGTGGAAAATGACATACTAGCCCATTTACTTTGCAGGGGAAAGCAGGGGGGAAAAAAAAGAGGAAGTAAAATGCCTGGAACATTTCGGCATAGAAAGATTTGTTAGTATGCCTGAACCATCCTAGGGCGGCCTGCTTCACTTCGTCATCAGTGCTGAAATGCTAACCTCGTCTCTTTTACAATTTCACAACAGGTTATGCGACAATTATCCAGGATCAGGCGATCCACGCTCTGAATATTCACAGGAGTGACTGCTGTGGGCTGGGCCCAGCCACGGCCGGGATCGTCACCGGACGTACAGCCATCTTTGAAACGTTTACACCATTAAAATGTCTTCCTGCGGCTGAGCGTCTCATCACTGTACTGTGCTTGAAGTCTTCTGTAGATATCCACGGGTTTCACAAAAAACGTCATCACCACGTGCTGTTCCATGCACGCACTAACACTATTGTCTGCCATCTTGATTTGCAGTCTCTGGATTGGCCCACGACTTTTGCGCTACCAGTAATAGGACACACCTGCCACTTACTAATCCGTGTAGTACCACCGCGCTAGCACCCCTTTTTATACCTGTAAGATTGAAGGTTCCAGTTTGACACCCCTCGCACATAGGCATTAACATGAAATTGCCCCTTCGTTCACATATACAGCAACAGCCTCCACTATTCAGGAAAGGCTTTCCACAAGATTTTGGAGTGCATTTGTAGGAATTTGGTCAAAAGAGCATTTGTGGGGTCAGGTACTGACGTTGGATGAGACGGCTAGGCTCAATCAGCATTCCGATTCCTCCTAAAAGCGTTCAGTAGAGTTGAGATCAGTACTGATGTTGGATGAGAAGACATGACCACAAAAGGTATTCAAGTAGGGTTGAGGTCAGATACTGATGTTGGATGAGATGACCCCATACTAAAGGTGTTCAGTAGGGCTGAGGTCAGGTACTGATGTTGGATGTAAAGACCTGATCCCAAAGGTGTTCAGTAGGGTTGAGGTCAGGTACTGGAGTTGAATGTGAAGACCTGATTCCAGAGATGGTCAGTAGGGTTGAGGTTAGGTACTTCGGTTGATTCTGAAGACCAGATTCCAAAAGGTGGCCAGTAGAGTTGAGGTCAGGTACTGATGTTGGATAAGAAGACCTGGATCACAGTCAGCCTTCAAAATCACCCCAAAGGTCATCAGTATGTTTGAAGTCAGGGCTCTTTCCAAAACACTTGAGTTCCTTCACACCAAACTGGTCAACCCACGTCTTTATGGAGCTGGCTTTGTACACAGAAGCACACAGTCATGATGAAACAGAAAAGGGTCTTCTCCAAACTGTTGTCACAGGGTCGGAAGCACACAATTGTCTACCCATCACTGGAAACACTGAAAATTGCGCATAGGGGTGTCTATCAACTTTTGGCCTTCGGTAGGTGTGATAACCACAAATATTTGACCATAAAAGAATAAACATGGAGAAGGTCTTTAGAAAATATAGGTTACATTTTATTTTATTATTAATATATTTTCATTATTTGGACAATAGTGAACATTTTATGCACAAAAGTGTTACCTTGCCGACTTGCTGCGGTTGGGGTGCATAATCCAACAAGTCGAAGGAGGGCTGGGATGACTTTAACAGCTTACTAGGCAAATACATCTGTACGTCTAGAAAGGGAATTACATTCTTTCAGTATATATAACATACATATTTTTTTTACATTTATGTTGACATAATTGTTGCATTCATGAAAAAGGAGAAAACTTAATTTTGTCTAACAAAAAGACTGGTGGTGGTAGATCACCTTTGTGATTAAAGAGCCATTATGACCTTTTTCATGCAAGCCGACAGCATCTCTGCAAAGGACCTTTTTCATGCAAGCCGACAGCATCTCTGCAAAGAGTTCCCCCTAAACTCCTTATACTTACCTGGGTCCATCATCATTTGTCGCAGCCAACACTGAAAACACTAGCGTGGGACACCAAGGAGTGCGGATATCACTAATTCAGTCCTGTGACAGCATTCAGGTCCAACAACTGTCAACTAGGTCCAAGCAAAAATCACAAGAAGGTCACATGCTCCCCCTTACCTGGGGTGGCAGGTAGAATTAGAAGGTGGTTGGGGGGCCCTTTGCAGAGATACTCTCATGTATCATTGGGTCTAGTGTGGTAGCCAAAACAGTTCACCTATATATATATTCTAACATGTTGCCTAGTTTAGGGACATTGTTGTCCAAAAAATAAATAAATAAAATAAAAAGAAAACGCAAGAAGGTCTCTTCCTCATCAAACATACTTCTGGGAGTCATGTGACTAGAGTGGATGCTGCTATTCCAGCCAGCCCGTGTAGTATAGAGATAAGGAGCGGCCTCGGCCTATACTTCTCCACAAATCACCCCCTTACCAATGCGTTTCACCTCGCCCATCGGGGCTTAGTCATAAAGGTGGGAGCTTGAAGCAGAATCAAGGTTCCTGATGCACATTCTGCTTCAAGCTCCCACCTCTGTTACCAAGCCCCGATGGGTGGGGCGAAACACGTCGGGGAGGGGGTGGTTTGTGGAGAAGCGTAGGCTGAGGCCGCTCCTTATCTCAATACCACACAGGGCTGGCCAGGAGAGCGGTGTCCACTTTATTCACACGCCTGTCACTGTTTGGATAACTACATTAAGACGCCGGCACCCCGTCTCCTGAGGATAAAAGGGAAGAGTCTTCTCTTCAGATTAGAATGGCACACCATGCTTTTCACATACTTCTGGGGGGGGGGGCTACATTCATGCCCCCCCCCCCCCCCCGCTCTCTGTGGTTCCATCTAGTGGCCCCCCTAATCACTTGTAGGCAGACCACAGCAGGTGACCAGGGATACTCCAAAAGATTCCATGACTAAGCCCCGTGGATAGGGCGAAACATGTCAGGGCTATGGACTGGATGGAGTCTAGGCTGGGGCTTCTTCCGCTCTTTACTTGAGTTTTGTGTGTCGTGTAACTCCTTGGACTTCTTGTCCTTCTTCATGTCTGTAATAATATGCCCAAACCATTGTGACTCTATTTTGATATGTTTTGATATGTGTTGCCAGTTCAACTATGAAAGAATGCTTAGAAAGATGCTTGCCCGTGGCCTACAGAACAGAGAACAGGAAAGGACAAACCAACTATATATATATATATATATATATATATATATATATATATATATATATATATATATATATATATATATATATATATATATATATATATATATATATATAAAAAATTGTGGGTTGGTTTGTCCTTTCCTGTTCTCTGTTCTGTAGGCCACGGGACAGGATGCATGACTTATGACTCACAACCAGATGGCCTGCTGACTCTTGTAACCTCATGATAAAATGTATTTTAGGGGTCATTGACTTGTATAACCATAAATTTATACCAATACATCATTTGCTAACCACTCCCTCCTCCCCTCTTTCTATTGGTATGTTGAACCATATATATATGCTGTAACACACCTAATAAAGGCAGACATTTTACAAATGCACAACCTGCCTCTCGTTTCATTTGGTGCCTCCAGATATCGGAGGGCCCTGTTGGTGTACCCAATAGACGGGTGGTCGCCCAGAATACCTACTATTTCCTTTCAATGCCCTAAAAGAGTCTAAGATGCAGAAGCTCTTCAAGAGAAGAAGCATGGCAGAGGAGAGGTCTGTTTCATTGCTCCCCTGTTGCAGAGGGCATTGGCGAGTTGAGAAGGAAGTTGCAATAAAGGCCATTATGGTCCAATCAAAACAGTCACCTGTTGCCCCTGCTAATGGAACCACTGACGGGCTTTTTGGCAAACTCCTTCTGAACGCCAACCAATTTTTACATATCCGCCTGATAACCCCGCACAGGACCCAGGTTTGGGACCCCCCATGGCATCTATACCTGCATACTTGGAAGGTTGCATGTTCCCATCCCATAGGATAACCGCAGCGTCCACATATCTACAGTAAGACATTATTTAATTTTCATCCTTTCTTATGATTGAACTGTATTTGAGCCATTTTTGAACCAATTAGCTATACTATAGGGCAGTGGTGTCGCTAGGGGGTGGCTTTTGGTGCTATAGCCCCGAATCTGGGGCCCATAGCCCCGAGTCTCTGCAGGGGTCCCCAAGGGGGGGGGGGGCTCTCTGGGCACCCCGATTTAAGGGGGAGGCTCTCTGGGGACCCCGATTTAAGGGGGAGGCTCTCTGGGGACCCCGATTTAAGGGGGAGGCTCTCTGGGGACCCCGATTTAAGGGGGAGGCTCTCTGGGGATATATATACACACACACACACACGTATATTATATACATGTGTATGCCCGCCCAAGCATATGACTTTCTTTACTACGCTGCTATGGGCTCTAGCCCCAGATCTTTTGTAGACCTAGCAACGCCCCTGCTATAGGGGCTTTCCCGCCTCCTTCTTCCTGGTGGACATCCTGAGCTACACCAGAGACCCCCAACCAGCCTTTTAGTACCGAACACTTCAGACCTTGGTTGACCACCACGTCCCAGACATGGTCGCTTTAACAAAAAGTAAAATGTAAACTTCTGGAGATATAAAAAGGAGAAATAAATGGTATTAAATATAAAAATACAATAAAAACAAACATCTTACCCTGCACGTTGAGACCTCTAGCTTTTGTGCGAAGGGATATGAGATCCCGCGTACTGTGAATGGCCGCCTTGAAGCGATGCAGTCCCCCTTTCTGTGTGGCGGGTGCTGGTTTGGGTGCGCTGGTGCTCAAAAGATGGCTGAGATATTGCGCCACCTCATCCTCCGAGTCTTCTGTAGTGAGGAACCAGGATTAAAAAGGGAGATGAGTATGACCGCTCTCCAGCACATCTATCTAGAACATCCCAGCAACCCAAACACACGAGATTTATTGCTAGCGGTAATGTGGTTATAGTTGGTGAAAGCATGCAAGACAATAGGGTATTAAAACCATGCATTGCACCCCAAAAAAAAACAATGTTTTGGTTAAATACACTCTAACTGGATTTGTTTTAAAAATATTCCTGGAAAATTTGAAATCTTTAAAGCCCAATCGACTTTCAGTTTAAATCCGTTATATACTGTGCATTCCAGGTACAGCAATACAAAGCGTTAAGGTCCAGTGCCTTTAGAAAGCAGCCAGAGCAGAAAAGCCTGTCACCCTGCCAGAGTGCTTGAGAGGACTCTAGTGTGGAAGCAGTGGTCCCTCCGCAGAGGTCTCACAAACCCCTCCTTCTGAATATATTGGTTGAGCCGAAAAGTTGCAGTGCCCCACCAGAATGTTAAAATCCACACAGGTTTTATTTGAAACATGTAAGGAACTTAATCTCCAACGCGTTTGGGGGGCCTCACCTCACTTTATTAGGGCTTTACCACTTGACCTCCAGAAGGTAATCAGGGACACTGACTGGTGACAGTAGGAGGAAAAAAAAAAATGTAAATAATTTTTTCATTCAATTTTTTAAACCGCTTTTCTATTTTTTCCTTCTTTATTTTTGCACATCCTGCAATTAGAGTAGTTCATTATCACCATAGTGACACTATACTACTCTGGGGGGGGGGGGGGGGGCAATAGTTTTATGATTGTTTACAGCTAATCAAATGGTACAGATAGCCAGGTATCATGTGATTGCTGTGGGCCAAATCACAACAATAAACATCTTCCTTATAGTTGTGGTCTGTGATTGGCTACAGTTAATCACATGGTGTATGCAGCCAGGTATCATGTGATTGCTGTGGGCCAATCACAACAATAAACAGCTTGCTTATAGTTGTGGTCTGTGATTGGCTACAGTTAATCACATGGTGTATGCAGCCATCGTGTGATTGTGTATCGTGTGATTGCTGTGGTCCAATCACAGATCACCACCACAAACGGCTTGCTTATGGTTGTGGTCTGTGATTGGCTACAACTAATCACATGGTACAGGGCACAGATCACAACTATAAGCAAATTGTTTATTAAAGGAAATCCATTCATAACAGTTTGTTTGTATTGGTGTCATGTGATCGCTATGACCAATCATAGCGATCACATGATACCCGGTAATTGTAACCTGCTGTGTCCACCAGATAACAGATCACAGAAGCGGCGCGTAGCAAAACCCTGAACCTGGAACAAGCTGGAAGACGTGCATGTACATGATTCAGCCTGTCCATGCTGCCCGCCTGGATTAAATGTACTGTGGGCGGTCTAGACGGAGTAAAGAGAATGGCTGTTAAGGGACTCGAGCTGTAGAAAAAATCTGGATGATTGTGTATTAAAAGATCTCAGTCGCCTTCAGAAACTGGTGGATGCTGATTTTTGGACTTCTGCATAGAGACTACTGCTTCCACAGAGAATAAGGGGGCATGTTGGACCTCTGCATAGAAGCTTCTGCTTTCACAGAGAATAAAGGGGCATGTTGGACCTCTGCATAGACTACTGTCTCCACACAAAGAATATAGGGGAGTGTTGGGCCTCTGCATAGAGACTTCTGCTTCCACAGAGAATAAGGGGGCGTGTTGGACCTCTGCATAGAGACTAATGCTTCCACAGAGAATAAGGGGGTGTGTTGGACCTCTGCATAGAGACTTCTGCTTCCACAGAGAATAAGGGGGTGTGTTGGACATCTGCATAGAAGCTTCTGCTTCCACAAAGAATAAAGGGGCATGGTGGACCTCTGCATAGACTACCGTTTCCACACAGAGAATATAGGGGTGTGTCGGACCTCTGCATAGAGACTACTGCTTCCACAGAGAATAAGGGGCACGTTGGACTTCTGCATAGAGACTACTGCTTCCAAAGAAAATAAGGGGGCATGTTGGACCTCTGCATAGAGACTACTGTTTCCAAACAGAGAGTAAGGGTTTCTACAATGCTCTTAAAGGGCGACTATGCATTTGAAAGATGGAAAGGCAGCAAGGATTGTATACCCTTACACAGGAAGCACAACTTTACTGGCAGGATCAACAGGTATTTATTTAGCAGTAGGACTGTAAAAATATAGAAAAGCTCAATTGCCTGTACAAAATATTTGGGGAGTTAGAGTGAATTTAACTGTGGCTAAAAAAAAGTCAGGTCCATTATTTCTAATTAGGTCACTTAATGATTTTTTTTTAAAGCTGAACTCCAGGCACGAAAACTTTAAATATATTCTTCAATAACCACAAAGAATATAAATCCACTTTGCATGCACAAAATGCATTTGCAAACCGAGTTATAACCGTGTAAAATTGTCCGTGACACCATCACTGTGCTGTACATAGCCTGTGTGGAGAGCAGAGCTGTGGGAGGGGCCCAGCAGGCTCCACCCACTACAGGCCAACTGTAGAGAACTACAGGAGGGGGCGGAGACAAGACCAGTCAGCCTGCACGAGGAGAGAGAGCAGAGCTGTGGGAGGGGCCCAGCAGCTCCACCCACTACAGGCCGACTTTAAAGAACTACAGGAGGGGGCGGAGACAAGACCAGTCACCCTGCACAAGGAGAGGGAGCAGCAGTGACTGGTCTTTATTACAGGAAGCTCCTTCACAGAGGCAAAGAATACACCTGCCTCTTGTATTTAGACAATATTGGAGAATCCCGGAGTTCAGCTTTAAATTTCCACCAGATGCTGATTTTCCATGCTCTAGCACTTCCCGCTCTTGTGCATCTAGTCTGTGAAAAGTCACCAGAAACAACCAGGCAACCGTGAAAAGACACTTCCAATGGCAAAGATGGACAACAGTTAAAAGGAACTTCTATCAGAAGAGAGCCCAACCGAGGCCCCAAAGATTTAGGCTTTGCATCAGCCAGGACACATTGTATTTCCTGCTCATCAAAAATTCTTACACCAGTTGGGACCTCCGTTTCTTGGACAGCGAGGACTGAAGTCAAATGAAAATTTTCACCAAAAAATAAAAAATAAAAAATTCTCTCCCGGGGGTTACCACAGCTTTGCCACTTTTGTTTGCACTCCCTAGTTCTCCATGCTCTGCTTCTCCCCTTACCATCATCGGCTGGCAGAGCCACATGCACGGGCTGGTCTGGCTCCTGCACAATGATTGGCTGGCCCGAGTGTGAGCCACTCCCCCAGGCACACAGCTTACCCTCCGCACCAAGGTCCATGAAGCTGAGATGTTTGCAGCAGGATGTGGTGAGGAAGTCAGACAAGCGACCGGTCTGTGTCCTGGAATCACCAAGGAAAGAACGGCAAGTTAAAGGGGGATTCCATCATCATCAATCATTCTTCACCATCATCATTCATCAATAAAGATTTATCATTCATTATCATCATCATCAATCATTCTTCACCATCATCATTCATCAATAAAGATTTATTATTCATTATCATCATTCATCAACATCATGATCATCCATTATCATCAACCAATAATCAACCATTCTTTGTTATCATCAGTCATCATTCACTCTTCATTATCATCATTCATATTCATCATTTATCATCATTCATTCTTCATCATCATCATCATCATCATCATTCATTCTTCATTACCATCATCATAAATCAATTCATCATCATCATCCACCATTCTACATTATCACCCTCATTCATACTTTATCATCATCATCAATCATTATTAAAGATTTATCATTCATCATCATCATCATCAATCATCAACATCATGATCATCGATTATCATCAACCAATAATCAATCATTCTTTGTTATCATCAGTCATCATTCATTCTTCATCATCATCATTCATTCTTCATCATCATCATTCATTCTTCATCATCATCATAAATCATTCATTCTTCATCATCATCATAAATCATTCATTCTTCATTACCATCATCATAAATCAGATTATCATCCACCATTCTACATTATCACCCTCATTCATACTTTATTATCATCAATCATTCTTACTAACACTCAATTATCATCGTCATCAATCTTTATCATTCATTCTTCATTATCACCTTCATTCATACTTTAATATCATCAATCATTCTTACCATCACTCATTCTTCATTATCATCATCAATCTTTATCATTCATTCTTCATTATCAATCATTCATTATTCATCATCATCATTCATCAACATCAATAATCAATCATTATCATCAATAATCAATCATTCTTTGTTATTAATCATCATTCACTTTTTATGATCATCATTCTTCATCATCATTCTTCATTACCGTCATCAAAATGAATAAAGATTTATCATCATTCATCAACATCATGATCATCCATTATCATCAACCAATAATCAATCATTCTTTGTTATCGGTCATCATTCACTCTTCATTATCATCAATCATTCATTCTTCATCATCAATCATTCATTCCTCATTACACCATCATCATAAATCAATTCATCATCATCATCACCCTTATTCATACTTTATCATCATCAATCACTCTTACCATCATTTATTCTTCATTATCATCAATCTTTATCATTCATTCTTCATTATCAATCATTCATCATCATCATCCATCAACATCAACCAATAATCAATCATTCTTTGTTATCATTAATCATCACTCTTTATTATTATCATTCATTCTTCATTACCTTCATCAAAATCAATTCATCATCATCATCAGCCATTCTTTATGATCACCCTCATTCATACTTTATCATCAATCATCATTCATTCTTTATTATCACAGTCTCTCATTCTTCAATATCATCGTCGCCATCAATCATCATCATTATTTAATCATTCATTCTTCATCGTCAATAAATCTTCATCATCAATCGTCATTCATACTTCATTATCATCATTCATTCTACATCATCATCATCAGTTCTACATTACCATCATTCAGTCTTCATTATCATCAGTCAATCATCGATCATTCACTCATCATTCATTATCATCAATCACCATTCATTCTACATCATCTTCATTCAGTCTACATCATCATTCATTACCATCATTCATTCATTATCATAATCATCATAATCATCATTCATACATCATTATCACCATCATTCCTTTTTCATCATCATTCATTCTTTATTATCATCAATCATCATTAATTCTTCATTATCATCATCATCGTTCAATCATCAACATTATGATCATTCATTCTTCACTATCATCATCATCAATCGTTTTTAGTCATCAATCATTCTTCATCAACATCATGATCATTCATACTTCATTATCATCATCAGTAATCAATCATCATTCGGTATCACCATCATTCACTGCAATTAATTTACCATCATCAACATTATGATAATTTATCATCAAGCATTTTTTCAACGACATCATGATCATTCATACTTTATTATCATCATCATTAATCAATCATCATTCATTCTTCATTATCATCATCATGAATTTCCATTATAATCATCATCATCATCATCCACCACCATCAATCATCATCATATATCATATATGGCTGGATATGAGGACTTCTATTCTCAGGTTGAGGACCACTGCCCCCCCATGCCCCTCTATGCCCCCCATGCCCCTCTATGCCCCCCATGCCCCTCTATGCTTCTTTCAATTGGTAAACATGATCAGAATTTTTTTTTTCTACAACACTATTAAACTTTGTAGCCGAGACATCACTTGTGGTCTTCTAAAGTTGACCAGCTTGAACCACATAAGAAATGATGGAGCATTCATTCCACACCTGGCACCTCCAAAGTATCCATCCTGGAGCTTCCTGAAAGTAGCTAGGACAGCTGGATCCAAGTCTTTGCCGGACTCATCTAGGAGGAAGTACAGAGGAGATATGAGGGTTGAGGGACCTTGTCCTGAAGTGTAGCTTATGCTTACATGCACTGACAGAGGTTCCATAGTTAGGAGAGAAGCATCTCCAAAGCTTTTTTGGTCGTACTTCTCCTGTGGGTCATGGGAGTACACTTACTTTTGCTTTTCTGTGAAGCAGAGTCAGCTTATAGCAGGCTATTGTCCTCTGCCTATTTGTCACCACAACAGAAAGTCGAAAGGGGAAAATCTGAAAAATTAAAGCTCCCCCATCATGAACAAAATAATGAAAATACCCCATGGCCCTCTTCAATCTCCTATACTACCATGGTAATATCCCCATACCGGATGGCCATCATCGGTCTCCTATACCATCATGGCATATCGCAATACCAGATGGCCTACATCGTCTCCTATACTACCATGGTATTGTCTCCATACCTGATGGCCGTCATTGGTCTCCTATACTACCATGGTATTATCCCCCATACTGGAAGGCCATCATTGGTCTCCTATACTATCATGGTATTATCCCCCATTCCGGAAGGCCATCGTTGGTTTCCTATACTACCATGGTATTATCCCCATACCGGATGGCCTTCATTGGTCTTCTATATTGAATGTCAATAACACCTCGCTCTTGACTGTCCTTCAGTAGGTGATACTTGACGTGAAGGTGTTTGGTCCTAGTATTGACCCTTTCTGAATGAGTAAGCTTTATACATCCCTGGTTGTCTTCAAAAATGGGAATTGGTTTTATACTACCATGGTATTATCCCCAATACCGTATGGCCATCATTGGTTTCCTATACTTTCATGGTATTATCCCCCATACCAGATGGCCATCATTCGTTTCCCTTTACTACCATGGTATTATCCCCCATACCGCATGGCCATCATTGGTTTCCTATACTACCATGGTATTATCTCCATACCGGATGGCCTTCATTGTTCTTCTATATTGAATATCAATAACACCTTGCTCTTGATCGTCCCTCAGTAGGTGATACTTGACGTGAAGGTGTTTGGTCCTAGTATTGACCCTTTCTGAATGAGTAAGCTTTATACATCCTTGGTTGTCTTCAAAAATGAGAATTGGTTTTATACTACTATGGTATTATCCCCCATAGCAGATGACCATCATCGGTTTCCTATACTACCATGGAATTATCCCCCATACCGCATGGCCATCATTCGTTTCCTATACTACCATGGTATTATCTTTCATACCTGCCATCAGTTTTCTATGTTCTAGCAAAACCTGATCAGCAAAAATCTTCTATAATAATATATATTACCAAGCATGGTTTGAGATACTGGAAAGGTGATGGTGGGCCGCCCAGTCATTCTCCATCTGCTACACAAGTAGGATAAGTCCGTACGTAACATCTCTACGATCATCCGGTTATCCAGGGCTAGATAAAACTGTTGCTGATCTATGAACTGTAGAAGAGAAAGAGAGAGAGAGAGAGAGAGAGAGAGAGAGAGAGAGAGAGAGAGAGAGAGAGAGAGAGAGAGAGAGAGAGAGAGAGAGAGAGAGAGAGAGAGAGAGAGAGAGAGAGAGAGAGAGAGAGAGAGAGAGAGAGAGAGAGAGAGAGAGAGAGAGAGATTATATATGTGTATGTAGAGAGAGAGAGAGAGAGATAAAAATCAAAAAAGTAAAAATCTATATATATATATATATATTCTATATCTGTCTGTCTATATATGGGGGTCTGAGTAACTTTCTAGCATAAAAAAAATTATGATTATGAGAATATATATATTAGTTCTTTAGTTCAGTTTACTAGATACAGAGCCAAATACCTGGGGTGTAAACGCGAAAATGTTCTGTCGGATGCTGTACAGTTTGGAAGTTCCCAAGACGCCCATATTTCTGTATGGCCTTCCGGTCAGATGCATCTTTTTATTGCGTCCTTTGTGGAAATAAAAGTATTTGTTAGAAGTCCCGTGGTAAACACAACTACCGTTCCTTAACTCTGTACACTGGGTATTGGCACGATGCAATGAATAAGTGCTTGAGAGGACCTAATTGTCCCATGACTAATGACCTATGGCCTCCCATTAAAGAAAAATATGTGCTGCACCACCTAATCTTCAGTGCATCTCTACTTACGGTTTAAAGTATATAGCAGTCTTATGACTTCTATCAGTGCCTGGTTAAAGCTTGAAGGAGGAGTTTTTATTCTCCTCTGACTGTCCTAGGAGGCTGCACAACCCCTGACCCTCTTGTCTGGACAGTGCTGATTGGCCCTGTGCTGATCACAAAGAAAAAACCTCTCTAGCAATACACACCAAACTGAGCATGTGCAGAGTGCCTCCAAGGCTCTGTTCTATCAGCAGATAGGTTGGGGACAGTAAAAGAAGGGGGGGGGGATCAAAGAAGACAAAGTCCCACAAATGCCTGTTGATTCTGCCAGTGAAGTCCACCTAAAGCAGCTTCCTTGGAGGAGGTGGCAACGATGCTGCACTGCTCCTGAATTTGCAGCAGAGTTGCCACGCTCATGTAGGGTGTTGCCCTACAGTTGGCATGAGAAGACTTTGCAAGGGTTGTGGCTATCAGCATTGTGGCTTCACAAACCTGTAGCTTGCCAATTAACACCTGAACCTAGTCCCACCCACTTTCTGGATTGACAGCATTGCCTTGGTTGGTGAAACCCTTTCCACTGTGAGCTGCAGTGTCTGAGAGGGGGAGCGTGAGACACAAATGATGGAGGATTTGACTCCTTCAGGAAACTGATGTTTTTTGGTTATCTTATGAGGTGCATGCATCGCATAGTAACTGGATTTAGTGCTTGTGCTTTAGATCCCAACTGAACCCTCCTAAAGTAGAATTCCAGCCTTAACCTAGCTAAGTCTTAACTACTTGACCGCCAGAAGATTTACCCCCCTTCATGACCGGGCCATTTTTGCGATATGGCATTGTGTTACTTTAACTGACAATTACACGGCGTGCGACACTGTACCCAAATAAAATGTACACCATTTTTTCCCACAAATAGAGCTTTCTTTTGGTGGTATTTGATCACCTCTGCTTTTTTTTTTTAAATCAAATTTCTTCATCGATTTAGGCCAATTTGTGTTCTGCTACAAATTTTTGGTAAAAAATATCCCAATAAGGGTATATTGATTGGTTCGTGCAAACGTTATATTGTCGGCGGACACCCGCTGATCGGCTTCTGCTGTGACTATTCCGGAAGTGCAGAATATACATATGGCAGCACAGTGGTGTAGTGGTCAGTCATCACTTTTGCCTAGCAGAAAAAGGGTCCCTGGTTTGAATCCCAACCACAACACTACCTGCCTGGAATTAACATGTTCTCCCTGTGTGGGTTTCCTCCCACACTCCAAAGACATGCTGGTAGGTTTATTGTCTAAATTGGACCTAGTACGTGTATGTATGAATGTGAAATAGGGACCTTGGATTGTAAGCTCCTTGAACGCAGGGATTGAGGGCAATGTACAATTTATATGTAAAGTGCTGTGTAAATTGACGGAGCTATACAAGTACCTGAAAATAGGGGTGTACTCACTTTTGTTGCCAGCGGTTTAGACATTAATGGCTGTGTGTTGAGTTATTTTGAGGGGACAGCAAATTTACACTGTTATACAAGCTGTACACTCACTACTTTACATTGTAGCAAAGTGTCATTTCTTCAGTGTTGTCACATGAAAAGATAGAAGAAAATATTTACAAAAATGTGAGGGGTGTACTCACTTTTGTGAGATATTGTACACACACACACACACACACACACACGTGATTCTGCACAGAATGGCCTCCCTGTAGCAGTAAATCTGCTATGGGGCACGTGGTTAATGTAATACTGTAATGTAGTCAGGCTGCATATGCAGTAATAAATATGCCTTTTTTTATGTCATCTAAATGCTAAATGCTGCAGCGAGGAGTACAATGTCCTGTGCTGGCAGCACTAGGAGGTGTCGGAACGCTGCTCCAATGCAAAACAGCAGCCTGGGTCTCCAGCATTTCAATAGGTCCACTGCACACTTCTCTAACAGTGCTGCTCGGGAAGTAAGAACAATGTTGATTGGAGCCATGTTCTAGAAGACGTGTTGGACGGATTTGACTGCTGGTGACCTAGGCTGCTCTGTTGGGTGTAATGCCGCGTACACACGAGCGGACATTACGGCGGACTTTGCCCGGCGGACTTTTCAACGTACTTTCCGACGGACTTTGTGAATGAACGGACTTCCCTACACACAATCCACCAAAGTCCGTCGAATTCGTACGTGATGACGTACGACCGGACTAAAACAAGGAAGTTCATAGCCAGTAGCCAATAGCTGCCCTAGCGTGGCTTTTTGTCCGTCGAACTAGCATACAGACGGCGGACTTTTCGACCGGACTCGATTTCAACGGATAAATTTAAAACAAGTTTCAAATCTAATTCCGTCGAACTTTTGAGAAAACAAAGTCTGCTGGAGCCCACACACATCGAATTGTCCGACGAAATCCAGTCCGCCGGGCAAAGTCCGCCGTAATGTCCGCTCGTGTGTACGCGGCATAAGAGCCACGGTCCGACTCTCCTAGTGCTGGCAGCACAGGAAATTTTATCCCTTTCTGCAGCACTAAGAAGAAAAAAAAAATGAAAATACAAAACCTATTACTGTATATTCAGCCTGACTGCATTATAGAAAAAAAAAAAATGTAGAGGGTTCAAGTGGGCTTTACAAATTTGGTAGCATACAAAGCATAAAAAAAAGAACGTTTGACGTGTGACACAAACCTGCACTGACTATACACCTATGTATGAATATGGTCGTATTAACGTGACCGGACAGGCCCACTAAGCACGCCTTTAACCACTTGCCGCCCGCCCTATTACCAAATGACGGCGGCAAAGTGGTTTGATATTCCTGACCGGACGTCGTATGACGTGATCAGGAATATCGAGCCGCTGCGCACCACCGGGGGCGCGCATCGCGGCGATCGTTGTTGCAGGGTGTCAGTCTGACACCCTGCAACACCGATCTAGGTAAAGAGTCTCTGACGGAGACTCTTTACCACGTGATCAGCCGTGTCCAATCACGGCTGATCACGATGTAAATAGAAAGAGCCGGTGATCGGCGTTTCCTCACTCGCGTCTGACAGAGGCGAGTAGAGGAGAGCCTATCGGCTGCTCTCCTGACAGGGGTGGTCTGTGCTGATTGTTTATCAGCACAGCCCCCCCTCGGATCCTACCCAGGACCACCAGGGAAGCCGCCCAGGACCACCAGGGAAGCCATCCACACTGGACCACCAGGTATGCCCCTAGACCCCCAGGGAAATGCCACTGTGTGCCCAGGCAGCTGCCAATCTGTGCCCAGGCAGCTGCCAATCTGTGCCCAGGCAGCTGCCAATCAGTGCCCGCTTCAATGCCTACCACTGCCAGTGCCACCAGGGATGCCTATCAGTGCCCATCAGTGCCGCCTATCAGTGCCCATCAGTGCCGCCTATCAGCGCCAGCCTATCAGTGCCCAGCAGTGCCGCCTTTCATTGCCCATCAGTGCCAACCAGTGCCACCCATCAGTGCCCAGTGCCGCCTATCAATGCCCATCAGTGCTGCATATGAGTGCCACCCATCAGTGCCGCCTACCAGTGCCCATCGTCAGTGCCCGCTCATTGGTGCCACCTCATCAGTGCCGCCGTATCAGTGCCGCCTTATCAGCGCCCATCAGTGAAAGAGAAACCTTACTTATTTACAATTTTTTTAACAGAAACAAAAGCAAAACTTTTATTTTTTTTTAAATTTTCGGTCTTTTTTTATTTGTTTAGCAAAAAATAAAAAACCGCAGAGGTGATGAAATACCACCAAAAGAAAGGTCTATTTGTGGGAACAAAATGATAAAAATTTAGTTTGGGTACAGTGTTGTATGACCACGCAATTGTCATTCAAACTGCGACAGCGCTGAAAGCTGAAAATTGGTCTGGGCAGGAAGGTGTTCAAGTGCCCTGTATTGAAGTGGTTAAAAACAAAACAAAAATGAATGTAAATAATTACCTCTCCGGCTGCCATGTGCCGCTGTGATCATAAGAAATCTTCCTGTGAAGTCTGTTCAGAACCCGACACTTCCGGGAGTGTCAATCTGCTGCGTCTAATGGCTCCACCCACTGACCTCCTAAAACCACTACAGGAAATAGTAAATTCACTCACCCAGCCTGGCATAAATGTGACTCAGGATCCTGGCGGGCTGGACTCTGATGGGACTCATGCTGGCCACCGTCTCCACTTCTATACCATGTCTTTTAAGGATCTCCTGGATCTCTTCAGTCTCTGCCAGGATGCACACTATAG
The DNA here is from genome assembly GCA_037952835.1 of Lithobates septentrionalis. Lineage (NCBI taxonomy): Eukaryota > Metazoa > Chordata > Amphibia > Anura > Ranidae > Lithobates > Lithobates septentrionalis. The sequence continues at coordinate 95,902 of JBBDGP010003322.1, read as the reverse complement.
AGGCACAGAGAACAAATCACTTCCATGGTAAATTTCACATACTTAGGTCTTTTAAATTATTCTCTATGCTATCTAAAAGTTCTGGCTAGAGGTGCACTTTAAAACAGAACTCCAGAAGACGCAAACAAATGAAGACACCGCTGAATGCAATTAGATATTTAGCAAGGTCCCGGACCTCCAAAGGCCTAATGGTGACCTCCAGTTAGGGAGAGCTGACATCCATCTGTGTAGAGTGGGTTACAAGGCATAGTGGGTGTAACGCAAGATGGAGTGATGGGCGCCAGACACTTTTTGAATGCAAAGATTTACGGTCTCTTGAACAAGAACTGTGGGAGAGAGGGTTAGGGCCAGGACACCCTTAAGTAGATGCAATGATAATTGGCAGACTCCGAGACTTCTATAGGTAGACAGCTATACTGTGGAAGGCCTCCAGCCAGACACCACTTATGTATAGGTAGGACCGCTGTCTCCCATGGCAACAAATCTTGTAACAGTCACTAATGGTAGTTGTATCTAACTATTGGTAACACAGATAGTTCTCCTCACACTCTACAGTCTCTCACTGTAGGTCACTCACCAAGCTCCCAGTCTCTCACTAGACTCTCAGACCCAATCGCCACTGGATCCCCGGAGCTCCCCCACTTCCATAACTCAGTATCTTTCTCAAGCGTCACCCCCGCTTCCCTGCTGGGTCCCTGGCTTTGCACTCACAGATACTCCTTAAGTGTCACCCCTGATGATCCGCTAGGTCCCTGGCTGGGCACTCACTGATGCTCCTCAAGAGTCACCTCTGCTGTCCTGCTGGGTTCCTAGCTTGGCACTCACAGATACTCCTTAAGCGTCACCCCTGATGACCCGCTAGGTCCCTGGCTTAGCACTCACTGATGCTCCTCAAGAGTCACCTATGCTTTCCCACTGGGTCCCTGGCTTGGCACTTGCTGAAGTTTTCCCACTTCTTCACCGTCCCCGGCTGGTGAGAAGACTGCTCTAGTACTGGATCCAGCTTACTCACAGTGGTCTCTGGTAACAATGTGGATGGTCACCTAGTGGCGACAGCTTCCCCTCTACCTCTGACCACAGCTGGTTCCCCTCCCGGTGGAACGGTTATTCTCGGTTGGACTCCAATCCTGCAGTCCCAACTGTGTGCTGCTCTCCTGCTTCTGGATAGGCCTCAGGCAGCCTAGCAGCCAGATGTCCCCAGGATAGGCCTCAGGCTTCCGGCCTAGCAGCCCGGGGCTGCATAACACACGCCCTACCAGACAGCCGTCCAGGTGGCACAGAACCCCCGATCACTTGACTCCACCCGAATAAATAGGCTCTCCCAGCAGGCCAAGGGACTAAAGAAATCCCCGCCAATTGGCTGAGACACCCATCCATTCATAACCTGACCTTGCTAAGCCCTGGTCTATCTAATGTCACCAGCATAACGCCACCTAGCGACAGAAGAGAGAAGGTGCAGCAAGTCCAGAACTAGAGAGGAATCAGTGGATCTCCTAACAATTAAACAGGGCAACTACCACCTGGCAAACTAAATTTACTAACAACCCTGCCTATAAACACCAGGGTGCTATAAATGAATGCAAGAAGTATCTGAATTTGACATATTATCAATCTCTGGCAGTCCTTGTGCAGCAGGGAGCTTGGAAAGAGGATGGGAGAAGCAGCAAAAAAAGCCAATTAGGTGAGCTGCAGTGCAAGTAGAATGCCGTTACAAGGAGAGAGCAGGGTAACCAAGAGATACGCTCATTAGTCTGCTGCTTCTGTTTTCACTCCTTAGTCACAGGACAAAAGTTGGCAGGCAACCTGTAAGTAAAAGTGAAACTGCAGCAGAGAAAGATCAGGTCTACTGCCCTGCTAGATAGGACTATACTCCATGGCAGAGCTGTGTAAATCCCAGGACTGCGTGGACAGAAATACAAATCCTTTGGCAGGTAAAACTGCTCCCTTGTATTTATTTCTTCTGTGTGTTTAGCAGTTTGCCAGCTTTAAAGAGAACACTGAATGCAGAAGTAATAATGCCTAACCACTGAACCAAATCCATACAGAACCTGCTAAAACATTGAGATCAAGATATGAAAAACAAATGAATTACATTTTTATCAATAACGCCAAAACAAAATATAAATGTACTCTTGTACAATTTATCTTCACAGTTTATTCATATTAATAAAATGAAATGAGACATTTCTGTTTTTCTTTACCTTGGACGACCACATCTGGTTTGGGAACGGTAGAAAATCTCCTATTTAAAGGATCAATCTCTCCTGGAGCAAGGAAACCCTAGACAAGGAGATAAGTGGGGGGAAATAACGTGGTTTTCTTTGGAAGGAAAGGAGAAGTGTAGCGCCCTTGTCCTAAAACAGGGCTACAGGTAAATTTAGCTATGCTGGGTGGTAGCTAGCCTGGCTAATTTATCATTTTTAGGCTTGCTTCACACTTATGGGGAAGGAAACCCAATAATAGGAAAAGATAAAGGGAATGAGAAGGAAAGGAAAAGAAAGAAGTGGGGCAAGTGGGTTTTCTTTGGAAGGGAAGAAGTGAGGCAAAAAAGTGTGTTTTCATGGGAAGGGAAAGGAAGAAATGGGACAAAAGGAAAAATGTGGGTTTTCTTGGGAGGGAGAAGGAAAGGAACGGGGAGGGAAGGGGAAGGAAAAGGAAAAGAGAAGGGGGGGAGACAGAATTGAAGGAAAAGGAGAAGAAGAACAAGGAAAAGGTGGGGGAAGCAAAGGAAAAGGAAAAGAAAAAGTGTGTTAAGGTAAACAAAGGAAAGGGTAAGGAGAAAGGAGGCAAGTGGAAGGAAGGAAATGAAAGCAAAGAAAAAGTAAAGTAAAAGGATGGGAATGAAAAGGGGAAGGAAAGAAAAAGGAAGGGAAAGGAAGGAAAAGGAAGTGAGAAAGAAGGGAAGGAGAAGGAAGGGAGGGAGGGAAGGGAAGGAGAAGGGAGGGAGGGAAGGGAAAGAAAAGGAAAAAAAAGGGAAAACAGGAAAGGAGAAGGGGAAGAGCAAAGGAAAGGAAGGAAAAGAGAAAGAAGGAAAACGGGGAAGGAAGTTAAGTGGAAGGGAAAGGAAAGCAAAGTAAGGAAAAGGAGGTGAAGGAAAAGAAAGGAAAGCAAAGGAAAGGGGAAGGAATAGGAAAAGAAAAATAAAGAAGTGGGGAAAAAGAAAATGTGGGTTTTCAAGGAAAGGGGAAAAAAAAAATGGGGAAAGGTTAAGCAAGGGAAGGGAAGAAAAAAAAAAAAAAAACGAGACATGGGCAATGCCAATCAACCAAAAAGAAAACAAAAATCGTGCTTTTAAGGAAGAACCAAGGAAAAAACAAATCAAAAATCCTTCCTCTACATTAAGCAACTACACATACCTTGGTCTAGAAATGAACCAATCAGAAAGTTTGAAGCCAGCCATAGGGGCCCTGAAAAACAAGGCATGCAGAACTTTCCATACCATCAGGAGATGGTTGTACCACCTAAAAGGAGTCTGACTCAAAATCCATGACAGGGTCATCACCCCAATCCTCTTTCATGGCAGCTGAGTCACCATCTCAGACGGGACTCCATCCCAAGTGAAATATTTAGTTAATTAATTTAACCGCTCACAGTAGAGGAGAGGGCACTATCATACTGGGACCACCTACAAAACAGCAGTCCTAACTTATATCACCATAAAGCTTTACTGACCAACAAACCAACACAAACTGTGTGGACTGCAACAACTTGTCATCCCATCAGCACCTTGTCATCCCAAACTCCCAACAATGGGGCTTGACAAAATCTCAATATAAATGAACAATTCCAAAGTAAAATATGTTGCAAAAACGACTTGAGTCAGTACAGAGACACTATGAACTGGCCCCATACCCGGAGGTGCTACAGACTGACCCTGTACAGACTGAATGCCCACAGCCTGGAAATATAAGGAGGAGCCAACAGAGGAAATAACTGAACAATATGTTATAGCATGTCACAGACTGAGAGGGACACCATGAGAAACTGTGGATTTCTACCTAGACTCAACCTTAACCCTCTTTACCCTTTACCATTCCTGGACTCCTGTCCTATTCCCTTCATAACATTTATTTTTTCCTATACCCTCATCCAACCTAAAAAATAAACTCCTCAAGATGTAGACAGAGAAAAAAAAAGGGGGCATAGAGAGGCAGAGAGAAAAATGGGGAGGAAGTAAGAAAGAGAAAAAGAAAACGAGAGAGGGAAAAAGAGAGAGAGAGAGCGAGAGAGAAAGAGAAAAAAAAAAAAAATAAAAAAGGAGGTAGGATTTAGAGGGAGAAATAGAAGAAAAAAAAATATTTGTTGACTCTTTACAATGTGATTGTTACATCAATCAAAAGGGCCATTAATGTTTTCCACTTGTTCGAGAGAGAGAGAGAGAGAGAGAGAGAGAGAGAGAGAGAGAGAGAGAGCGAGAGAGAGAGCGAGAGAGAGAGAGAGAGAGAGAGAGAGAGAGAGAGAGAGCGCACAGAAAGAGAGCGAGAGAGAGAGCGAGAGAAAGAGAGTGAGAACGCAGAGAGAGAGAGCGCAGAGAGAGAGCGACGCAGAGAGAGCGACGCAGAGAGAGAGCGAGAGAGAGAGCCGCAGAGAGAGAGCGAGAGAGAGACGCAGAGAGAGAGCGCGAGAGAGAGACGCAGAGAGAGAGACGCAGAGAGAGAGACGCAGAGAGAGAGACGCAGAGAGAGAGACGCAGAGAGAGAGAGCGCGAGAGAGAGCGCGAGAGAGAGCCGCAGAGAGAGAGCGAGAGAGAGAGCGAGAGAGAGAGCCGCAGAGAGAGAGCGAGAGAGAGAGCCACAGAGAGAGAGCGAGAGAGAGAGCCACAGAGAGAGAGCGAGAGAGAGAGCCACAGAGAGAGAGCGAGAGAGAGAGCCGCAGAGAGAGAGCGAGAGAGAGAGCCGCAGAGAGCGCGAGAGAGAGAGAGCGAGAGAGAGCCGCAGAGAGAGAGCGAGAGAGAGCCGCAGAGAGAGAGCGAGAGAGAGACGCAGAGAGAGAGCGAGAGAGAGACGCAGAGAGAGACGCAGAGAGAGAGAGAGAGAGAGACGCAGAGAGAGAGAGAGAGAGCGAGAGAGAGAGCGCACAGAAAGAGAGAGAGAGCGCACAGAAAGAGAGCGAGAGAGAGAGCGAGAGAGAGCGAGAACGCAGAGAGCGCAGAGAGAGATCGACGCAGAGAGAGCGACGCAGAGAGAGAGCGAGAGAGAGCGACGCAGAGAGAGAGCGAGAGAGAGAGACGCAGAGAGAGAGCGAGAGAGAGACGCAGAGAGAGAGCGAGAGAGAGAGCGAGAGAGAGAGCCGCAGAGAGAGAGCGACGCAGAGAGAGAGCCGCAGAGAGAGAGCGAGAGAGAGAGCCGCAGAGAGAGAGCGAGAGAGAGAGCCGCAGAGAGAGAGACGCAGAGAGAGAGCCGCAGAGAGAGAGCGAGAGAGAGAGCCGCAGAGAGAGAGACGCAGAGAGAGAGCCGCAGAGAGAGAGCGAGAGAGAGAGCCGCAGAGAGAGAGAGCGAGAGAGAGCCGCAGAGAGAGAGCGAGAGAGAGCCGCAGAGAGAGAGCGAGAGAGAGCCGCAGAGAGAGAGCGAGAGAGAGCCGCAGAGAGAGAGCGAGAGAGAGCCGCAGAGAGAGAGCGAGAGAGAGCGAGACGGACGCAGAGAGAGCGCGAGAGAGAGAGAGAGAGAGCGCGAGAGAGAGACGCAGAGAGAGCGAGAGAGAAACGCAGAGAGAGAGAGCGAGAGAGAGACGCAGAGAGAGAGCGAGAGAGAGCCGCAGAGAGAGAGCCGCAGAGAGAGCCGCAGAGAGAGAGCCGCAGAGAGAGACGCAGAGAGAGACGCAGAGAGAGACGCAGAGAGAGAGCGAGAGAGAGACGCAGAGAGAGAGCGAGAGAGAGACGCAGAGAGAGACGCAGAGAGAGAGACGCAGAGAGAGAGACGCAGAAAGAGACGCAGAGAGAGACGCAGAGAGAGCGAGAGAGACGCAGAGAGAGAGCGAGAGAAAAGAGAGAGCAAGAGAGAGAGACGCAGAGAGAGAGAGAAAAGAGAGCAAGAGAGAGAGCGTGCAAGAAAGAGAAAAAGACAGAGTGCAAAAGAGCGCGTGAGGGAGAGCGGGAGAACAAGCAGGAGAGAAAGAGCCTCCGCTGGAGAGAGATGTAGTAAAACACAGAAAAAAAAAGGGGGAGCGAAAGAAAGAGAGTGATAGCAATAGCAAACCAAAGAGGGAGAACAAAAAAAGGGGGGGGGGGATGTTGAAAGAAGAAAAAAAAAAAAAAAGGAGGGGGAACTGCAGAGAGAGAAAGAGTGAGAGCAGGGGGAAGAGAAAGCTATGTGTAGAAAGAGAAAAGAAGAAAAGATAGAAAAAAAAAAAAAAAGAGAAACATGTGGAGAGAGCGAGAGAAGGAAAAAAGAGAGGGAGGGGCCTGACAGACACAGTGACATCATAGAGGGGGGAGATAGACATGGAGAGGCAGAGTGAGAAGGGGGGGGGGGTATGTAGAGAGATTCCCAGATAAGGGTAGAGGAGACATGCGGTTGATTACCTCGGACATCAGACATCCTAAAATATAAAGTGATTGCCCCCACATATGTGGAAGCTTCCCCATGGGTATTCGGTCTACAGAGTGCGGATTTCTATACTCTTCTTCCACCTGAAAAAAAAGAGAAAATCTCTGTAATTCCCAGAATATTGCCCCTCTCTCTTTAATACTGGCCCAGCAATTTTCATGTCGGCTGACCTTCTCCTCGGGAACACTGTACAATTCTGGAACTAGGCGGACGCCGTGCTTCCCCTTGATGAGGACGCCTTCCAGAGCCTCTCTGTATTCCTGCACCTGGGATGAGGAAAAAACACAAATAAAAAGGACGCGTTCACTTCCGGTTTACCGGGTTCCAACGTTACACACCTGCCAGGCCTCACCTGTTCCATATCGCCAATAAAAATGCCATCGAGGATTAAATACGTCCAGAACAGAGGCCACTCACACTCGATATTCTCAAACAGCTTTAGCTCTGCCGGCTCATAATACAGCCGGGTCGGATCCTGGACAATGTTCATCAGAAAGAATTTTTCAGGTATACAAAAAACACAATAAAAATGTTACAGTAAACGAAGACAGCGTATATAATGTATAAAAGGAATATCTTGTCACTTTTACATCTCCGAACAATAATATTTGGGGAGGGCTTATACCTCTTTTGGAGTACGATAGCCGTCACGCAGAAATCGACAACAACCATACCGGCCCTGTGCAATAAAAACATCACCGATCAAAAGAAAAGAACAATATAATTTAGGCACACTACTTTAATACAGCAAGAAGGATGGGGGACACGCAGGTGAAAAAAACAAAATCTTAAGAGGAGAAATCTGGTCACTGGATATGAAGATACAATCCAAATCACAACATTTCTGTGTAGTTTATTTTTTTACTTATTGCTATATATTATTATTATTATTATTATTATATACCCCGATTCCTCTTGTATTGAATTGTATTGTAACTGAACTGTCTGCCTTCACTTTGTAAAGAGCTGCAAAACTGTTGGCACTATATAAATTCTAAAATAATCATTTATATTTATTTTATTACTTAATTATCTTTTATCATTATTATATTAATTTAAACTTTTTTGCACTAAAAAAAAAAAACACAACAAAAAAATACAAACTAAAAAAAACAACAGCAAGTAAATTCCCACACCCCTTGCAAACCAACAAAATCCAATAACTCACCCTCCCCCACGCAGTTTTTTTTTTTTTTTAAAGAAAAAACATCCCTGTGTCAATGCTACGTGCTCTCTGGCAACTCTCCCTCTATTGTCTGCATTATATTCACTCCCCTCCCCCCCCATCCACACTATATACTCTACAAACCTCTCCTGAACACATACTGCCTGCAGTCATACTTCCCTCAGTCCTCTCCTATGGATACTGACCATTGACATTTGTACTGCACTCCTCTCCTATAAATGCGGCCATACCCTCTGCACTCTTCTCCTGTGCATACTGCCCACTGTTATGCCCTCCACATTCCTCTCCTCTACATACTGCCCGCTGTCATACCCTCCACACTCCTCTCCTGTACATACTGCCCACTGTCATACCCTCCACACCCCTCTCCTGTACATACTGCCCACTGTCATACCCTCCACACCCCTCTCCTGTACATACTGCCCACTGTCATACCCTCCACACCCCTCTCCTGTACATACTGTCCACTGTCATACCCTCCACACCCCTTTCCTGTACATACTGTCCACTGTCATCCCATACACATTCCTCTCCTGTACATACTGCCCACTGTCATACCCCTCACACTCCTCTCCTGTACATACTACCTGCTGTCATACCTTCCACACTCCTTTCCTGTACTTACTGCCTATTGTCATACCCTCCACACTCTTCTCATGTAAATACTGCCCACTGTCATACCCTCCACATTTCTCTCCTGTAAATACTGCCCTCTGTAATACCCTCCACACCCCTCTCCTGTAAATAATGCCCACTGTCATACCCTCTCCATTTCTCTCCTATTGATACTTTTCTCTGTTCTATGCTGTGCACTCCTCTCCTGCAGATACTAGTCACCTCATCTTCTACTCCACTGTAGATACTGCTCAAAGTCATTCCCTTCACATTTCTCTCTTGTACACATACTTCCTGATGCCATACCTTCTTCAATCTTCATTTTTGGACAATGCCCACTGTCATACCCTTTGCACTCCTGTCCTATACTCCAAAAACATGGATTTCCTCCTTCACTACTAAAAATTGTTTACTTTGTTTCCATTTCTTATAGATTGGGATTTTGTTTTATTGCTGCAGTGCAACTGAAGCGTATCCTTTATCCCCAAGGTTTAGAAGGTATAAGGAGTTGCATCAAAATAAATAGTCTGGGCAGAAAGCTGGAAAGGAAATAGGAGGACTAATGCAACCCTACCAAATCTGGTAAAGGAATTATGGAACCAAAAAGAGAAGGATCTACACGTGTACATAGGTTCATATTTCAATGAAATTATACCTGTAACTTGTTAATGATTTCCTGTTTTGTGATGTACACTAACTGAGCATCCTCCACGGCAAAGGCTGGAAAGGAAATGACGGAAAAGACACCGGCATCTATCTCCTTGGATGTGGAAGCTCTTGGAAGCATGGACTGAAGAATAGACTATAAAAAGAGGAAAAATGGTTACTAAGGGGCAGAAAGAAGGATAACACAAGTACAGGGTGTCACCGTACCTGACAGTGCTGGATCTCATCTGACAACACATGGATAACAGACTGGGGGCCACCTTTAGCACCAAACAAATTCAGCTCATCCAACGCTTCCAGGGCAGCCTGGGGAAGAGATGGATTTTATCATAAAGCCATAAGATGTGTAAAAACAAAGCATCAGAAAGCTGAGATAAACAACAAGGGAGCACTACCTCGCTCATCTGACCAGCAACGGAGCACCACCTCGCTCATTGATCTGACAGGGCAGCAATGCCTTCTTCACCCAACCAGCAAGGGAGCAACACCTCACTCATTTGGCCAGCAAGGGAGAGAAACCTCGCTCACTTGGCCAACAAGGGAGCACCAGCTTGCTCACCGCACTAGCAAGGAGGCACCACCTTAGTCACCCCAATCAGCAAACATCCTTGCTCATCCCAGCCAGCAAGGAAGTAAGTCACCACCTTGCTCATCCCAGCCAGGAAGGAAGGAAGGAAGGAAGGAAGGAAGGAAGGAAGGAAGGAAAGAAAGAAAGAAAGAAAGAAAGAAAGAAAGAAAGAAAGAAAGAAAGAAAGAAAGAAAGAAAGAAAGAAAGAAAGAAAGAAAGAAAGAAAGAAAGAAAGAAAGAAAGAAAGAAAGAAAGAAAGAAAGAAAGAAAGAAAGAAAGAAAGTCACCACCTTGCTCATCCCAGCAAGGAAGGAAGGAAGGAAGGAAGGAAGGAAGAAAGAAAGAAAGAAAGAAAGAAAGAAAGAAAGAAAGAAAGAAAGAAAGAAAGAAAGAAAGAAAGAAAGAAAGAAAGAAAGAAAGAAAGAAAGAAAGAAAGAAAGAAAGAAAGAAAGAAAGAAAGAAAGAAAGAAAAGAAAGAAAGAAAGAAAGAAAGAAAGAAAAGAAAGAAAGAAAGACACCACCTTGCTCATCATAGCCAGCAAGTAAGGAAGTCACCACCTTGCTCATCCCAGCCAGCAAGGAAGAAAGGAAGGAAGGAAGAAAGTCACCACCTTGCTCATCCCACGCCAGCAAGGAAGTCACCACCTTGCTCATCCCACGCCAGCAAGGAAGTCACCACCTTGCTCATCCCACGCCAGCAAGGAAGTCACCACCTTGCTCATCCCACGAAAGCAAGGGGGACACCCCCTTGCTCATCCCAACCAAGCAAGGGGGTCACCACCATGCTCATCCCAGCCAGCAAGAAAGTCACCACCTTGCTCATCCCACGCCAGCAAGGAAGTCACCACCTTGCTCATCCCACGCCAGCAAGAAAGTCACCACCTTGCTCATCCCAACCAAGCAAGGGGGTCACCACCATGCTCATCCCAGCCAGGAAGGAAGGAAGTCACCACACCTTGCTCATCCCAGCCAGCAAGGAAGTCACCACCTTGCTCATCCCAGCCAGCAAGAAAGTCACCACCTTGCTCATCCCACACCAGCAAGAAAGTCACCACCTTGCTCATCCCACGCCAGCAAGGAAGTCACCACCTTGCTCATCCCACGAAAGCAAGGGTGACACCCCCTTGCTCATCCCAACCAAGCAAGGGGGTCACCACCATGCTCATCCCAGCCAGGAAGGAAGGAAGTCACCACACCTTGCTCATCCCAGCCAGCAAGGAAGTCACCACCTTGCTCATCCTAGCCAGCAAGGAAGTCACCACCTTGCTCATCCCACGCCAGCAAGGGGGACACCACCTTGCTCATCCCATGAAAGCAAGGGTGACACCCCCTTGCTCATCCCAACCAAGCAAGGGGGTCACCACCATGCTCATCCCAGCCAGGTAGGAAGGAAGTCACCACACCTTGCTCATCCCAGCCAGCAAGGAAGTCACCACCTTGCTCATCCCACGAAAGCAAGGGGGCACCACCTTTCTCATCCCACGAAAGCAAGGAGGCACCACCTTAGTCACCCCAATCAGCAAACATCCTTGCTCATCCCAGCCAGCAAGGAAGTAAGTCACCACCTTGCTCATCCCAGCAAGGAAGGAAGGAAGGAAGGAAGGAAGGAAGGAAGAAAGAAAGAAAGAAAGAAAGAAAGAAAGAAAGAAAGAAAGAAAGAAAGAAAGAAAGAAAGAAAGAAAGAAAGAAAGAAAGAAAGAAAGAAAGAAAGAAAGAAAGAAAGAAAGAAAGAAAGAAAGAAAGAAAGAAAGAAAGAAAGGAAAGAAAGAAAGAAAGAAAGAAAGAAAGAAAGAAAGAAAGAAAGAAAGAAAAGAAAGAAAGAAAGACACCACCTTGCTCATCATAGCCAGCAAGTAAGGAAGTCACCACCTTGCTCATCCCAGCCAGCAAGGAAGAAAGGAAGGAAGGAAGAAAGTCACCACCTTGCTCATCCCACGCCAGCAAGGAAGTCACCACCTTGCTCATCCCACGCCAGCAAGGAAGTCACCACCTTGCTCATCCCACGCCAGCAAGGAAGTCACCACCTTGCTCATCCCACGAAAGCAAGGGGGACACCCCCTTGCTCATCCCAACCAAGCAAGGGGGTCACCACCATGCTCATCCCAGCCAGCAAGAAAGTCACCACCTTGCTCATCCCACGCCAGCAAGGAAGTCACCACCTTGCTCATCCCACGCCAGCAAGAAAGTCACCACCTTGCTCATCCCAACCAAGCAAGGGGGTCACCACCATGCTCATCCCAGCCAGGAAGGAAGGAAGTCACCACACCTTGCTCATCCCAGCCAGCAAGGAAGTCACCACCTTGCTCATCCCAGCCAGCAAGAAAGTCACCACCTTGCTCATCCCACACCAGCAAGAAAGTCACCACCTTGCTCATCCCACGCCAGCAAGGAAGTCACCACCTTGCTCATCCCACGAAAGCAAGGGTGACACCCCCTTGCTCATCCCAACCAAGCAAGGGGGTCACCACCATGCTCATCCCAGCCAGGAAGGAAGGAAGTCACCACACCTTGCTCATCCCAGCCAGCAAGGAAGTCACCACCTTGCTCATCCTAGCCAGCAAGGAAGTCACCACCTTGCTCATCCCACGCCAGCAAGGGGGACACCACCTTGCTCATCCCATGAAAGCAAGGGTGACACCCCCTTGCTCATCCCAACCAAGCAAGGGGGTCACCACCATGCTCATCCCAGCCAGGTAGGAAGGAAGTCACCACACCTTGCTCATCCCAGCCAGCAAGGAAGTCACCACCTTGCTCATCCCACGAAAGCAAGGGGGCACCACCTTTCTCATCCCACGAAAGCAAGGGGGCACCACCTTTCTCATCCCAACCAGCAAGGGGGCACCACCTTGCTCATCCCAACCAGCAAGGGGGCACCACCTTGCTCATCCCAACCAGCAAGGGGGCACCACCTTGCTCATCCCAACCAGCAAGGGGGCACCACCTTGCTCATCCCAACCAGCAAGGGGGCACCACCTTGCTCATCCCAACCAGCAAGGGGGCACCACCTTGCTCATCCCAACCAGCAAGGGGGCACCACCTTGCTCATCCCAACCAGCAAGGGGGCACCACCTTGCTCATCCCAACCAGCAAGGGGGCACCACCTTACTCATCCCAACCAGCAAGGGGGCACCACCTTACTCATCCCAACCAGCAAGGGGGCACCACCTTACTCATCCCAACCAGCAAGGGGGCACCACCTTACTCATCCCAACCAGCAAGGGGGCACCACCTTACTCATCCCAACCAGCAAGGGGGCACCACCTTACTCATCCCAACCAGCAAGGGGGCACCACCTTACTCATCCCAACCAGCAAGGGGGCACCACCTTACTCATCCCAACCAGCAAGGGGGCACCACCTTACTCATCCCAACCAGCAAGGGGGCACCACCTTACTCATCCTGAAGGGAGTGACACTTTGACCCTCTGGCTAGTAAGAGATTCACATCACTCATTTGCCCAGCAAGGGAGCAGCACTTTGCTCATCTTGGCAAGTGAATGAGCAAGTGACACATTGCTCATCTGGCCAGGGAGGTGTCACTAGTGATAAGATAGACATGACCCTTAGAAGAACATTCTATTTATTGAGTTTTTTATTCCCATTTCAAATCGCAAGTACTTTTTTGACCCAATAGTGAAGTCAGGCTTAAATAATGTAGCAATTTTCAGCAGTGACATATACATGAATTATTAATAAGAAGAAGGCAGAGAGAATATATTCTGATAGTGAAGCAACATGCAATTCAAAAAGAGAGAGGTGGTCTAAAAAAGGACCTTCATGTGTTCTTTTACCTTGGCCATTCCAATTGAACTGGCGTTCAGCTCGGCAATCCCTTGATTTGTCTTATCCCCACGTTCCCACATCCCGAAGTCCTGCAGGAATATACAAGTCATATTACAAATTAAATGAACAGCAGATAACTTTCGGTGAATCACACCCCGTAATCCTACATATGCTGATCTTACTTACCGCCGTTTTATAAGCTGCTTCAATGTAAAACACCAAATTTTGGACAAAGGTAACCTCATCCAGAGTGTAGATTATATGAAGACCTGGCGGAAAAAGGCAATCATTATTACCCCGGCAATCAAGGCATTTGATACCTTTTTTGTCTGGTTTAAATACTATTAAAAGAGTTCCGTTATATCTGTTCAATAAGTGCAAAAAAAAAAACTGTTAAAGTGGTTGTAAAGGCACAAGGATAGAATGCAAGAAGGTAAAAAAAAAAAAAACCTGGGTGCAGCAGGCCACCCTAATCCTTACCTGAGCCCCATCTCGAGAGCCTTGGCTCTCGTGGGAATCACACTACTTGGCTTCCACTGCCATCAATCACAGCCAGTGAGCCAATCAGGAGACGGAGGGGGCGGGGCTGAGCCACAGCTTCAGGTGTGAATAGACACACAGAGCAAGTGGCATGGGATCGCGCCTGCTTGGGCGCCCCCGCAGCAAGCTGCTTGCTGTGGGGGCATCCAGCAGGAGCCAGGTGAGCCGGCATGGGACCCGAGAAGAGGAGGGTTGGAGCTGCTCTGTGCAAAACCATTACACAGAGCAGGTAAGTATACACATTTGTTATTTCAGACAGAAAAAAAAGTAAAGTAAAGAAAGAAAGTTTTAGTATTACTTTAATCCTGCCAGAAATCCAGTGCTGTCCTGTGCACACTTCCTGTGTTATCTGAAGAAGCCTAATCAGCCCTCCCCAGTTCCTATCTTAGACTACAAAACACCTCCCCCAAGTGGTGATGAGGAGATCAGGTGAAATTCAGTTGCTTTGCAAAAGACAGCTGGGAAGGGCTGACACCATTCAGTCCACAAAATGCTGTGTGTGGTCAGCCTGCAACAGGACTTAGGAACAGAGTGCAGATCAGCAGGTATTGTTATGTTCTTGCAGGGTCTGTAATACACGAGGAAATGGGCATGTATTGCAGAGATGTACTAAATTGTTGGGTTTTTTTTTGTTTTTGTTCTCCCCTGAGATGCACTTTTAGGCTTTAAATCGATGCAACAGTTTCTTTTCTTTTGTCCTAGTATTTTAAAAGCTTTTAGTGCAAGACAACTTTCCAATATGCTACATACTTATCGATCGATTTATAGTAGACGTGAACCCTGAGTGAATGGCATTTGGTTTTGTCTGTGCACCATGTATCAAACTTTTTTTTTTTTTTTTCCTCCAAGCCACTTCATGCTGGCTTCACAGCATCTCCCAGGTTGGTATTTCCTAATGGTGACCATAAGAAAAGAAAGGGAATGCAAAAGGGGTTGCAGGAAACCAGCAGCCCTGAGATGTAACAAAGAGTGGTGGTGGAGTGGTATTTATAATATTATATATATATATATATATATATATATATATATATAGTCTAAACTCGCTCATCTATGTCTTTATGAACCTTGCTTTGTGCACTGGTGCGCAGTCATGTTAGAACAGGAAGGGGCCATCTCCAAATGGTTCCCACAAAGTTGGGAGCATGAAATTGTCCAAAATGTCTTGGTATGCTAATGCCTTAAGAGTTCCCTTTACTGGAACAAAGGGATCAAGCCCAACCCCTGAAAAACAACCCCACACCATAATCCCTCCTCTACCAAATGATTTGGACCAGTGCACGAAGCAAGGTCCATAAAGACATGGATGATGAGTGGGCAGGTCATAGCGAGAGGTCCTCTCGGCAGGGAGACGGTCATAGCGAGAGGTCCTCTCGGCAGGGAGACGGTCATAGCGAGAGGTCCTCTCGGCAGGGAGACGGTCATAGCGAGAGGTCCTCTCGGCAGGGAGACGGTCATAGCGAGAGGTCCTCTCGGCAGGGAGCCGGT
Source organism: Lithobates septentrionalis (assembly GCA_037952835.1). Classification (NCBI taxonomy): domain Eukaryota; kingdom Metazoa; phylum Chordata; class Amphibia; order Anura; family Ranidae; genus Lithobates; species Lithobates septentrionalis. Next base: position 80,515 of record JBBDGP010003322.1, on the reverse strand, counting down.
CATAGCGAGAGGTCCTCTCGGCAGGGAGCCGGTCATTCTCGGCAGGGAGGCGGTCATAGCGAGGGGTCTTCTCGGCAGGGAGGCGGTCATAGCGAGGGGTCCTCTCGGCAGGGAGCCGGTCATAGCGAGGGGTCCTCTCGGCAGGGAGCCGGTCATAGCGAGGGGTCCTCTCGGCAGGGAGCCGGTCATAGCGAGGGGTCCTCTCGGCAGGGAGCCGGTCATAGCGAGAGGTCCTCTCGGCAGGGAGCCGGTCATAGCGAGAGGTCCTCTCGGCAGGGAGCCGGTCATAGCGAGAGGTCCTCTCGGCAGGGAGCCGGTCATAGCGAGAGGTCCTCTCGGCAGGGAGCCGGTCATAGCGAGAGGTCCTCTCGGCAGGGAGCCGGTCATTCTCGGCAGGGAGGCGGTCATAGCGAGGGGTCTTCTCGGCAGGGAGGCGGTCATAGCGAGGGGTCCTCTCGGCAGGGAGGCGGTCATAGCGAGGGGTCCACTCGGCAGGGAGCCGGTCATAGCGAGAGGTCCACTCGGCAGGGAGCCGGTCATAGCGAGAGGTCCACTTGGCAGGGAGCCGGTCATAGCGACAGGTCCTCTCGGCAGGGAGCCGGTCATAGCGACAGGTCCTCTCGGCAGGGAGCCGGTCATAACGAGAGGTCCACTCGGCAGGGAGCCGGTCATAGCGAGAGGTCCACTCGGCAGGGAGCCGGTCATAACGAGAGGTCCACTCGGCAGGGAGCCGGTCATAGCGAGAGGTCCACTCGGCAGGGAGCCGGTCATAGCGAGAGGTCCACTCGGCAGGGAGCCGGTCATAGCGAGAGGTCCTCTCGGCAGGGAGCCGGTCATAGCGAGAGGTCCTCTCGGCAGGGAGCCGGCCATAGCGAGAGGTCCTCTTGGCAGGGAGCCGGTCATAGCGAGAGGTCCTCTCTGCAGGGAGCCGGTCATAGCAAGAGGTCCTTTGCACAGACCTGGTAATAGCGAGAGAGCCTTTGCACAGACCCAGTTACAAGGAGAGGTTTCTGCACGGACCTAGTCATATGGAACCGGTCATACACAGAGAACACATACATACCAGATGCAGTCATCTGTGCCAGGAACAGCAAAAAGATTGAAGTGGCATCAAGCTGGAGATGACCCCACTGATCATCCCCAACGACGGTAGAACAGGTGCTGGTGTTATACTTGGCATGGAGGGAATCACGGGTGCCCTGACTGTACTTAAATTCTTCCACTTTGGCGACCTGTAGAAAAGTAACATAATTGATGAACCTCAATCAGGTCAAGCATTTCCGTCATGTTAAATTATCACCAAACAGTAATGGAAAAGCCAAGGTAACAATTTTGTGAAGCCTTTTGAAGGCTGTCAATAACAGAGCATTTATAGGCTACTGTTGAGCAAGTATTGGGCATGCTTACCTGTCTCATCATACATTGCAGAAGACCCCTCATAAGCTTAACCACATTCTGTTGGAGAAATAAAGGAAGGCATGTCATTGGCTGTACCCAATGAGCAAACATTTTAAAATACAATCCCATGCTATATCTACAGTTGAAGGAGCAATTAACTTTGCTCTGGTCTATTCAGATCACAAACATGAGTTTGGGGGGCATGCAGTACAGCATGGGTGCATGAACATTGTCAGGCTGTGGTTGCCTCTATTGCTCGCCCTCACCCCCTCCCCCCCCAGTGCAACCTACCTCCCACCACTAGACATGGCAAGAGAGCATTCTGACAGACAAAGCAATACTTCCTTGACATATACTATTCAGTATATTTACATTACCAACTGCAGAAAACTCTTTTTTTACCTAGGACTTTTTTCTCTTTTGCCAATTATTGTTCTTGACGTAAATACACTAGTGGACCCCTAACCATCCCAGCTAAATGAGCTTGTTGGACATGCTATTCCAAAACCATGGAAATGAATGTGTAGTTGGCCTTAGAAGTACTCCCAAAGGAGCTAGGTAGGGTTGAGGTCAGGTGCTGATGTCCGATGAGAAGACCTGATCACAAAGGAGTTCAGTAGGGTTGAGGTCAGGTGCTGATGTCTGATGAGAAGACCTGATCCCAAAGGAGTTCAGTAGGGTTGAGGTCAGGTACTGATGTCTGATGAGAAGACCTGATCCCAAAGGAGTTCAGTAGGGTTGAGGTCAGGTGCTGATGTCCGATGAGAAGACCTGATCACAAAGGAGTTCAGTAGGGTTGAGGTCAGGTGCTGATGTCTGATGAGAAGACCTGATCCCAAAGGAGTTCAGTAGGGTTGAGGTCAGGTGCTGATGTCCGATGAGAAGACCTGATCACAAAGGAGTTCAGTAGGGTTGAGGTCAGGTGCTGATGTCTGATGAGAAGACCTGATCCCAAAGGAGTTCAGTAGGGTTGAGGTCAGGTGCTGATGTCTGATGAGAAGACCTGATCCCAAAGGAGTTCAGTAGGGTTGAGGTCAGGTGCTGATGTCTGATGAGAAGACCTGATCCCAAAGGAGTTCAGTAGGGTTGAGGTCAGGTACTGATGAGAAGACCTGATCCCAAAGGAGTTCAGTAGGGTTGAGGTCAGGTACTGATGTTGGGATGAGAAGACATGGCTCACAGTTGGCGTTCCAATTCATCCCAAAAGGTGTTACGTAGGGTTGAGGTGAGGTGCGGATGTTGGACACGAAGACCCAATCCCAAAGGACTTCAGTAGGGTTGCGTTTGGGTACTGATGTTGAACGAGATCGCCTGATCCTAAAGGTGTTCAGTAGGGTTGAGGTCAGGGCTCTGTAGAGCACACTCAAATTCCTCAACACCAAACTCAAACCAATTTTTTTTGGAACTGGCTTTGTACATAGGGGCACCATCAGGATGGTACAGGAAAGGACCATCACCAAACTGTTACCACAAGGTTGGAAGCACACAGCGATCTAAAATGTTTTTATATGCTGCAGAATTAACAATTTCCTTCACTGGAAACATCTGAACTCAATCACTGGAGGGTGGTCCAGACACTTTTGGTCACATAGTAGGTGATGTTTAGGTGTCCACATAGTGGAGCTAAAAAAGTCAACCACGGCTCAAAACAGGTTACATAAATACATAACACCATGAAAAGCTGGCCATACACCAGTAGAAAAGGTAGAAGGTTCAAACTTTTTCCATTTTCAGAACCTTCATTCAAATCACTAATGGGGTGGGGCCAATTTGATCATTCGTTTCAACCGCATTGACGGAAAATAAGAAGAAGCAAGATAAAAATTCATTCCTTCGAGAAAATTTCTAAAAGTGAATGTAGTTTTTGTTTTGGCAAAACGATGAAAACCTCCTTAATATATATGTCTGGGGTTCCATTTAAATAGCAGGTCTGGATGGAATTTTAAGGCTTTTTAAAAGAAATGAGTTTACTCAATGACGACAAGAAAGAATGTTCTGATGAACAATTTTTCTATGAACATTCAAACGAAAATCTAACCTTGCATGGTCAGCTTTAGCTTAGAATTTACTACAGCATGATAGTCCTACCCAGGGCTTTTTTTCAGCAGGAACGTGGAAGGAACGCAGTTTTGGCACCTCCGGCACTGAATGTATCTTACGGAAAGGGGTGCTGGAGGATGTATTGATACTGGCTGCTAAGGGATTTATTGTTGTGGGTAGCCTATTGTTGCTGGGAGGTCTATTGTTGCAGTCTGGGGATATTTTATTGCTGGGGGGGGTCAATTGTTGCTGGGAGGGATCTACTGTTGAGTGAGGGGTTTATTGTTGCTGGAGGGTCTACTGAAGCTTTGGGGGCATTTTTGTTGCTAGGGGGATCTATTGTTGCTGGGGGGTATTTTGTTGTGGGGAGTTGATTATTGCTTAGGGGGGGGGGGGGGGGTATTACTGCTGGCTTAAGAGGATGTTTACTGGTATTTTGTTGTGGAGAGTTGATTGTTGCTGGGTGGAGGGTTATTACTGCTTGTTGCAGGGGATTTTTACTGGTATTTTGTTGTGGGGAGATGATTGTTGGCAGGGGGGGGGGTTATTACTGTTGGCTGCATAGAATATTTACTGGTATTTTGTGGGGTAGATGATTGATGCTGGGGGGTATTTTGTTGTGGGGAGTTGATTGTTGCGGGGGGGGGGGGGTTATTACTGCTGGCCATAGGGGATCTTTACTGGTATTTTGATGTGGGGAGTTGATTGTTGCTGGGGGGGGGGGGGGGTATCACTGCTGGCTGCAGAGGATATTTACTGGTATTTTATTGTGGGGAGTTGATTGTCGCGGGGGGGGGGGGGGGGGGGTGTTATTACTGCTGGCTACAGGGGATCTTTACTGGTATTTTGTTGTGGGGAGCATTTTGTTGCTGGGGGGGTATTACTGCTGGCCACAGGGGATCTTTACTGGTATTTTGTTGTGGGAAGAGGATTGCTGTGGGGGAGGGCTTATTACTGCTGGCCACAGGGGATCTTTACTGGTATTTTGTTGTGGGGAGTTGATTGTTGCTGGATTGGGGGGGGGGGGGGGTTATTACTGCTGGCTGCAGAGAATATTTACTGGTATTTTGTTGTGGGGAGAGGATTGCTGTGGGGGAGGGGTTATTACTGCTGGCCACAGGGGATCTTTACTGGTATTTTGTTGTGGGGAGGTGATTGTTGCTGGGGGGGGGGGGGGTATTACTGCTGGCTGCAGAGGATATTTACTGGTATTTTATTGTGGGAAATTGATTAGTGCTGGGGGGTATTTTGTTGTGGAGAGCTGATTGTTGTGGGGAGCATTTTCTTGTGGGGGGAGCATTTTCTTGTGGGGGGGGGCATTTTGTTGTGGGAGGGGGCATTACTGCTTTTCTTGTTAGGTAGGGGGGCAGAGACAAGGGGTGAGTGCCTGCACCTGAGAAAAAAAATCCCTGGTCCTACCAAGATCTTAAAAACAAATAAAGATATGGAAGAATGAATATCTATTTAGGAACACAAGAAACAAGCAGATAAGATTAGATTGTAAGCTCTAAGGAGCAGGGCCCCCTGATTCCTACTGTATTAAAGTGTATTGTATTTGTACTGTTCTGCCCTCAAGTTGTAAAGCGCTACATAAATCCTGTATAATAATAATAAGTTCCTGCAACCAAAAGAAGTCAAGAAGTCTTCCAACTTGGTGGTAGCATTCTGCTTATCGCGGGCCTTTCGGGTCAGGCAGCATGACACAGGATATCGGGAATGACATTTAGCAGGGACACACTGCGTAATATTAGACGAGGCTCAGGACAGGAGAGCCTTTATTAGCAGCCATTAGAAATGAGGTTGGAGAACACGTGGAGCTAAATCCAGCAGACATCCCACTGGTGTATATAATAAGTATAAGACAACATAAGAACATGGTAATGCTGAGGATATGGAGAACGGTGGTGGAGATTGTACAGATTATATTGGGTGACCATATCGAACATTCCTCCCATCTTACCTGTTCCAGCTCATAAGCCTTTGCTTTGTCCTCATCCCGGTCGGCGTTCTTCCTGTAAGCCAGGCTCAGACCCCATACTGCCAGGATGGTGTACACATTGTCCCGCACCCAGGCATCTTTATGTTCGCAGCTGGCTGGCAGCAAACCTGTGACTGGATTCTGCAATATAAAACATCCACACAATAAAATTCAGAGCTTTCTCATTTCTTAAAGTGGAACCCTGCCCTTAATAAATTACATTATTTAACCCTTTTTTTTTAGCAATTTTGCATTTAAAAAAATAATAAATTTTAAGTCTCGAGTTTAGTTAACCACTTCAAGCCTCGGAAGATTTGGCTGCTCAATGACCAGAGCACTTTTTACAATTTGGTATTCCGTTGCTTTAACTGGTAATTGCGCGGTCATGCAATGCTGTACCCAAGCTTCCTTATTTTCCCCCCACAAATAGAGCTTTCTTTTGATGGTATTTGATTGCCTCTGCGACTTTTATTTTTTGCGATATAAAAATTTACACAGCTTTTAGTTTATGACTGCCTTTCTCATTTCTTGAGGTGCTAAAATGGTAGGGCAGTACAACCCCCCCCCCACCCCCACCCCCCAAATGATCCCATTTTGGAAAGTAGACACCCCAACGAAATTGCTGAGAGGCATGTTGAGCACATTGAATATTTAATTTTTTTGTCACAAATGATTGAAAAATTACACAAAGTTGTCACTAAATGATATATTGCTCACACATGCCATGATTATATGTGGAATTACACCCCAAAATACATTCTGTTGCTTCTCCTGAGTAAGGGGATACCACATGTGTGAGACTTTTTGGGAGCCTAGCCGCGTACGGGGCCCCGAAAACCAAGCACCGCCTTCAGAATTTCTAAGGGCGTAAATTTTTGAATTCACTCCTCACTACCTATCACAGTTTTGAAGGCCATAAAATGTCCAGATGGCACAAAACCCCCCCAAATGACCCCATCCATGGAATATTTTATATTTTGCCACAATTTGCAGGAGAATTACAAACTTTTTTTTTTTTTTTGCACAAAGTTCTCACTAAATTCTATATTTCACAAACATGCCATGGGCATATGTGGAACTACACCCCAAAATACATCCTGCTGCTTCTCCTGAGTACGGGGAAACCACAACTATTTTTGGTTATTTATTTTTTTGTGTTTTTGTGGGTGTTTTTTTTTTTTTTGCACTTTTATATAAACTGTAAACCGTAGATGTTTTTGGGAACCCTAAACTATTGGGGACGCTAATATAGTTCTGATCGGATCAAAAGATATCGATCCATTCAGACACTATACTACTAAGGGAGGTGTATGCTGCGTGCGTGGGTGTTAGCGCTGCTGGCACTAATCTGATGCTGCCTGGGGCGACGCAGACCCCAACTGGCGATAAAACCTAAATGATATCACTCGCTGGGTGATCAGGAGGTTATACCTTTTATTATTAGGTAATATATGGAGGGTGCCCTGACGCTATAAAAAAAGATAACTAACTAACCAGCGTCACCCGTGACACTAATACGGTGATCACTGGTGACAGGGGGTGAAGAAGGGGTTAAACCTTTATTAGGGGGGTCCCTAGACCTATCTGGGCCTACTACTAAGTACCCCAAAACTGATTATTGTCACAAATGACACCAGTACAGTGATCAAAGAAAAATATGAACACTGCATTGGGTGACACTGTGACAGGGAGTGAAGGGGTTAACTGGGGGGGGGGGGGCGACAAGCATGCCTGTGACAGGGAGTGAAGGGGTTAACTGGGGGGGCGACAAGTATGCCTATGTGTACTGTGTCAATGTAGTGTTTAATTCGCCAGAAATCATTGGTCTGGGCCTGGAGACTGATCGGTTCTGAATGGAATCCGATCGTCGCACGCGCCCGACGTAAGGTAACGTCACAAATGCTCTTCTGGAAGAATGGTCAAACATCCCCATAGACACACTTCTAAACCTTGTGGACGGCCTTCCCAGAAGAGTTGAAGGCATTATAGCTGCAAAGGGTGGGCCAACTCAATATTCAACCCTACAGACTAAGACTCCATTCACACCTGCGACCGGACATTTTTGGTGCGTTTGCTGCACCAAAACAGCTCCAGTACCTTTTTTTGCCACGTTTTACATTCCCCATTTTTTTGCACGACACAAAAGCGAGACTGCTACCCGTGTTTAGGGTACCATTAGGAAATAATGGCACTGCAATCACGTTTTTAGAACGTTTCCAAAAACATGGACAAAAACGTGCCTTTCCAGAACGCCCAGGTGTGAATGCGACCTAACATTTCTCCCTGTCGGGTTTTTCTATGAGTGGTGTTAAGTAATGGACTATTTCACCGTCTGGCATTGCTGGGTCATGTCCAAGTCATCAGTTGTCCTTGAAATAGGAGAGTAATTCTGGGAAGGAGCGGTGAAAGGCAGGAAGCGGGGACAGATCACTGCTTCACAGCAAGGCGGAAGGAGGCACATTGTAACATATTACTTAATGTATATCAAAATCCACAACACTTAAAGCAGAACTCCGGATGCAAAATCTTTCCTTGAACGTGGTTTTAAAGCCTGAAGATTTTTACCTTTATACATTCTTTGCATGAAGGTAAAAAAATCTTGGGCAGGCAGCTCCCTAGCCCCCCTAGCACCCCCTTTATATGTACCTGAGCCCGACTTCGATCCAGCGATGTGCATGAGAGCAGAGGCTCTCTTGGCTCTCTTTCTCTCTCTCCACATTGGCTCAGAGATATCAGTAAGGGCCAATGGCTCCAAGTGCTGTCAATTACAGCCAGTGGGAGCAGGAGGCGGGTCGAGTCATGCTTTGTGTGCCAATGGACACACAATATGCGGCTCGGGAGCAAGCACACACGAGCGCCCCATAGCAAGTGGCTTGCCATGGGGGCACTGGTGGGGGACCCGAGAAGGAGGATCAGGGTTGCACAGAGCAGGCAAGTATAACATCTTTGTTGTCTAAAGAAAAATAAATAAAAATAAAATGGCCAGTTTTACCATCATTTTCAAATGCATTTCCCAATAGTGCAAAAGGATATAAATCCTCTGTGTGTACCAAATGCCTTTGCAAACTTTATTATTACCTAGTAAAAGTAGCAGTGATTTCATCACTATGTTGCACAGCCTGTGCAGAGAGCAGAGGTGCAGGAGGGGCTCAGCAGGCTGGGCAGGGAGCAGGGAGGGGGCCCACACTGTATGTAGGAGCACCTTGGTTCCTGACATAGACTATGGTATGGTAGCGTGCTGGAAGAGGGGACGTTACAAGGAGGCAGAAAAACACAGTAAAAAGGTATTTTCAAGAAAAAACACATTACAGGGAGTGCAGCGGACATGTATGGATTATGGATTTTGTTTACTGTCACTTTAAAGTACCATACCTTAAAAGTAGGCCACGCCTGGTTTTGGGCAGGCCACTGTGGGAAGCAGAGGTTTAACTGCTCCCAGGAGGGTCACAGACTGCCCATGCTACGGGAGAGGGTCACAGACTGCCCATGCTACGGGAGAGGGTCACAGACTGCCCATGCTACGGGAGAGGGTCACAGACTGCCCATGCTACGGGAGAGGGTCACAGACTGCCCATGCTACGGGAGAGGGTCACAGACTGCCCATGCTACGGGAGAGGGTCACAGACTGCCCATGCTACGGGAGAGGGTCACAGACTGCCAATGCTACGGGAGAGGGTCACAGACTGCCAATTCTACGGGAGAGGGTCACAGACTGCCCATGCTAGGGGAGAGGGTCACAGACTGCCCATGCTAGGGGAGAGGGTCACAGACTGCCCATGCTAGGGGAGAGGGTCACAGACTGCCCATGCTAGGGGAGAGGGTCACAGACTGCCCATGCTAGGGGAGAGTGTCAGAGACTGCCCATGCTAGGGGAGAGGGTCACAGACTGCCCATGCTAGGGGAGAGGGTCACAGACTGCCCATGCTAGGGGAGAGGGTCAGAGACTGCCCATGCTAGGGGAGAGGGTCAGAGACTGCCCATGCTAGGGGAGAGGGTCAGAGACTGCCCATGCTAGGGGAGAGGGTCAGAGACTGCCCATGCTAGGGGAGAGGGTCAGAGACTGCCCATGCTAGGGGAGAGGGTCAGAGACTGCCCATGCTAGGGGAGAGGGTCAGAGACTGCCCATGCTAGGAGAGAGGGTCAGAGACTGCCCATGCTAGGGGAGAGGGTCAGAGACTGCCCATGCTAGGGGAGAGGGTCAGAGACTGCCCATGCTACGGGAGAGGGTCAGAGACTGCCCATGCTACGGGAGAGGGTCAGAGACTGCCCATGCTACGGGAGAGGGTCAGAGACTGCCCATACTACGGGAGAGGGTCAGAGACTACCCATCCTACAGGAGAGGGTCAGAGAGTGCCCATGCTACAAGAGACGGTCAGAGACTGCCCATGCTACAGGAGAGGGTCAGAGACTGCCCATCCTACAGGAGAGGGTCAGAGACTGCCCATCCTACAGGAGAGGGTCAGAGACTGCCCATCCTACAGGAGAGGGTCAGAGACTGCCCATCCTACAGGAGACGGTCAGAGACTGCAAACACATACTGTCAAAGACTGGGCATACATTGTAATTGTTACAAGAGACTGCTAGAGTTAACTTGCATTACAAGTCAGAGCCCCCTGCCACCCTTTAAAATTACTGGCATTGCGCTTAAAATTTCTCTCAGGAGAGATGCATTATAAAAAAAATAAAAAAAAAAATAAAAAAAGACAAAAAAATACATAAAAACAGATTTAAAAAAAATGGACAGCACAGCAAGATCTGAAAGAATAAACCAATATTTTTAGTTAAAAGAAGAAAAAAAAAAGTTTAAACGAATATACTCCTTCACTGTCCCCGAGTGAGCACCTAGGCAGGGAACACACTCCCCACTGACTGCTGGGGCACAGGAGCCACATAATGGGCACCAAAGGGCTACTTCAGTGGCAGGTTAGGCCCCGGGGCATACACAGATTTTTCTGCTTTTGTTGTATTGTAAAACATACATGTTCCATGTTCCTGCCACCATCTATACAAGTTTATGAGTCTCATGATGGAGCTGCATGAATCAGCACCGGGCCTCGGCTCCAAAGTCCTGCATTTAGCATCCTGTAACCGAATACAGATGACCATCGATCAGGTTCACACGGAGCTCAGCTCTGCCCGGTGCACCTCCAATTGTGCCAATTAAAGCTCAAACCTACACCGCGCCTTAGGAGCTATTTTGGAATGGTGGCCTCTGCCACCCCCTCTAATCTTACACACTTGTCTCCCAGATCACTAGTAATACTCACCTCCCCCGTCCCCGACAACCCCGTGGAAGGAAACAGGACCAGAATATGAAATAATAAACTACAAAACTCAAGTCATCAAGGTGCGTGTTTCAGTCTCTTGCTCCTGTGCTTACATGTATTCATTCCTCCATTAAAAACACGATCTCGCTAATTTAAATTCTCACAGGGAAAAACGAAAATGGTACCCAAAACACTCGGGGGGGAAAAAAAACAAAGAACTTTCAATGTAACGTTTATATACCGTATCTCACAAAAGTGGGATTTTGTGCCCATTAATATGAGGCAGGTGGGCTTTAACGGCGAGCTGCCGCATACAGGATCTCACAAAAGTAAGTACACCCCTCACATTATTGTAAATCTTTTCTTCTATCTTTTCATGTGACAACACTGAAGAAATGACACTTTGCTACAATGTAAAGTAGTGAGTGTACAGCTTGTATAACAGTGTAAATTTGCTGTCCCCTCAAAATAACTCAACACACAGCCATTAATGTCTAAACCGCTGGCAAGAAAAGTGAGTACACCCCTAAGTGAAAATGTCCAAACTGGGCCCAAAGTGCCAATATTTTGTGTGGCCACCATTATTTTCCAGCACTGCCTTAACCCTCTTGGGCATGGAGGTCACCAGAGCTTCACAGGTTGTCACTGGAGTCCTCTTCCCCTCCTCCATGATGACATCACGGAGCTGGTGGATGTTAGAGACCTTGCGCTCCTCCACCTTCCATTTGAGGATGTCCCACAGATGCTCAATAGGGTTTAAGTCTGGAGACATGCTTGGCCAGTCCATCACCTTTACCCTCAGCTTCTTTATCAAGGCAATGGCCTTCTTGGAGGTGTGTTTGGGGTGGTTATCATGTTGGAATACTGCCCTGCGGCCCAGTCTCTGAAGGGAGGGGATCATGCTCTGCTTCAGTATGTCACAGTACATGTTGGCATTCATGGTTCCCTCAATGATCTGTAGCTCCCCAGTGGCGGCAGCACTCATGCAGCCCCAGACCATGACACTCCCACCACCATGCTTGACTGTAGACAAGACACAGTTGTCTTTGTCCTCCTCACCTGGTTGCCCCCACACACGCTTGTCACCATCTGAACCAAATAAGTTTATCTTGGTCTGATCAGACCACAGGACATGGTTCCAGTAATCCATGTCCTTAGTCTGCTTGTCTTCAGCAAACTGTTTGTGGGCTTTCTTGTGCATCATCTTTAGAAGAGGCTTCCTTCTGGGATGACAGCCAAGCAGACAAATTTGATGCAGTGTGCGGCGTATGGTCTGAGCACTGACAGGCTGATCCCCACCCCTTCAACCTCTGCAGCAATGCTGGCAGCACTCATACGTCTATTTCCCAAAGACAACCTCTGGATATGACGCTGAGCACGTGACCTCAACTCCTTTGGTGGACCATGGCGAGGCCTGTTCTGAGTGGAACCTGTCCTGTTATACCGCTGTATGGTCTTGGCCACCGTGCTGCAGCTTAGTTTCAGGGTCTTGGCAATCTTCTTATAGCCTAGACCTTCTTTATGTAGAGCAACTATTCTTTTTTTCAGATCCTCAGAGAGTTCTTTGCCATGAGGTGCCATGTTGAACTTCCAGTGACCAGTATAAGAGAGTGAGAGCGATAACACCAAATTTAAAACACACCTGCTCCCCATTCACATGTCAGACCTTCTAACACTAATGAGTCACATGACACCGGGGAGGGAAAATGGCTAGTTGGGCCCAATTTGGACATTTTCACTTAGGGGTGTACTCACTTTTGCTGCCAGCGGTTTAGACGTTAATGGCTGTGTGTTGAGTTATTTTGAGGGGACAGCAAATTGACACTGTTATACAAGCTGTACACTCACTACTTTACATTGTAGCAAAGTGTAATTTTTTCAGTGTTGTCACATGAAAAGATAGAAGAAAATATTTACAAAAATGTGAGGGGTGTACTCACTTTTGTCAGATACGGTTTATCAGTGATGGCGAACCTTAGCACCCCAGATGTTTTGGAACTATTTCCCATGATGCTCATGCACTCTGCTGTGTAGTTAGTTGAGCATCATGGGAAATGTAGTTCCAAAACATCTGGGGGGGGGCCAAGGTTCGCCAATAGATAGATATATCTATCTCAATCACACACATTACATTGAAAGTTTTATTATTTTACTAATAAATAAAAATGTACATAGCAAATTAGAAAAAAATAAATATAAAACATATCTTTTTTTCTTATTATTAGCTAGGAACCTAGCAAAAAGAATAAAAAAAAAAAAAAGAGAGATAAGATTATATATATATATATATATACTTTCAATGTAATGTGTGTGATTGAGATAGTGAAAAGTGAAAGGTAATCCCAAATTTTGGGTTGTCACCAAAACAGGAATAGAGGGTATCATATATACTCGAGTCAAGCACTTTTCTGCAGCAAAAAATTTCATTTTCTGAACCTATTTTGGGGCCCCGTATCTCAGGGCCACTTGGTGCTAGGAACCCCAAATTTGGTGTGCTAACCCAGTGGAACTGGTACCACAACATATCCAAAGCTGAAGTTCCTAGCACTAAGTGGCCCCAAGATATGGGGCCCCAAAATCGGTTCAGAAAATATGTCATTCTCTGCTGCAGAAAAGTGCTTGACATTTTCTGAACCGACCATATCTCAGGGCCACTTGGTTCTAGAAACCCCAGCTTTGGAAATTTTATGATGCTAGTTCCCCTGGGTTTGCACACCAAATTTGGGGTTCTTAGCACTAAGTGGCCCCGAGATACGGGGCCCCAAATTTGGTCAACTGTGTCCATCTGCAGCAATGTCATTTCGGGACCCTTTGGGTTCAGAGACCCCAAATTTTGGCTGCAGCTAGGGGGCAACTAGGAACCCTTAACTACCGAGTTTGAAGTTCAGGGGACCTATGGCTGCAAATGGGCACAGTGAGGCTGCAAATGGGCACAGTGAGGCTGCAAATGGGCATTGTTGACCCTCTTTTCCACTTACAGTAGCTGTGCATTTCTCACCCTCGTCTTATACTCGGGTCAATACATTTTCCCATTTTTTTGTGGTAAATTAGGGCCTCGACTTATACTCGAGTATATACAGTAAATCATCCAGTGAGGACTCTAGTTCTGGTGACAACCAGAGATTGGCTCATTTGAGAGGGATTTCCTTTCACTTCCGGTTGTGGCTATGGGACAGGAAGTAAAGGGAAAGCTCCCCAATGGGGACACAGATAGGAAAAAAGAAATGGCGGTTAGAACCCTCTCTTACTCTATCCAAAATGAAAAGTTTGCCTTTAATGCTACTTAAAAAAAATTTTTTTTAAAAAAGGTGTGCACTTTGGTTGCACTATGGTAAGCACATAGCTTATGTTCTGAGTCAGCATGAACATTTGCCAATCTAAACAAAAGCCAGCTGCCATACATGCCAGCAACGTAACCCCAGATGTACTCTGAAGGCGTGTGCTGCTTATTTGCATTATGGTAACAAAGGCGACCACAAGCAAGTTACAGCTAGCAGACGATAACAGAATTCCAGATTACTTCTCGGTTTCTAGGATGCCGCATTTTATTTTAAAATTGTATCCAAATTTAACTTTTTTTGGTAGAGCAGGTAAGTATCAGTACCCCTGCCAGGTATTTATTGTTATGTGTGGCGCCAATGGGGAGATTCACCCCTCTATGTGTTCTGGTCACCATCGTTATTGGGACAGAAAATCCATCAGTCTACCTCTGTGGGTGGCACTGGCTCCTGTCCTAAGACAAGTGCCACCAGTAATTTGGGGGATATTCTCACCAGGAGACCACTACTTCACTAACACCAATGATTTTTGGAGCTGCTCTCTCCCAGGGACCATTATACCACTAACACTGAAGAACTGAGGGGCTCTTCTCCCCTGAGGGTCATGATCCCACCAACACCAACGATTTGGGGGCTATTCTTTACTGGAGGGTCATCATCCCACCAACACCAATGATTTGGGGGATATTCGTTACTGGAGAGACATGATCCAATGGATACCAAATAATTGAGAGGCTTTTTTTTGCCTAGACACCAATAATTTAGAGGCTAAAATCTCCTGGGGGCCACTATCCCACTGACACTAATGGTTGGAGAGGCTATTTTCCTGCAGGGTCCACTATCCCATTGGCATCAGTGGTTTGACGAACTATTTTTTTCGTAGGGTTTGCTATTCCACTGACACCAATAGTTTGGAAGGCTATTTTCCCCTTAGGGGACACAATCCCACTGACGACAATAACTTGGGTGGCTGTTTTCTCTTTTGGGGGCCATAATCCTGCAGATACCAATAATCTAGAGGCCATTATTAACTGCAAGCCAAGATCCAGCTGACACCAGTGATTGGGGGGGTCTATTCTTCACTGGTGGCCACAATTTCACTTACATCAATGACTTGAGGGGGCTATTCTCTCTTCAGGGCCCTAATACTGCTTATACCAATGATTTGGCCTCCCTGGAGGCCAAGATCCCACTGACACCAGTGATTTGGGGTTATTCTTCCCTGGTGGCCACAATCTCACTGACACCAATGATTTGGGGGGGCTATTTTCTCCTGGGGGCCACAATTGCACCAATGCTAATAATTTGAGGGACTATTCTCCTCGAAATTCCATTATCCCATTAGCATCAATGGTTTGATGAACCATTTTTTACTGGGGTTCGCAATCCCATTGACAACAATTTGGAAAGCTATTTTTCCATGGTGGTCACTATCCCACCGACACCAATGATCTGGAAGGCGATTTTCCCCTAGTGAGCCACAATCCCACTGACACCAATTATTTGGGTAGCTCTTGGGGGCCCCTAATCCTACTGATATTAATGATTTGGCGCTAATATTCCCTGATTGCCTGGAGGCCAAGATCCCACTGACACCAGTTATTTTTTTTCTTTGGGGGGCAGGGGGTGGGTAACCAATAATTTGGGATGGGGGGGGGGGGGGCGATTTTTCCCTAGTGGCCACAATTGCACTGACAATGATTTGAGGGGCTATTCTTCCCTGGTGGCCTTAATCCTGTTGATACCAATGGTTTGGGGTCTATTCGTTCTAGAAGACCAAGATTTAAAAAGGTAAATTCTCCATTGGGGGTTCCCAATCTCAATGACACCAATAGTTTTGGGGGGGTTGTCGATATTCTCTGTCATGGTCATCATACTTTTGGTTGATCACTCCTTAAAGTGGAAGTAAACCCTCCTATCGTTTTCAGCCAAGGAAGCCGCCATTTTGGCCTCTGTTTAGTCTAGAACTGCCATGATGCTGCACAAGTGATCAGTTATGACACCCGCCATTGGATGGTTTGACAGTTTGATTGAGAGCCCAACCAATGGGTGTGTTACATTTCCGGCACGTGCCGTAAAGGTAGCTGTTTTATGGATGGGTTTACTTCCGCTTTAAGTTTGGCGAAAGGTATAGTCTTGATCTACCAATCCTTAATACATAACATGCAAAGGACAAGAAGGGAATCGGGAAGTTGGTGAACTAACCTGGTGACAGAGGATGGTTTGCTGGACCAGCTTGGCATATCGATCTAGACGGACACCAGAGTTGCTCCGGCTTCTCATTGCGGCCAGCTGTCAGACTCTGAACCCTGTAAGAGAATGAATTCTACATTATCAAAGCTGAACTCCAGGCAGATATATTAGACACAAATAAATAGAGCACTGTAATCATTATTATTTATTTTAAAAATACAAAGCGGTATCAAGTCCATAAATTTGGTCCAATATCAGCCTCTTGCAGTCCCAGAACAGCATGGCTGGATTGAGAGAATAAGAAACAGCACAAGGAGCAAATGAGTTCACTAGAAGCTTGCCGACTGCAGGTGGAAGCAGGGTGGCAGAGAGATGAGCTCATCGCTTTGCTGCTTTTCCTTTCAATGTCCAGTCACAGGCTGGAGGCGAGCCCAGGATTACCTGGGCTCAGAGGTAGTGGATTGAATGATGCTGGCCATCAATCTGAGGACATTTATCAGCAACAGATACTATGGGGAAAATCCCTGGATTGAAAGTGAACATTGTAGCAAAAGCTGGTTTTGCATTTTAATCTTTCATTTTCATATTTTTATCTTTCACTGACGTTATCCTTTCAAGTCAACCACACGACGTCCTACGGTTATATGGCCAAAATATTTCTGAACACCTGGCTGTTGCACCTAAATGAGCTTGTTGAACATCCCATCACAAAACATGGCCAGTAATATGTAGTTCCCCACTTTGTGTCCACTATTCTTAGGCGACTTTCCACAAGAATTCATACCCTTTCAGCCACAAGAACATTTGCTAGGTCAGGTTTCTGATGTTGAAAGAGAAGACCCGATCCCAACATTGTCCAGTAGGGTTAAGGTCAGGTATTGATGTTGGAAGAGAAGACCTGATCCCAATGGTGTTGAGTAGGGTTGAGGTCAGGTACTAACGTTGGATGAGAAGATCTGATCCCAATAGTGTTGAGGTCAGGTACTAATGTTGGATGAGAAGATCTGATCCCAATGGTGTTGAGGTCAGGTACTAACGTTGGATGAGAAGATCTGATCCCAATGGTGTTGAGGTCAGGTACTAACGTTGGATGAGAAGATCTGATCCCAATGGTGTTGAGGTCAGGTACTAATGTTGGATGAGAAGACCTGATCCCAAAGGTGTTCAGTAAGGTTGAGGTCAACTACTGATGTTAGATGAGAAGATCTGATCTCAAAGGAAATCAGTAGGCGTTGAGCTCAGGTCCTGATGTTGGATGAGAAGACCTGATCCCAAAGGTGTTCAGTAGGATTGAGGTCAAGTACTGTTGTTGGATGAGAAGACCTGATCCCAAAGGTGTTCAGTTGGGTCGAGGTCAGGCACTGATGTAGGATGAGAAAGAGCTGGCTCGTTATTGGTATTCTAATCCATCCCAAAAAGGTGTTCGGTAGGTTGAGGTCAGGGTTCTTTCACACCAAACTCATCAAACCACAGGTTTTATGGAGCTGGCTTTGTGCCATTCTGACTATAGGCTAATAAAAACAAGAACATACATGTTCTATGAATTGTAGCAGTGTGAACATTTTACAGAATCAGTTCCAGAAGAAGCTCAAAAGACAAGATATATAGATGACTGATGACCAAGTTCACCACAATATAAGGATACATACGTATGTACATCCTGTCAAAAAGGACAATGTTACAATAAAGCCATTGTCTATTGGTACTCTTACCAGTATGGAATCTCTTTTGGCATCTGCCATGATATGGTCATCAAAACAATACAATAAACACACAGGCCTACACTCAATAGGATTCAGGGAGGAAGGGATGGAGTGGTTCGGATAATGGAATGGCCTAGATAAGACATGGATGGTGATGTCAGATAACCTCAACCATATCAATGTTTTTTTAGACAACTGATGGCCATATAGCTCAACTTGGTTAATCAAGTAGACCCAGAAGTGAAGTTTTGGAGGTTTTGCATTGCTCCAGTGTAATGCTAGTGCCTTTGACGAAACTATGCTCCCCGCTGATACCACCACCTGTGGAATAAAATTCCACATCCTTGCCGCTCTTACAGTAAAGAACCCTCTACGTAGTTTAAGGTTGAACCTCTTTTCTTCTAATTTATTGAGTGGTCATGTGTCTTGTTAAACTCCCTTCCACAAAAAAGTTTTATCCCTATTGTGGGGTCACCAGTACGGTATTTATATAATGAAATCATATCCCCTCTCAAGCGTCTCTTCTCCAGAGAGAATAAGTTCAGAGCTCGCAACCTTTCCTCATAACTAATATCCTCCAGACCCTTTATTAGCTTTGTTGCCCTTCTTTGTACTCGCTCCATTTCCAGTACATCCTTCCTGTGGACTGGTGCCCAGAACTGGACAGCATACTCCAGGTGCGGCCAGACCAGAGTCTTGTAGAGCGGGAGAATTATTTTATATCTGGAGTTAATCCCCCTTTTTTAATGCATGCCAATATTCTGTTTGCTTTGCTTGCAACAGCTTGGCATTGAATGCCATTGCTGAGCCTATCATCTACTAGGACCCCCAGGTCCTTTTCCATCCTAGATTCCCCCAGAGGTTCTCCCCCCAGTGTATAGATTGCATTCATATATTTTTGCCACCCAAATGCATTATTTTAAATTTTTCTACATTAAACCTTATTTGCCATGTAGTCGCCCACCCCATTAATTTGTTCAGATCTTTTTGCAAGGTTTCCACATCCTGCGGAGAAGTTATTGCCCTGCTTAGCTTAGTATCGTCCGCAAATACAGAGATATACAAGTCTAAGTTTGGGATGGATGATAATAGATGGATGAGTCTAAGTTTGGAGGTGCTGGATCAGAGAGGACCTGAATTCAAAAAATGGAAATTGGCTTACCGGAGGCATCAAAAAGTTTTAAGGGGGGGCGCATGCGCGGCTTCAAGGAAGATGGACGCTTAAATCTGTAGCTCCGCTCCGCCCGGGACTTTAAAGGCTTCCTGAGGGCCATACACAGCTCTAACTACCCCCAATTTTGCACCCCTCGAGCCAACAACAATCGGTGCATGCCTTCTAAGAAAAAGAAATCCAGAGGAGCTTCGCAAAACACCCTAACTCACTACCTCCTCCGCACGAGGGAAAGGCTCAGCATGTCTCAAGATGGCGCCGCCGGGAAAGGAAAACCTCCTACTCCAGCCTCTTCGCCTCGACCGAGTCCCTCTCCCTCGGTCATTTCGACGGGTGAGTCCCCCACTGCTCTCTCTAAAGCAGATTTGGATGTCAGCCTAGAAGCCATGTATACCAGACTGGCCTCAAAATTCCAAACTGAGCTGCATAAGACTTCCCACACATTATCCCAGGAAATCGCGGCCTTAGGCTCACGTACCGAGCTCCTGGAAACAAAACATGACGAGCTAGCTTTAGCATACAACGACCTAAGTCGAGAACATGAATCCCTGACCCTGGCCCTGTCAGCTATCCAAACGCAAGTCGAGGACCTCGACAACAGAAATAGGCGCAATAATCTGCGTCTACGAGGTATCCCTGAGTCCGAGACTGACCTGATACCAACTGTTATCAGACTCTTTAAGTCACTCCTGCCTGACCGGGACTCTGCTGCCTTTAAATGTGACCGTATTCACAGGGCCCTACGCCCGAAACCCCCGGACGATAAACCCCCCAGGGATATCGTCCTATGCATGAAGGACTTTCTCATCAAGGAGGAAGTCCTAAGAGCCGCCCGAAACAAACCACGGATAACGCTGGACGACCATCTTATCCAGATATACCCGGACATTTCTCCGACGACCCTGGACAGAAGAAGAGGCCTGAAAGAAATCACCACTGCACTACAATCTGCCCACATTCGATATAGGTGGGGATTCCCATTTAAATTGCAAGTCCCTCATAATGGCACCACTCTTTCTGCTACCACTCTACATGAGGGCCATGAAATTCTGGTGAAACTGGGTCTCCTAGACGCTGCTGCAATCAGACGCCCTCCTTCTACACCTCGTCAAGCACCAATCTGGCAGACACCACCACCCAGAAGAGACAGGAGAAGGATTCGATATGACATCGGAGAGAATCCCATCGTTCCACTACGCTGATGAACTGCTACCTCACATAAGTTCTGATCATCCTGCACCAAATCTACTCCGCACTTTTAGCGCGACTGTCCCTTGGAGCTGTTCGATGTGTTCCCCTCCCAGCAAGAGAAGTCTTTTTTTTTCTCACAGTTTCGCTGGGATCGAGACCTAGTTGTCTCGCAAGTTGCTGATTTTTGTGTCAGGAAGAGTACCTTTCTTTTTGTTTTTTCTTTTTGCTTTTTACTCTACCTGACCCAAGTTGGATGTGGTCTTCCATGTCCCTTTTTCTATATCATTTTTGTTATTTGTTTTCTCTTTTTCTGATTTTTGGGTTTTTAAATGATAATAACTTTTATTTTTTAGCTAGTCTGACAAGTCACAGCCTGAAACTCTTTCAAAACCTATGGCTCCTCTATGGAATCACTGACACTGCTTTTGTTGTTCTGCAACCTTCTATACGTGCCTTTAGGGCGGGTGGCTGGCTGGGCGGGTATATGGAGGTACCCCTGCTGGATGAGCTGTCCCCTAGTCTAAATCTACACTACTGTCTCCTAGGAGGGTTTCTCCTTAGCCCTCATACTCCCAATAGGACCCTAATTATCGAAAATGACCATTACATGTATCTCACATAATGTGAAGGGATTTAATTCCCCTATGAAGAGACGTAAAGCCTTCGATATGTATGGGAAGATGGGTGCTAAAATTCTCCTGTTACAGGAGACACATTTTGCCCATTTCTCACACCCTAAATTCTTCCATAGAAACTATCCGCAATCATTCTATACCCTATATTCATCCAAAAGCAGGGGTGCCGCCATCTTCTTACATGCTTCTCTTCCCATTGAAGTCACACAATGCTTCAAGGACAGGGAAAGCAGATTTGTGATTATAAAAGGTTTACTACATAATAAGGAAATCACTATTGCTAGTGTTTACGCCCCTAACGATGCTCCCGCCTCCTTTTTTAAAATCTTCTTTGACAAACTGACCTGCCTGAACTCTCCTCATATTATAATAGGAGGAGACTTCAACCTGGTGGCCAACCCCACTCTGGATAGATCTGCTTCCACCAAGATCTCAAAAGCATTCCCCAGATCTCTCACCCAAGGCCTCTTGGATCACCAGCTGGTCGATACTTGGAGAGCCCATAATACCAGTCACAAGGAGTTCACCTTTTACTCTCATCCTCACAAGAGTTACGCTAGATTAGACTACATATACACCACCCCGATAATATTGGCGAACTCCAACAAAGCAATGATTTATCCGTGTGTTTGGTCTGACCACCAGGTGACTTCTTTTACCACTAAATTTATTGGTTTGGCCCCGACACCATATATTTGGAGATTGAATGAAGCATTGCTGTCAGACATCCTAGTCGAATCTGACACTGCTAAATCTATAGAGGATTACTTCTCCCTTAATGCCCTCCCAGACACCCCCCCCCTCTATTTTATGGACTGCCCATAAAGCCGTTATAAGGGGTAAATTAATCAGTATAGCCTCTTCCCACAATAAGAATCACAGACAAAGGATTTTGACCCTCACTACTGAGCTAGATCGCATATACAAAGACACTAAAAAGCTAGACTTAGAATCTACTAGAAAAACAATAGACCAAAAACGCCTTGAACTAGATTCCCTTCTATCCTCCAAAATTGAAAAAGAACTCCGTTGGTCCAAAGCTAAAATACTATTACATAATAATACCTCCTCCACCTTATTCGCCAGAAAATTAAATCAGTCAACTCGACCCACGCATGTATATAAACTCTCTTCTAGTACAGGCCTTCCCACCTCTCACCCCAAGGAAGTACTCCGTATATTTGAACAATTTTACTCCTCCCTTCTCTCTCCGAACCCAAATCACCCTTCCCCAGCGGATGACGCATGGTTTCAGGATCTGCACATCCCCTCTCTCTCAGCCTCACAAGTTGAGAAGCTCAATGCCCCTGTCACCACCTCAGAGGTTCTCAATGTCATTAAATCCCTAAGATCAGGCTCTGCGCCAGGCCCTGATGGCTTTTCAGCCATCTATTACAAAAAATTTGCTGCCTTACTCTCCCCCAGCCTAGTTCAATTATTTAATTGGATCCTACAAGGAGGTGATTTCCCAGAAGAAATGTTGCTGGCAAATATGTCCCTGATCCCCAAACCCAACAAAAATCATTTACTCCCACAAAATTATAGGCCGATTTCAGTCATGAACATTGATGTAAAGATCTTTAGCAGAATCCTTGCAGACAGATTAGCTTCTATAATTTCCACCCTTATCTCACCCTTCCAGTCAGGATTCATCCCACACAGATTCATAACAGATAACATTAGACTAGCCACTAACATTATCCAAGACTCCAATTTAAATTCCCGTAAATTATTTTTACTTAGCCTAGACATACACAAGGCGTTCGATAGTGTTTCCTGGAACTATCTTAATTCACTCCTTCAACGTATGGGATTCCGTGAAGACTTTTTACAAGGATTCTCTGCCCTATATGTAAACCCAAAAACCCGCATTAAAATCCCTGGCTGTAACTCTGAGTTCTTCCCTATAGGTAGAGGCACACGCCAGGGTTGCCCACTTTCCCCCCTAATCTTTGCCCTTGCCCTGGAACCCCTGGCCATAGCGATTCTGAACAACCAAAACATCTCAGGTTACACCAAGGGCCCCTCGTCTTATAAGTTCTGTATGTACGCAGACGACGTCCTTCTGTTTCTAACAAACCCTCACATTTCCATACCAAACCTACTCCAAACGCTATCTTATTTTGCTGGGGTTTCCGGCCTCAAGATCAATGTCTCGAAATCTATCGCCCTCCCACTGGGCTTTTCCCCAACAGAATTACAACAATTTAAACAGACTTTCCATTTTGTATGGAAAGAATCGTCTCTATCATATCTGGGCATTGATCTGGCAGGAGACTTCAGCAAACTCTTTGATTACAATTACCCCCCCATGATATCTAAACTGAAGAAAACGCTCCACTCCTGGTCTCAGCTGCGTATATCCTTCTTGGGCAGAATCACAGCTCTAAGAATGGTGATACTTCCCAGATTGTTGTATCTCTTTCGGTCCCTCCCAATCAGAGTGTCTAAATCTTATCTCCTCACTATTCAAACATTTATGAACAAATTCGTTTGGCAAGATAAGGCACCTAGATTTGCGAAAGAGGTTCTCTACCGTTCCTCTAAAAGTGGAGGCTTGGGAGTCCCCCGCATCTGGCATTACTATATTGCTTGTAGACTCGCACAACAAGCCCAGTGGAACATCAGAGATTCCAGGGTCCCTTGGGTAAAATTCGAACAAGACTCTATCTCCCCTTTATACTTACCGGGCCTGATGTGGTCTTCCGGCCCCCTACTCACAGAAGTTTCTAACAAAAACCTAATAGTCACGGTCAGCTTAGCTCTCTGGAACATGTACAAAGATAAATACAACCTCATCTCTCAACCACCCCTAGGGGCTTCCTATATAGGAGACTCAAGATTCCCAACTGCCTTTTCCCATCCGGAAGTATTTGAGATATGGACCCAACACAACCTGATCACCTTAAAAGACTTCCTGATAAACTCTAAATTCACCTCATTTGAGTCCCTCAAATCTCGTCATCTTATCCCGGATAGGGAATTCTATCACTTCCTCCAAATAAGACATTTCTTTCAAAAACACTATCCCACCCCCCCCTCAGATCACTCGACACTATATGAGCATTTGTGTCATACTGCTCCTCGCCAAAGGGGCCTTATCTCACAGATCCATAGTTCCCTGGTCGCAATGGAAGATTCTCCCCCCCTGAGATACAGATCACAATGGGAACAGGACTTGGCTCTTGACCAAAACACCATTGACTGGGACAGGGGATGGACGAACATTTGTAAAAGCTCGAAATCCCTCTCCATAAAAGAAACAGCCATCAAACTCACGACGAGATGGTATTATACCCCTACACGCATTCAAAAAATCTACCCGCAATCATCTCCCCAATGCTTCAGGGGTTGCACCCAATTAGGCACCTACATACACATCTTCTGGGAGTGTGAAAAATTACAGCCCACCTGGAAGGAGGTTCTTAAACTGATAGACGAATTAGTGGGAAACCCGGTCAATCTTACATTCCATCATTGCATCCTATTTCAAGATGTGCCTGAGATCACCAAACCCCTGCTGAGGTTAATCCACTCAATATGTATTGCTACGCTCTGGTGTATTGCTCTTCACTGGAAATCTCCCTCAATACCTTTTGCACAAATTATTGCTCGTATAGATTCTATTAAGAAAACTGAAAAGATCTTTCACACCCTTCATGATTCCATACCTATCTTTGATATTAAATGGAACCCTTGGTTCTTGTTCAGGCTAACTAACTGACAATGCAACATTATACATGACTATGCTACGCTTTATTTCTGATCTCTCTATTTCTTTTTCTTTGTATAATTTTATGTCTTTACCTTTTTCCCTTGGGTTTTTTTTTTTTTCTTTCCTTATAATTTGCTATTGGTCCTCTCCCCTCTGGTTTTATTATGTTTAATTAGCTAAATTTGATCTTTTTCCGATACAGAATGTAACTCAACTTATTTTTGTTATGATATGTCCTTCATACTGATTTCAATGTGAATGTACATTCTAGATTTGATAATTTATGTTTATCATATGTCATTGTAGGATATTGTTCCTAATGATACCTGATATGTACAGGATTTCTTTTCAATAATCTCAATAAAAACCTTTTGAAAACAAAAAAAAAGTTTTAAGGGTACCACTTGGGCATAACTAACAATCTACCCATTGAATTGAGTTCCAAAAGCAGTGCACATCCTGTGGCCGGAGAGCCAAATGCGGCCCTTTTCTTGCTTTTATCCGGCCCTTAGGGCACCATTTCATCCACCGATACCAACAATGGGGCCTAAATTCCCCCTCCACTAACACCAGTGAAGGGGCACAGTTCCTCCCAAAGACACCAACAATGGGGCACAATTCCTCCCAGTGACCCATTAACACCAACAATTGGGTCCAATAACACCATAGAAGGGGCACAATTCCTCCCAATGACACCAACGATGGGGCACAACTCCTCCCAGTGACTCATTAACACCAACAATTGGGTCCAATAACACCACAGAAGGGGCACAATTTCTCCCAATGACATCAACAATTGGGCCCAAAGCCACCAATGATGGGACATGAATCCTCCCAGTGACACTAACAATTGGGCGCAATTCCACCCACTGGTTTTTCCCCACTAACGTTGGGACCTTTTCTACTCCTAATGGCCACAGTTTGGCCCCCCTAAAGTTTGAAGAACAGTAAACTGGCCCCTGGTTTAGAAAGTTTGGAGACCCCTGACCTAGAGTAAGATTTGGTGATGTCACTACTGTGCTGCTCATTGTTCTCCTTGCTGGAGAGGAGGCTGTACCTGAGGACCTGCAGTGCAAAGACCTTCCTGCTTCTGCATTATTCATTCTGTAGATCATCACAACCCCACCACCAGCACATAAACCAGTTATCTGGGAGGCAGCTCTATTATGAGGAAGGAAAGCCCAGCCGCTACCAAGATGGCCGCCTCCACACAGAGACACAGTGCAGAACCGGACATAGAAAACCAATATTGGGAGGAAAGATCAGCTGCGCGGAGACCACAGGCAATCCTGGTGACTAGTCCTCTTCTTGATTACAAATCCCATCTGCCACTGAGCTCACTGTTCTACTTGCTGGAGAGGAGGCTGTACCTGAGGACCTGCAGTGCAAAGATCTTCCTGCTTCTGCATCCTTCATTCTGTAGATCTGGGCTTCCACCACCACTCCTGCTGCTTTTTCATCACAACCCCACCACCAGCACATAAACCAGTTATCTGGGAGGCAGCTCTATTATGAGGAAGGAAAGCCCAGCCGCTACCAAGATGGCCACCTCCACACAGAGACACAGTGCAGAACCGGACATAGTAAACCAATATTGGGAGGAAAGATCAGCTGCGCGGAGACCACAGGCAATCCTGGTGACTAGTCCTCTGCTTGATTACAAATCCCATCTGCCATTGAGTGGTGACAGCTGGGTGGTAACGTCCCTGCAACTCCAGTTCAACCACACTTCCTCCGCACAGACCTGGGGTTGGGGGGGGGGGGGGGTAAACCATGCAAGAGCCTGTGCATTGCACCTGATCACGAGTGCAATGCTTTGCAGGCTTTTGTAGTCAATGCACCTTGATCGCAAGATAGTGTTGTTACCTTTCCTCCTTTTTCTTGCAAAAGGTGGACTGTGCCTTTAAGGGGAACATATATGAAATGAAGAGCAAATGGAAGGATGCTGGAGGAATCTGTGATACCTTCTACCAAGTATGGTGGGAAAAAGATATACAGCTGCTGTGGTGTAGATAAGGTGGGCGATGTAGACAGAGTGCAGAGAATAAGGAAGTAGAGCGTCCACCACTCTATTGTACAACATCCCCCCTGTGCGCAATCCCCTGTAGTCAACAACTGATTGGTACAAATTGTGTCATGCTATAGCATGGACTGTATAGTAGAGATGGGTCATCGCCATCACCAGATGTCAACCCAGACCAGAACTTCACTATAAAGTCAAAGAAAAACAGCCTTCAACTCCAGGGAAAGCTACAGAATGCAAGGGATCCATGTTGGTCAATCAGTAGGAGATCCTGGTGCATCCAAAGACTTTCTCAAGCAATCAGGGGTCACAGAATGCAAATCCTGGTCAGCCAATCAAAGGGAGCCCAGGAGGTGACCCCCAATGCATCTAGAGACTTCCTTAAATTTAGGGGGGGGGGGGGGCACAAAAGGCAAACCCTAGTCAGCCAATCAGAGGGAGGCCAGGGGGGGTGTGACCCCCGTTGGATTCAGAGACGTGGTCAAACAATCGGGGACACAGTGAGGACAGTAAGGTGACCCTAAAAGGACCCAGAGACTCGCTCAAGCAATCAGGGGTCACAGAACACAAATCCTGGTCAGCCAATCAGAGGGAGGCCAGGAGATGACCCCCGATTGGAACCAGAGACTTGCTTAAACAATCAAGGGGACACAGAAGGCAAGTTCTGGACGGACAAATCAGGGAGGACAGTAAGGAGACCTTTATGGATCCAGAGACTTGCTCAAGAAATCAAGGGAAACCCTGGTCAGCCAGGAAGGTGATCCCTACTGATCCACAGATTTGCTCCAACAATCAGGAGGACAAAGAAGGCAAACCCTGGAGAAGGTTAGCCAATCAGAGGAAGGCCAGGAGGTGACCCCGATAGGATCCAGAGACTTGATCAAGCAATCAGGGGTCACAGAACACAAAGTCTGGTCAGCCAAGCAGAGGGAGGCCAGGAGATGACCATCAATGGATCCAGAGACTTGATCAAACAATCAAGAGGACACAGAAGGCCAATTTTGGACGGACAATCAGAGGGAGGACAGTAAGGTGACCCTTATGGATCCAGAGACTTGCTCAAGAAATCAGGGGTCATAGAGGGCTAATCCTTGTCAGCCAATCAGAGGGAGGCCAGGACAGTGACCCCCAATTGATCCAGAGACGTGCTCGAGCAATTTAGGGGAACACCAAAGCCAATCCCAAATCAGCCAATCAGTTTGAGGCCAGAAGGTAACTCCCCACTACATATCCAGAGCCAAAAACAATTGTGTGCAATGGAGCTGATGCTGTTACTAGCCCCCATATCAGATGGTGACCCCCAGCCTAGGGAGATGACCCCATGATAGGACTTCAAGACACCACTCGGGCCCCTTCTGCAGGGCCCCAAAATGCTTCATCCTGCCTGCAGCTGATGGGTGACATCATCTAAGCCTAGGCAAAGTCACTGAGTGTGGATTAAAGATTGCTTAATTAAATAAATGAAAGAATAGGATACTGATGTATATGGTGACTGGTCGGGAATTCATGCAAACTTGTAAAGTTACCGAAATATCCACTGTAAGGCTTCTTTTACATTAGCAGCACTGCTTACCACCCTCTGAAAAGCGATCCATGGTGGATCACTTTTTAGAGGGAAGTATAACAGTGGCTGACAGGTGTTCAGAATACCTGTTTTTTTTTTTTTGGCTTTTATTTTTAAAATTGCTGAACTGCAATTTTACATTGTGGGACCGTCCCGTCCCATTGAACTCAATGGGTGAGTTTGACAGGAGGAGCAAAGGGTCCCCAACCACAGCCCTGTCGAGCTATAGTGTTACAATTCGGGGGGGGGGGGGTTGTTTTTACTGCCCCCCCATGGGCTGCCCATCTGAAATAGCCCTAACTGACGTC
Source organism: Lithobates septentrionalis (assembly GCA_037952835.1). NCBI lineage: Eukaryota > Metazoa > Chordata > Amphibia > Anura > Ranidae > Lithobates > Lithobates septentrionalis. The sequence continues at coordinate 52,051 of JBBDGP010003322.1, read as the reverse complement.
AAATACTTAAAGCTGAACTCCGGGAAAATTTCAATACCACCCCTGGAGTGAAGTTACCCCTGCACTGCACTTCAAGGGTTAAAAGCTTATTTTCTGCCTATAGAGTATCATTGAAAACCAGTTGTACTTACCTTATCCCTTGCTCCCCCAGCAGATGGCGCTCTCCTCTTCCCTCCGGGTTGGGTAGAGGCTCCTGGCGTCCTCATCCCGTCCTGCCTTGTTGCTAGGATGTTGTAAGGACACTCCCAGATGGTTCAAATCCCCTTGCATGATTCCCCCCCCCGTTGCATCAGCTCTGAGCTGATAATGGAGCACATGTGTGTGGGGGAGTCTGAGAGCTCCATCCTGTGATTGTGGGGGGGGGGGGGGGGCAGTAACAGCTGATAGTGTCTTAGCAACGTCCTAGCAACAAGACACGATGGGATGATGTCACCTCTGGGAGTTTTTCAGCCAGGCTTCGGGTAGAATGTGAATGGCCTACACCTATAACAAGTGCGTTATCCAACGTTACTCAGAGCAGCACAGGTAGATTCTTGGTAAAGGTGAACTAACCTTTTAACCCTTGCAGGGTGGCGGGGAGGAGCCTTGCAGGGTGGGGAGGAGGAGCCTTGCAGGGTGGTAAAGAGCCTTGCAGGGTGGCGGGGAGGAGGAGCCTTGCAGGGTGGCGGGGAGGAGGAGCCTTGCAGGGTGGCGGGGAGGAGGAGCCTTGCAGGGTGGTAAAGAGCCTTGCAGGGTGGGGAGGAGGAGCCTTGCAGGGTGGTGAAGAGCCTTGCAGGGCGGGGAGGAGGAGCCTTGCAGGGCGGGGAGGAGGAGCCTTGCAGGGCGGGGAGGAGGAGCCTTGCAGGGTGGTGAAGAGCCTTGCAGGGCGGGGAGGAGGAGTCTTGCAGGGCTGGGAGGAGGAGCCTTGCAGGGTGGTGAAGAGCCTTGCAGGGCGGGGAGGAGGAGCCTTGCAGGGTGGGGAGGAGGAGTCTTGCAGGGCTGGGAGGAGGAGCCTTGCAGGGTGGTGAAGAGCCTTGCAGGGCGGGGAGGAGGAGCCTTGCAGGGTGGTGAAGAGCCTTGCAGGGCGGGGAGGAGGAGTCTTGCAGGGCGGGGAGGAGGAGCCTTGCAGGGTGGTGAAGAGCCTTGCAGGGCGGGGAGGAGGAGCCTTGCAGGGTGGTGAAGAGCTTTGCAGGGCGGGGAGGAGGAGCCTTGCAGGGCGGGGAGGAGGAGCCTTGCAGGGCGGGGAGGAGGAGCCTTGCAGGGCGGGGAGGAGGAGCCTTGCAGGGTGGTGAAGAGCCTTGCAGGGCGGGGAGGAAGAGCCTTGCAGGGCGGGGAGGAAGAGCCTTGCAGGGCGGGGAGGAGGAGCCTTGCAGGGCGGGGAGGAGGAGCCTTGCAGGGTGGTGAAGAGCCTTGCAGGGCGGGGAGGAGGAGCCTTGCAGGGCGGGGAGGAGGAGCCTTGCAGGGCGGGGAGGAGGAGCCTTGCAGGGTGGTGAAGAGCCTTGCAGGGTGGCGCGGAGGAGCCTTGCAGGGTGGCGGGAGGAGGAGCCTTGCGGGGAGGAGGAGCCCCATGGCAAGGGTAGGTTTGAACTTTCCCCGGAGTTCAGCTTTAAACATTTCTTGAGTATTTCCTTTTGAATACCGGTGTCACCAAAATAAATAAACTTTATAAACATCGCAATGTAAACACAACAAAACGCCGATCCAGATCCATAGATTCTAATAGTAAAATTATATATATATATATATATATATATATATATATATATATATATATATATATATATATATATATATATATATATATATATGAGGCGGCTGTGTCCCCTCCTGAGCACGTACTGCCTGTGTGAATGAGCCTCTAAGGCGGTGACAATTGTCTGTGTGCTGTAGGACGGAGCGGTGTACATCTCAGGCCCGCATGGACACAAAGACCAACCCATAGATTATAATAGTTACATAGTAGATGAGGTTGAAGACAATCGTCCATCCAGGTCAGCCTGTGTAGGTGTTATGTGTGTCGATATTTCCCATATCCCCGTATGGGATAATAAATATAATAGGAGGTGGCTGCACCCCCCCCCCTCCCCCTCCTGAGTGTCTGCTGCCTGTGTAATGGGGCTCTGTGTGCTATATGGCGGAGCTGTGTAAATCTCAGGCCTGGATAGACAGAAACCCCAATAGTAAAATATATATATATATATATATATATATATATACACACACACACACTAATAGAAGGGGGTTCCCCTCCCGTCACCCTTGTGAATAAGCCTGTAAGTGGTGGCCCCTGTCTGTGTGCTATACAGCAGAGCTGTGTGAATCTCAGGACTGGATGGACAGATATCCCAATCGTTTGACAGGTGGCTCCCTATATATGGGTCTCCTCTGATTGGCTGGTTTCATTCTGGAGACACGTGTCCTGATAAATGACCCCCCCCCCTTACACACACACACACAGGGGGAGGGATCTGTGATGTCACTCATTAGATCTTCCAATCAAAAACACTAAAACAACAGAAAAAAGAAAAAACCCAAAACAAACACAAATCTCCCGGCATGCTCCACACACTGATACATTGTAACAAGTTCCAGCTCCACAACACACAGCATTGTATAGAGTTCTGTCCACAATCCTCCCCCATTGTCCCCTCCACTCTCCTCTATGGGATGATTACCTCCTCCTTGTCCCTCCAGAGATCTCTCCAACACTTCCTTCCCCCAACTTCCACCACTGAGAGCCCGATCACCCTGCAACACACACTCTGCCTCTCAGGACACGCCCTCCCCCCCTTACCGCCGCTTCCGATTGGCAGGAAGGTGGCCGGAGGGCGGGGCGCTGAGAGAGAGGGGCAGATCCTGGCAGAGGGAGGAGGTGGGAGGGGCGCGGCTGGGTGTTGGATTGCCAGGGAGGGGCGGAGCTTGGGTGTTTGATTGCCAGGGAGGGGCGGAACTCGGGTGTTTGCTTGCCAGGGAGGGGCGGGGCTTGGGCGTTTGATTGAGAGGGAGGGGCGGGGCGTGTGAGGGACAGATTTAAAGGGGACGACCCAGTGATGGGATTGGATGTCCTCCTGTGATCTTTAGAATGTAACCCCTTCATGCCCAGGCCTTTTTCTGACATCTGTTTAAATCAGTGTTTTTATTTTCCTAGAAAATGACTTAGAACCCCCAAACATTATATATATATATATATATATATATATTTAGCAGTGAACCTAGGGAATAAAATGGTGGCTGTTGCAATATTTTACGTCACGCCGTATGTGCGCAACGCTCTTTCAAGCGCAATTATTTTGGAAAAAATACACTTTCATAAATAAAAAATAAAAAAAACACTCAATTTTCTATAATTTTTTTTTTTATATAAAGCGAAAGATGAAGTTACGCCGAGTACATAGATACCCAACACGTCACGCTTTAAAGTTGCGCCCGCTCGTGGGAATGGCGCCAAACTTCGGGAACTTAGAAATCTCCATAGGCGACGCTTTAACATTTTTTTTGCAGGTTACCAGTTTAGAGTTACAGAGGAGATCCTGTAGAATTATTGCTCTCGCCGTAACGGTCGCGGCGACACCTCACATGTTTGTGGTACCTGTGCGGGCGTGACTTACATAGGCGTTCGCTTCTGCGGGGCGATCAGAGAGGGACGGAGTGCTTTAAAAAAAAAATTCTCTTTTTTTTTTTTAGATTATTTTTACACTGTCCCTTTAAAAAAAAATAGTTTCCAATCACTTTTATTGCTTTTACAAATAATGTAAACATCCCTTGTGACAGTCAGGCTGCGTTCACGCTTCAGCGTTTTGAATTTTGCCGCAAATCTGCAGTCTGTGCCTATCAGTTATGCCAATCAGTGCTGCCTTTCAGTGCCCATCAGTGCCACCTATAAGTGCTGCATATTAGTTCCACCTATCAGTTCCCATCAGTGCCGCCTATCAGTGCCCATCAGTTCCACCTATAAGTGCCCATCAGTTCCACTTATCTGTGCCCATCAGTGCAGCCAATCAGTTCCCATCAGTGCCACCTATCAGTGCCCATCGGTGCTGCATATTAGTGCCTCCTCATCAGAGCCACCCCATTAGTGCCCTTCAGTGCTGCCTCATCAGTGCCCATCAGTGCAGCCTATCAGGTCCTATCAGTGCCCATCAATGCCACCTCATCAGTGCTCCCTATCAGTGCAACCTATCAGTTCCCATCAGTGCCACCTATCAGTGCCTCCTCATCAGTGCCACCCCATCAGTGCCCTTCAGTGCTGCCTCATCAGTGCCCATCAGTGCAGCCTATCAGTGCCCATCAGTGCCACCTATCAGTGCCCATCGGTGCTGCATATTAGTGCCTCCTCATCAGAGCCACCCCATTAGTGCCCTTCAGTCCTGCCTCATTAGTGCCCATCAGTGCAGCCTATCAGGTCCTATCAGTGCTCATCAATGCCACCTCATCAGTGCTCCCTATCAGTGCAACCTATCAGTTCCCATCAGTGCCACCTATCAGTGCCGCATATTAGTGCCTCCTCATCAGTGCCACTCCATCAGTGCCCTTCAGTGCTGCCTCATCAGTGCAGCCTATCAGGTCCTATCAGTGCCCATCAATGCCACCTCATCAGTGCTCCCTATCAATGCAGCCTATCAGTTCCCATCAGTGTCACCTATCAGTTCCCATCAGTGCCGCATACTAGTGCCTCCTCATCAGAGCCACCCCATCAGTGCCCTTCAGTGCCGCCTCATCAGTGCCTATCAGTTCCTATCAGTGCCCATCAGTTTCACCTATAAGTGCCCATCAGTTCCACTTATCTGTGCCCATCAGTGCAGCCAATCAGTTCCCATCAGTGCCACCTATCAGTGCCCATCGGTGCTGCATATTAGTGCCTCCTCATCAGTGCCACCCCATCAGTGCCCTTCAGTGCTGCCTCATCAGTGCTCCCTATAAATGCAGCCTATCAGTGAAAGTACCCGGTATTGAAGTAGTTAAATAAGGACATGTGCGATCCAATGCGTTTTTGATGCTTTTTACAGCGTTCCAGTGCAGGAGAAATGCAACATGTTCTTTTTTTTTTTTTTTCTGGAACGTCCTGGACCTGACCGCACTGCTGTGTGAACGATGCCATTGAAAACCATATACCCTACTTTCCGTGTGTTTTTGATGCAGAGAAAAAAAACGCACTGGAACGCTTAACCAGCTCCCGTCCCAGCCATTGTAATATGACGGCCGCAGGAACACTCTGTCCCCCGGGGCGGTCTTCATACGCGATGTCCACCGGGCACCCGCGATGGCTCGTCACAGAGCAGGAACGTGGATCTGTGTGTGTAAAAACACAGATCCACCTCCTGTCAGGGGAGAGGAGACAGATCGTTTGTTCCTGGTATATATAGGAACACCGATCGGTCTCCTTCCCTAGTCAGTCCCCTCCCCCCTACAGTTAGAATCACTCCTTAGGGAACACACTTAACCCCTTGATCGCCCCCTAGTGTTAACCTCTTCCCTGCCAGTGACATTTATACAGATTGCAATTTATGATACATGTGATGTCATATGAGGGGCGGATTTACTTACCGGCGGTGGGAGGCTTTTTTTTTTACTTCTCAGCCCGGAATTTTTAACTTTGTTTGTTGTCTTTTTATTTTGATTCAATAAATAAAAGATAGATTTTTTTAAAATATACATTTAATCATCTTGGTGTGTTCTACATATAATCTTTTTTCACATGCAGAGGCACTATTCCTTCCACTGATACCAATGATGGGGCACTATTCCTTCCACTGACACCAATGATGGGGCACTATTCCTCCCACTGACACCAATGATGGGGCACTATTCCTCCCACTGACACCAATGATAGGTCACTATTCCTCCCACTGACACCAATGATGGGGCACTATTCCTCCCACTGACACCAATGATGAGGCGCTATTCCTCCCACTGACCCCAATGATGGGGCACTATTCCTCCCACTGACACCAATGATGAGGCGCTATTCCTCCCACTGACCCCAATGATGGAGCACTATTCCTCCCACTGATACCAATGATGGGGCACTATTCCTCCCACTGACACCAATGATGGGGCACTATACCTCCCACTGATACCAATGATGGAGCACTATTCCTCCCACTGACACCAATGATGGGGCACTATTCCTCCCACTGACCCCAATGATGGAGCACTATTCCTCCCACTGACACCAATGATGGGGCACTATTCCTCCCACTGATACCAATGATGGAGCACTATTCCTCCCACTGACCCCAATGATGGGGCACTATTCCTCCCACTGACACCAATGATGGAGCACTATTCCTCCCACTGACACCAATGATGGAGCACTATTCCTCCCACTGACCCCAATGATGGGGCACTATTCCTCCCACTGACACCAACATGTCCCCTTTTGGACAGAACACTTAACAGTTGATTACATGGACCTAGAGGCAAAACATCAATTTACATCGAAGGTTTAATACGACTTCAATCCAATCGCCAAAGAACCTATCAGTGTTTATTGTTTAAGAATAGATCAGGAGTTGTGAAAGTTGTTCAGTAGAAGTCTATGGGGGATCATCTGAGTAGGGGGTACCTGAAGAAAATAAGATCGCATCAGGGGCGGCATATGAAACAATCGACAAAAAAAAATAAATTGGTAAACTTTTCATTTTAACCTTCCCAGGAGACAGAAGGCCTTTCTTTTTAGGCTTTTCTTTTTGGCCGGGAAGAAGGGCCAACTCAAGAGTTGACGGCCATGATTTTGAAATGGGATTTCCAAAAAGTCCAATAAGGTGTGATGGTCAGGTGACCACAAAGTGTACCAAGCTGTGTCTAGCCGAAGTTGCCCATGGGGAACGTCATTGTAAAATAAGTTTTATTTCTGAAGGATCCATCTCAGCGGCTTCTAAAGCTTCCCACAGACGTTGGATGGTGGCCTTGCGTCCCATGTGCTGCTTCCATTTCACCAGTCCCTCCATGACCTGCGAGTGCAGGTTGCCTGGATGTTGTACTTTGCACCTGTAGAGGTCGCCGTGGTCCAGTCCTAGGTGACCCAGAACCTGCTCCCATTCCGATCCCAGTTTTCCTGCCAGAAGGTTCAGTTGCCGGTCGTTGGGACAGTTCTGTAGGACATTGGCGGGCAAGGCCGAAGATTTGCTCTCTGGTACGGGAGGGCCCTTTTGGCAACGCAGCTTTAAATTCTCCTGGACCCATGGGAATTCGGCCAGCGAGTCCATGAAGACGTCGAAGGCCTTGGGCCCCCGAGTGGGCAGGAGGTCCAGGAGCTTCATGGCTCTTCTCTGACTGGTGACCTGTCCGCATATGTCCTCCAGTTGCTCGCGGGTGATGATGCCTTCCTGGAACAGATACTGGGGAACCAGTCCGTCGGCTACGGCTTGAGAACACAACTCAAGACGAAGGCTTCTGAGGAGCTCCCTGTGTTTAGAATCCATCGTTCACCTGTGTAATAGGGATATCGATCGTGAATTTATTACAATACAATACACGGGCCTGTCTGTACAAAACTTTAGGGCCTCATTCACGCTTAAAGCCAAACTTCAGGCAGATATAAAAAAAAAAAAATACTGCAGCTCTGTGTCCCCATTGAGGAGATTTCACTTTACTTCCTGTCTCATAGCCACAACAGGAAGTGAAAGGAAATCCCTAGGGATTCCTAGTTGTCCCCAGAACTAGTGGCCCCCATTTGAAGATTTCCCTTCTATTAGTGTTCTGGTGACAACCCAAAATTTGGGATTTTCTTTCACTCTCTGTATTAATGGTAAACAGGACAAATAAAGAGGGTGAATCTCCCTAACGGGGACACAGACAGCAATAAAAAAAAAAAAGACAACTGTTCTGATCTCTCTCCACTCCATCCAAAACAAAAAGAAAAAAAAAAACTTTTGCCTTTAGTTACATTTTAAAGTAGAACTAAAGGCAAAACTTTACATTTGAAATTTGAATAGAGTAAAGGAGAGAAAACCCATGTCAGTTTTTTTTTTGTCATATGTGTCCCATTGTGGAGATTTCCCTTCACTTCCTGTCCCATAGCCACAACAGGAAGTTCCCAAATTTTTATCAAGTTTAATTTTGCTATCTGTGTCCCCATTAGGGGAAATCTTCTCTTCACTTCACTTCCTGTCTCCTGGCAAAAGTAGGAAGTGAAAGGAAATCCCTCCAAAGTGAGAGAATCCCTGGTTGTCACCAGAACTAGTGTCCCCCAATGGAAGATTCTCCTTCATTCCTGGGGAACAACTCAAAACGTGGGATGTTCTTTCACTTTTGCAAGTTTTTAGTTATACTTTTTTTTTTTTTTAAATCAATTTGGCTAAAAAGCTCTTTCACTCCTCCCTGGTGATGACTTTAGAATGACTTGCCCATTAGGTGGGGTGCTGAAATCTAATCTTTAGATTGTAAGCTTCTAGGACCCTCTGAACTCTCTGGTATCGAATTGTAGCGGAACTGTGGTGTCCCTTTTATTTTGTAAAGCACTGAGCAAACTGGTGGTGCTAAATAACTCCTGTATAATAATAATAAGAATAATAATAATAAAAACAATGAAAATAATAATAATAATAATAAAATAAATAAAAACAATGAAAAAAAAAATAAAAATAAGATCATAACATTAATGAAAAAATAAATATATTTATAGTATTAATAAAAATAATATTAATGAAAATACTACTACTAATATTATTATTATTATTATTATTATTATTATAAATACTACTACTAAATGACAGGTTCCTGCATAATGAACTGTCTGAGCCCCCCAATTAGGTGCAAACTGTTGGTGCTATACAAATCCTGTATAATAATAATAATAATAACAACAATGTTAATATTAATAATAATATTATTAATAATAATAATAATAATATAAATAGTACTACTGCTGATATGATAATACCATTAATGAAAACAAATTCAATAATACCACTACTACTACTAATATTATTATTATTATTGAAAATACTACTATTACTGCTACTACTAATAATAATAATAATATCATCATCTGATCACTCCAGGCATGCAAACTAAATGACAGCTTCCTGCACAATGAACTGTCTGAGCCCTCCCCCCATCTAAGTATAAACTGTTGGTGCTAAATAAATGTTGTATATATTGTATTATAATAATAATAATAATAATAATAATAATAATAATAGTACTACTACTGATATGATAATAACATTAATGAAAACAATAACACCACTATTAATAATAATACTATTATAAAAAATACTACTACTACTAATAATAATAATAATTATAATAAAATAATCATCATCTGATCACTCCAGACTAAATGACATCTTCCTGCATAATGAACTGTCTGAGCCCCATCCCATCTAAGTATAAACTGTTGGAGCTAAATAAATACTGTATAATAATAACAATAATAATAATAATAATAATAACAATAATAATATATAAATAATATAAATAGTACTACTAATACTACTACAAATAATAATAACAATAATATTAATGAAAATAATAATAAAAATAATACTAAAATAATATTATTTAAAATACTACTCTATTACTACTAATATGATAATAACATTGATAAAAACAATAATATTTATAGTAATAATGATAATAATAATAATATTAAATAAAATACTACTACTACTACTACTACTACTACTAATAATAATAATAATAATAATAATAATAATACTAAAATAATTAACATTAAATGAAAACAATAATATTTATAGTAATAACAATAAGGATAATAATATCTTTATTATTATAAATATTATTAATAAATAAAATACTACTCCTACTACTATTACTAATAATATGTTAATAACATTAATGAAAACAATAATATTTATAATAACAACAATAATATTATATCAACAACATTAATAATAATAAAACAATCATCATCTGATCACTCCAGGCATGCAGACTAAATGACAGCTTCCTGCATAATGAACTGTCTGAGCCCCATCCCATCTAAGCACAGGGATTGGACGGGAATGTGTATGGGAAGTATGGGAATAGCCGTATATTCCTGAATTTACAGAATACACCGTACCGTCCTTCCTGCTGTCACTCTTTGTTTTTGGATTTTGGTAACTTCCTGTCTCCCAGACTGCTCTGCAAAAGGCAATAGGTCATGTGATCAGAGCAGAGTCGGCCATCTTTAATACTGGCATTGTGAAAATGGTGCACCCTGGAAAGGGGAGCTCACTAGAGCCAAACATATTTCGTAGAAACTCTGTAGACGTCTCTCAGCAGTGCATAGGAGCAATACCAACAGGCAATAAAATTGTCGTTTCTTTGAATTACTTAAATCTGGCACCACCTTAAGCTGACCATAGACTGTACAATCTGATTGTATAATCTCTGTACAACTTCCTTAAAGTTTATGTATACTAAAAAAAAATAAAAAATGTAATATACTGCTGATTACCAATTCTTAGATGTGGTGTCTGCATTAGCTTTTATTATATCACATAGGGTACTTTTTATCCCCTATAATATAAATAAAGTTTTAGTAAAAACAAAACAAAATAAAGTTGCACCCAAGCACTTAACAGTGTCCAATGTGTCCCTGTGCCTTTAACCACTTGCCTACCAGGCACTTATACCCCCTCCTGCCCAGGCCATTTTTTCAGCTTTCAGCTCTGTCGCATTTTGAATAACAATTGCGCAGTCATGCAACACTGTACCCAAACTACATTTTTATTATTTTCTTCACACAAATAGAGATTTATTTTGGCAGTATTTAAAGCGAAGTTCCACCCAAAAGTGGAACTTCCGCTCATCAGATTCCCCTCCCCCCCTCCGGTGTCACAGTTGGCACCTTTCAGGGGGGAGGGGGGTGCAAATACCTGTCTAAGACAGGTATCTGCACCCACTTCCGGGAATAGACTCCCATGGGTGTCACGCCCCCTCCCGCACTCCCCCGCTGTCTCCTGGGAAAGACACAGGTCCCAGGAGATAGCGGGGACCATTGAGAAAGCGCAGCGCGACTCGCGCATGCGGAGTAGGGAATCGGGAAGTGAAGCCGCAACGCTTCACTTCCTGATTCTCTCACTGAGAATGGCGGCGGCAGCACCCGAGGATCGAGGGACGGTTCGGTCTCGGTTGCCAACTACGCTGGACCCCGGGACAGGTGAGTGACCTTATTTTAAAAGTCAGCAGCTGCAGTATTTGCAGCTGCTGACATCTAAAAAAAAAAATTTTTTGCGGGACTCTCGCTTTAATCACTGCTGGGTTTTTTATTTTTTACTAAAAAAAACCCAAAAATGTAAAAAAATAAAAAAATTATTACTTAGTTTCTGTCAGTAAATTTTGTAACTAAGTAATTTTTCTCCTTCACTGATGGGCACTGATGAGGCAGCACTGATGGGCACTGAAAAGCTGAACTGGTGGGCATTGATGAGGAGGCACTGATGGGCACTGATTAGGTGGCACTGATGAGGAGGCACTGATGAAACGGCACTTATGCGCACTGATTAGGAGGCACTAATATGCTGCACTTATGGGTATCGATAGGTGGCACTGATGGGCACTGTTAGGTGGCACTAATAGGTGGCACTGATTGGCGAGACTGGTGAGCACTGAAACGCAGCACAGATAGGCGGCACTGATGGGTGGCACTGATGGGCATTGATGGATAGCAGTGATAGGCAGCACTGACTGGCATCACTAATGGGCACTGATTGTTGGCATTGGTGGGCACTGATTGGTGACACTGTTGGCACTATAATGTAATCAGGAGACATGTTTTATAATTGGCGCGTTTTCATAGCGAGAGAAGAGCGATAAAGTCAGCGGATCTTCTGTTCATCAACAAAGGAGACCCAATTATGCAATCAAAAATGGTTGCAACCTCAACAGCGGAAAACCAGCCCCCCGCACAGCCCCATGTTGAACTCCCAGTGACCAGTATGAGAGAGTGAGAGCGATAACACCAAATTTAACACACCTGCTCCCCATTCACACCTGAGACCTTGTAACACCAACGAGTCACATGACACCGGGGAGGGAAAATGGCTCATTGGGCCCAATTTGGACATTTTCACTTAGGGGTGTACTCACTTTTGTTGCCAGCGGTTTAGACATTAATGGCTGTGTGTTGAGTTATTTTGAGGGGACAGCAAATTTACACTGTTAGGCCCCTTTCACAAGAGGCGGGCTCCGTTTCTACGGAGCCCGCCTCAGCGGGAGATCTGTCCGTTGATCTCCGCTGAGCCGGCGGATGACAGGTCCCTCTCTGCTCATTGAGCGGGGAGGGGCTTGTCAGGCGCCACTGCCGCCTATGGAGGGATCGGACGAAAATGGACAGCATGTCCGTTTTCGTCAGATCTCACCCGATCCAATCCGCCAGCGACGGACCTGGACGTAGAGCCATCCGTCTGCTTTTAGCGGATCGGACGGGGTCAAGTGTCAGCGGACATGTCTCCGCTGACATCCGACGCTCCATAGGCTAACGTGGATCGCCCGTTCAGGTCCGCCGTCAAAACTGACAGGCGGACCTGAACGGTCCGATCGTGTGAAAGGGGCCTTATACAAGCTGTACACTCACTACTTTACATTGTAGCAAAGTGTCATTTCTTCAGTGTTGTCACATGAAAAGATAGAAGAAAAGATTTACAAAAATGTGAGAGGTGTACTTACTTTTGTGAGATACTGTGTGTGTATATTTTTTATATATATATATATATTATATATATATATATATATATATAATGTGTGTGTGTAACACCCTGGTGTTTAGGCAGGATTGCTCCTAAATGTACCTGACAGGTATAGCTACCTTGGCCAATTGTTGAGGATCAATTGATTTCACGCTAAGTCTGTAATTGCTGCACTTCTCTCTTTTGCCACTAGGTGGCCGGGCGCTTGGTGGCATTAGAAAAGACAAGGGCACTGCAAGGTCAGATTATGGGTATATGGGGTGTCTCAGCCAATGGGCAGGGGTTTTCTAGAATGCCTTGGCCTGTTGGGAGAACCTATATATTTGGGTTGAGTCAGGTGACCCACGTTCTGTGCCACCTGGACAGCTGTCTGGGTGGACGTGTGCTGTGCTGCCCCGGGCTGCTAGGCTGGAGATTGGGCCTATCCCGGGGGCATCTGGTTCAGTGGCGGAATTTTCAGGGTCGCAACAGTCGCACTTGCGACTGGGCCCTGGAATTCTGCCAGTGTGGGGGGGCCCCAAGACGCCGCACCTCCCCTGGCTGGCATCTAACTATACAGGAGAGGGGGGCGTAAGGGGGCGATCGGCAGCTATGTGAGGTCTGCGCTCTGCGGGATGTCCCTCCAGGCAGCACACAGTTCACTTCCCGAATATCAGGGAGTACAATGGAGAGGGGAGGGGCCTCTGACCCGAGCAGACACCAGATTGAGTGCACAAGTTTGTCCCTCTGCATGTACACTCTGAGTCTTGCTAATACACGCTCAGGTCAGAGGCCCCTCCCCTCTCCATTGGATACAATGATATTCGGGAAGTGAACTGTGCTGCCTGGAGGGACATCCTGCAGACATCACAAGGAAGCATGCTGCTTCTCATGTAAGTAAAGCACAATACTGGCCACCCACCTCTCCCCTCTCACACTGTCCCCTCTCACACTGTCCCCCCACACACTGTCCCCCCTCACGCTGTCCCCCACACACTGTCCCCTCTCACACTGTCCCCTCTCACACTGTCCCCCCACACACTGTCCCCTCTCACACTGTCCCCCACACACTGTCCCCTCTCACACTGTCCCCTCTCACACTGTCCCCCCACACACTGTCCCCTCTCACACTGTCCCCTCTCACACTGTCCCCCCACACACTGTCCCCTCTCACACTGTCCCCCACACACTGTCCCCTCTCACACTGTCCCCTCTCACACTGTCCCCCCACACACTGTCCCCTCTCACACTGTCCCCCCACACACTGTCCCCCCACAGACTATCCCCTCTCACACTGTCCCCCACACACTGTCCCCTCTCACACTGTCCCCCCACACACTGTCCCCTCTCACACTGTCCCCCACACACTGTCCCCTCTCACACTGTCCCCTCTCACACTGTCCCCCCACACACTGTCCCCTACACACTGTCCCCTCTCACACTGTCCCCTCTCACACTGTCCCCCCACACACTGTCCCCCCACACACTGTCCCCTCTCACACTGTCCCCCCACACACTGTCCCCTCTCACACTGTCCCCTCTCACACTGTCCCCCCACACACTGTCCCCTCTCACACGGTCCCCCCACACACTGTCCCCTCTCACACTGTCCCCCCACACACTGTCCCCTCTCACACTGTCCCCTCTCACACTGTCCCCCCACACACTGTCCCCCCACACACTGTCCCCCCACACACTGTCCCCTCTCACACTGTCCCCCCACACACTGCCCCCCCCCACACACTGTCCCCTCTCACACTGTCCCCCCCACACACTGTCCCCTCTCACACTGTCCCCCCACACACTGTCCCCCCACACACTGTCCCCTCTCACACTGTCCCCTCTCACACTGCCCCCCACACACTGTCCCCTCTCACACTGTCCCCCCACACACTGTCCCCTCTCACACTGTCCCCTCTCACACTGTCCCCTCTCACACTGTCCCGCCACACACTGTCCCCCCACACACTGTCCCCCCACACACTGTCCCCCCACACACTGTCCCGCCACACACTGTCCCCCCACACACTGTCCCCTCTCACACTGCCCCCCCCCCCACACACTGTCCCCCCACACACTGTCCCCCCACACACTGTCCCCTCTCACACTGTCCCCCCACACACTGTCCCCCCCCCACACACTGTCCCCCCACACACACTGTCCCCTCTCACACTGTCCCCCCCCACACACTGTCCCCTCTCACACTGCCCCCCCCACACACTGTCCCCCCACACACTGTCCCCTCTCACACTGTCCCCTCTCACACTGTCCCCCCACACACTGTCCCCCCACACACTGTCCCCTCTCACACTGCCCCCCCCCACACACTGTCCCCCCACACACTGTCCCCTCTCACACTGTCCCCTCTCACACTGTCCCCCCACACACCGTCCCCCCACACACTGTCCCCTCTCACACTGTCCCCCCACACACTGTCCCCTCTCACACTGTCCCCCCCACACACTGTCCCCTCTCACACTGCCCCCCACACACTGTCCCCTCTCACACTGTCCCCCCACACACTGTCCCCTCTCACACTGTCCCCTCTCACACTGTCCCCCCACACACTGCCCCCTCTCACACTGTCCCCCCACACACTGCCCCCCACACACTGTCCCCCCACACACTGTCCCCTCTCACACTGTCCCCCCACACACTGTCCCCTCTCACACTGTCCCCCCACACACTGTCCCCTCTCACACTGTCCCCCCACACACTGCCCCCTCTCACACTGTCCCCCCCACACACTGTCCCCCCACACACTGTCCCCTCTCACACTGTCCCCTCTCACACTGTCCCCCCACACACTGTCCCCTCTCACACTGTACCCCCACACACTGTCCCCTCTCACACTGTCCCCTCTCACACTGTCCCCCCACACACTGCCCCCTCTCACACTGTCCCCCACACACTGTCCCCCCACACACTGTCCCCTCTCACACTGTCCCCTCTCACACTGTCCCCCCCACACACTGTCCCCCCACACACTGTCCCCTCTCACACTGTCCCCCCACACACTGTCCCCTCTCACACTGCCCCCCCCCCCACACACACACACACACTGTCCGCCCACACACTGTCCCCTCTCACACTGTCCCCTCTCACACTGTCCCCCCACACACTGCCCCCTCTCACACTGTCCCCCCACACACTGTCCCCCCACACACTGTCCCCTCTCACACTGTCCCCCCCCCCACACACACTGTCCCCTCTCACACTGTCCCCTCTCACACTGTCCCCCCACACACTGTACCCCCACACACTGCCCCCCACACACTGTCCCCCACACACTGTCCCCTCTCACACTGTCCCCTCTCACACTGTCCCCCTCTCACACTGTCCCCTCTCACACTGCCCCCCCCCCCACACACTGTCCCCTCTCACACTGTCCCCCCCACACACTGTCCCCCCACACACTGTCCCCTCTCACACTGTCCCCTCTCACACTGTCCCCTCTCACACTGTCCCCTCTCACACTGTCCCCCACACACACTGTCCCCTCTCACACTGTCCCCTCTCACACTGGCCCCCACACACTGTCCCCTCTCACACTGTCCCCTCTCACACTGTCCCCCCACACACTGTCCCCCCACACACTGTCCCCTCTCACACTGTCCCCTCTCACCACTGTCCCCTCTCACACTGTCCCCTCTCACACTGTCCCCTCTCACACTGTCCCCCCACACACTGTCCCCCCACACACTGTCCCCTCTCACACTGTCCCCTCTCACACACTGTCCCCTCTCACACTGCCCCCCCCCCCCACACACTGTCCCCTCTCACACTGTCCCCTCTCACACTGTCCCCTCTCACACTGTCCCCCCACACACTGTCCCCTCTCACACTGTCCCCCCACACACTGTCCCCCCCACACACTGTCCCCCCACACACTGTCCCCTCTCACACTGCCCCCCCCACACACTGTCCCCTCTCACACTGTCCCCCCACACACTGTCCCCTCTCACACTGTCCCCTCTCACACACTGTCCCCTCTCACACTGCCCCCCCCCCCCCCACACACTGTCCCCTCTCACACTGTCCCCTCTCACACTGTCCCCTCTCACACTGTCCCCCCACACACTGTCCCCTCTCACACTGTCCCCCCACACACTGTCCCCTCTCACACTGTCCCCTCTCACACTGTCCCCTCTCACACTGTCCCCCCACACACTGTCCCCTCTCACACTGTCCCCTCTCACACACTGTCCCCTCTCACACTGCCCCCCCCCCCCCCACACACTGTCCCCTCTCACACTGTCCCCTCTCACACTGTCCCCTCTCACTCTGTCCCCTCTCACACTGTCCCCCCACACACTGTCCCCTCTCACACTGTCCCCCCACACACTGTCCCCTCTAACACTGTCCCCTCTCACACTGTCCCCCCCACACACTGTCCCCTCTCACACTGTCCCCCCCACACACTGTCCCCTCTCACACTGCCCCCCCACACACTGTCCCCCCACACACTGTCCCCTCTCACACTGTCCCCTCTCACACTGTCCCCCCACACACTGCCCCCTCTCACACTGTCCCCCCACACACTGCCCCCCCACACACTGTCCCCCCCCACACTGTCCCCCCACACACTGTCCCCCCACACACTGTCCCCTCTCACACTGTCCCCTCTCACACTGTCCCCTCTCACACTGTCCCCCCACACACTGCCCCCTCTCACACTGTCCCCCCACACACTGCCCCCCCCCCACACACTGTCCCCCCACACACTGTCCCCTCTCACACTGTCCCCTCTCACACTGTCCCCCCACACACTGTCCCCTCTCACACTGTCCCTTCTCACACTGTCCCCCCCACACACTGTCCCCTCTCACACTGCCCCCCCCCCACACACACTGTCCCCTCTCACACTGTCCCCTCTCACACTGTCCCCTCTCACACTGTCCTCTCTCACACTGTCCCCTCTCACACACTGTCCCCTCTCACACTGCCCCCCCCACACACTGTCCCCTCTCACACTGTCCCCCCACACACCGTCCCCTCTCACACCGTCCCCCCACACACCGTCCCCTCTCACACTGTCCCCCCACACACTGTCCCCTCTCACACTGTCCCCTCTCACACTGTCCCCCCACACACTGCCCCCTCTCACACTGTCCCCCCACACACTGTCCCCCCACACACTGTCCCCTCTCACACTGTCCCCCCACACACTGTCCCCTCTCACACTGTCCCCCCACACACTGTCCCCTCTCACACTGTCCCCCCCACACACTGTCCCCTCTCACACTGCCCCCCCCACACACACACTGTCCCCCCACACACTGTCCCCCCACACATTGTCCCCTCTCACACTGTCCCCCCCCACACACTGTCCCCTCTCACACTGTCCCCCCACACACTGCCCCCCCACACACTGTCCCCTCACACACTGTCCCCTCTCACACTGTCCCCTCTCACACTGTCCCCCCCACACACTGCCCCCTCTCACACTGTCCCCCCACACACTGTCCCCCCACACACTGTCCCCCCCACACTGTCCCCTCTCACACTGTCCCCTCTCACACTGTCCCCCCACACACTGCCCCCCCACACACTGTCCCCCCACACACTGTCCCCCCACACACTGTCCCCTCTCACACTGCCCCCTCTCACACTGCCCCCTCTCACACTGCCCCCCCCCACACACACTGTCCCCTCTCACACTGTCCCCCCCACACACTGTCCCCCCCACACACTGTCCCCTCTCACACTGTCCCCCCACACACTGTCCCCCCACACACTGTCCCCCCACACACTGTCCCCTCTCACACTGTCCCCTCTCACACTGTCCCCCCCACACACTGTCCCCCCACACACTGTCCCCTCTCACACTGTCCCCCCCACACACTGTCCCCCCCTCACACTGTCCCCTCTCACACTGTCCCCCCCACACACTGTCCCCCCCACACACTGTCCCCCCCACACACTGTCCCCCCACACACTGTCCCCTCTCACACTGTCCCTCACACACTGTCCCCTCTCACACTGTCCCCTCTCACACTGTCCCCCCACACACCATCCCCTCTCACCCTGTCCCCCCACACACCGTCCCCTCTCACACTGTCCCCTCTCACACTGTCCTCTCTCACACTGTCCTCTCTCACACTGTCCTCTCTCACACTGTCCTCTCTCACACTGTCCCCTCTCACACTGTCCCCCCCACACACTGTCCCCTCTCACACTGCCCCCCCCACACACTGTCCCCCCACACACCGTCCCCTCTCACACTGTCCCCTCTCACACTGTCCTCTCTCACACTGTCCTCTCTCACACACTGTCCCCTCTCACACTGCCCCCCCCACACACTGTCCCCTCTCACACTGTCCCCCCACACACTGTCCCCTCTCACACTGTCCCCTCTCACACTGTCCCCCCACACACTGTCCCCCCACACACTGTCCCCCCACACACTGTCCCCTCTCACACTGTCCCCCCACACACTGTCCCCCCTCACACTGTCCCCTCTCACACTGTCCCCTCTCACACTGTCCCCTCTCACACTGTCCCCTCTCACACTGTCCCCTCTCACACTGTCCCCTCACACACTGTCCCCCCTCACACACTGTCCCCCCTCACACTGTCCCCCCTCACACTGTCCCCCCTCACACTGTCCCCTCTCACACTGTCCCCCCACACACTGTCCCCCCACACACTGTCCCCTCTCACACTGTCCCCCCCACACACTGTCCCCTCTCACACTGCCCCCCCCCCACACACACACTGTCCCCCCACACACTGTCCCCCCACACACTGTCCCCCCACACACTGTCCCCTCTCACACTGTCCCCCCCACACACTGTCCCCTCTCACACTGCCCCCCCCCCACACACTGTCCCCCCACACACCGTCCCCTCTCACACTGTCCCCTCTCACACTGTCCCCCCCACACACTGTCCCCTCTCACACTGCCCCCCCCCCCACACACTGTCCCCCCACACACCGTCCCCTCTCACACTGTCCCCTCTCACACTGTCCTCTCTCACACTGTCCTCTCTCACACACTGTCCCCTCTCACACTGCCCCCCCCACACACTGTCCCCTCTCACACTGTCCCCCCACACACTGTCCCCTCTCACACTGTCCCCTCTCACACTGTCCCCCCACACACTGTCCCCCCACACACTGTCCCCTCTCACACTGTCCCCTCTCACACTGTCCCCCCACACACTGTCCCCTCTCACACTGTCCCCTCTCACAATGTCCCCTCTCACAATGTCCCCTCTCACACTGTCCCCTCTCACACTGTCCCCTCTAACACTGTCCCCTCACACACTGTCCCCTCACACACTGTCCCCCCTCACACTGTCCCCCCTCACACTGTCCCCTCTCACACTGTCCCCCCACACACTGTCCCCTCTCACACTGTCCCCCCACACACTGTCCCCTCTCACACTGTCCCCCCCACACACTGTCCCCTCTCACACTGCCCCCCCCCACACACACACTGTCCCCCCACACACTGTCCCCCCACACACTGTCCCCCCACACACTGTCCCCTCTCACACTGTCCCCTCTCACACTGTCCCCCCACACACTGTCCCCTCTCACACTGTCCCCCCACACACTGCCCCCCCACACACTGTCCCCTCTCACACTGTCCCCTCTCACACTGTCCCCCCACACACTGCCCCCCCACACACTGTCCCCCCACACACTGTCCCCCCACACACTGTCCCCTCTCACACTGTCCCCCCCACACTGTCCCCTCTCACACTGTCCCCCCACACACTGCCCCCCCACACACTGTCCCCCCACACACTGTCCCCTCTCACACTGTCCCCTCTCACACTGCCCCCTCTCACACTGCCCCCCCCCCACACACACTGTCCCCTCTCACACTGTCCCCCCCACACACTGTCCCCTCTCACACTGTCCCCCCACACACTGCCCCCCACACACTGTCCCCCCACACACTGTCCCCCCACACACTGTCCCCCCACACACTGTCCCCTCTCACACTGTCCCCCTCTCACACTGTCCCCCCCACACACTGTCCCCTCTCACACTGTCCCCCCCACACACTGTCCCCCCCACACACTGTCCCCTCTCACACTGTCCCCTCTCACACTGTCCCCTCTCACACTGCCCCCCCCTCACACTGTCCCCTCTCACACTGTCCCCTCTCACACTGTCCCCCCCACACACTGTCCCCCCCACACACTGTCCCCCCCCACACACTGTCCCCTCTCACACTGTCCCCTCTCACACTGTCCCCCCCACACACACTGTCTCCTCTCACACTGTCCCCCCCACACACACTGTCTCCTCTCACACTGTCCCCCCACACACCGTCCCCTCTCACACTGTCCCCCCACACACCGTCCCCTCTCACACTGTCCCCTCTCACACTGTCCCCTCTCACACTGTCCTCTCTCACACTGTCCCCTCTCACACTGTCCCCCCCACACACTGTCCCCTCTCACACTGCCCCCCCCACACACTGTCCCCCCACACACCGTCCCCTCTCACACTGTCCCCTCTCACACACTGTCCCCTCTCACACTGCCCCCCCCCCCACACACTGTCCCCTCTCACACTGTCCCCCCACACACTGTCCCCTCTCACACTGTCCCCTCTCACACTGTCCCCCCCACACACTGTCCCCCCCACACACTGTCCCCCCACACACTGTCCCCCCACACACTGTCCCCTCTCACACTGTCCCCTCTCACACTGTCCCCCCACACACTGTCCCCTCTCACACTGTCCCCCCCCACACTGTCCCCCCCCACACTGTCCCCTCTAACACTGTCCGCTCCAACACTGTCCCCTCACACACTGTCCCCTCACACACTGTCCCCCACACACTGTCCCCCCTCACACTGTCCCCTCTCACACTGTCCCCTCTCACACTGTCCCCTCTCACACTGTCCCCCCCACACACTGTCCTCCCACACACACTGTCCCCCCACACACTGTCCCCTCTCACATTGTCCCCCCACACACTGCCCCCCCCCCCACACTGTCCCCCCCACACACTGTCCCCCCCTCACACTGTCCCCCCACACACTGTCCCCTCTCACACTGCCCCCCCCACACACTGTCCCCTCTCACACTGTCCCCCCCACACACTGTCCCCCCCACACACTGTCCCCTCTCACACTGTCCCCCTCTCACACTGTCCCCCTCTCACACTGTCCCCCTCTCACACTGTCCCCCTCTCACACTGTCCCCCTCTCACACTGTCCCCCTCTCACACTGTCCCCTCTCACACTGTCCCCCGCCCCACACACTGTCCCCTCTCACACTGCCCCCCCCCCACACACTGTCCCCTCTCACACTGCCCCCCACACACTGTCCCCTCTCACACTGTCCCCCCACCTGTCCCCTCTCACACTGTCCCCACACCTGTCCCCTCTCACACTGGCCACCCACCTGCCACATAGCCCCTCTTTCATCACACTGCCCACGTCATACTATTTCCCCATCATACTGCCCCCACCTGTCTCACTGTCCCCTGTCACACTGCCCCCTTGGCACAATACATTCCTGTCATACTGCCCCCTCCTGTAACACTGCCCCTCCATCATTCTGCCCCCTCGTCACACTGCCCCCTTCTGTCATATTTACCCCCCTCCTGTCACACTACCCCCCTCTTGTTAAACAGTCCCCCTCCTTTCACAGTGCTCCCTCATTACACTGCCCCCCTCTTGTAATACTTCCCAGGTATCCTTTTCCTGTCCCACTGCCCCCCTCTTGTCACAATATCCCCCTGTCATACTGCCCCCTCCTGTCACACTGCCCCCATCGTACTGCCCCTTCTTGTCACACTGCCCCCCTTCTTTCACAGTGCCCCCTCTTATCACACTCCCCCCTCTGGTCACACTTTCCCTTCTTTGACCCTTCTTTGGTCACACTGCCCCCTCCTATCAAAATACCCCGTCATACTGCCCCTCATTCTTTCACAATACCCCCCCTCCCCCATCATAGTGCGGGTCAGGGGCCCTTCATGGTTTCTTGCACTGGGGCCCTGAAGGTTATAGTTACGCCTCTGATCTGGTTGCTAGGCTGTCTGAGGGCCTTTCCAGAAGTAAGAGAGCAGCGCAGGGTTGGGATTGTGACTTGCAGTCCAACCAGAAGTGACGGTTCTGCCAGCTGGAGAACATGTCGTGGTCGGGGGTAGAGGGGAAGCTGTCGCCAGTTAGGGACCAACCTCCTTATTACCAGGGACCACAGTGAGTAGCTGAAGCAAGTACCGGAGCAGCATTCTCACCAACCGGAGACGGTGAAGAATCGGGAAACTTCAGCAGGTGTCAAGCCAGGGACCCAACCAGCGGAGGTGACACTTGCAGAGCAGCCTTGTGTGTCAAGCCAGGGACCGAGCAGGCCAACGTGGGTGAAGCTTGAGAAGTATCTGGAATGCCAAGCTAAGGAACCAGCAGGGAAGCGGGGGTGACGTTTGAGGAAGATACCACTGTGAAGATTTGAGGAGCTCAAGGGATTCAGTGGCAGTGAATCAGAGGGTCTAGTGAGAGAGACCCGGAGCTCAGGGGGGTGAAGAACTACAAGAAGTGATTGTAGTGGAAGTGAAGGAACTGTTATACTTTGTGTTAGGAACTGTTAAAGACTTTTGCCATAAGAGACAGCATTCCTATACATGCAGATGTGGCGTCTTGCTGGATGGCTTTCTCTGCATGACTGTCCTCCTATTGAAGCCTCGGAGTCCGCCAATTAATATTGCAACTGCCTAATGGTGTCCTGGCCCTATCCCTCTCTCCCAAAGTTCTGTTAAAAGAAATAAAATCTCTTTGCATTCAAGAAGTGTCTGACGCCCATGAATCAACCTTGCAACCCACCATATACTGAAGGATGTCGGTAATTTCTGGTCCTGGAGGTTCTCATTAGACTGAAAGAGGGCATGGACCTTGCTACTATATATCTATACATCCACCTACATATATCTATACATCCACCTACATATATCTATACATCCACCTACATATATCTATACATCCACCTACATATATCTATACATCCACCTACATCCACATCCACCTACATCCACATCCACCTACATCCACATCCACCTACATCCACCTACATCCATCCACATCCACATCCATCCACATCCACATCCACATCCATCCACATCCACCTACACCTACATCCACATCCACCTACATCCACATCCACATCCATCCACATCCACATCCATCCACATCCATCTCCATCCACATCCACCTACATCCACATCCACCTACATCCACATCCACCTACATCCACATCCACCTACATCCGCATCCACCTACATCCGCATCCACATCCATCTACATCCACCTACATCCACATCCACCTACATCCACATCCACCTACATCCACATCCACCTACATCCACATCCACATCTACCTACATCTACATACATCTACATCTACATACATCTACATCCACATCCACCTACATCCACATCCATCTACATCCACATCCATCTACATCCATCTACATACACATCCATCCACATCCATCTACATACACATACATCTACATACACATACATCTACATACACATACATCTACATACACATACATCTACATACACATACATCTACATATATCTATATAAAACATATATCATATAAACATATACACACACACACTTTTTCCAGTTGGCCAGTTTCTGATGAACTGGCTGACATTTGAGTGGCCAAAGCATACACTTTTACTTTATAATATCAGCATTGTAATAAGAATATAAATAGGAATTGTTGATAATACAATAGAGCAAGGTCCCCAAATGTTCTAAACAATGGGCCAGTATACAGTTCTTCAGACTTTGGGGTAGCATAATGTGGACAATGGAAGTAGAAACAGTCCTGACATCAGTGGGAGTTATAGTGCCCCATCATTGGTGTCAGTGGGAGGAATAGTGCCCCATCATTGGTGTCAGTGGAAGGAATAGTGCCCCATCATTGGTGTCAGTGGAAGGAATAGTGCCCCATCATTGGTGTCAGTGGAAGGAATAGTGCCCCATCATTGGTGTCAGTGGAAGGAATAGTGCCCCATCATTGGTGTCAGTGGAAGGAATAGTGCCCCATCATTGGTGTCAGTGGAAGGAATAGTGCCCCATCATTGGTGTCAGTGGGAGGAATAGTGCCCCATCATTGGTGTCAGTGGGAGGAATCGTGTCCCATCATTGGTGTCAGTGGGAGAAATAGTGTCCCATCATTGGTGTCAGTGGGAGAAATAGTGCCCCATCATTGGTATCCATGGGGGAATAGTGTCCCATCATTGGTATCCGTGGGAGGAATAGTGCCTCATCATTGGTATCAGTGGGAGGAATAGTGTCCCATCATTGGTATCAGTGGTGGGGGGGGAATAGTGCCCCATCATTGGTATCAGTGGAGGAATAGTGCCCCCATCATTGGTATCAGTGGGAGGCATAGTGTCCCATCATTGGTATCAGTGGGAGGCATAGTGTCCCATCATTGGTATCAGTGGTGGGGGGGGGGGGGGGAATAGTGCCCCATCATTGGTATCAGTGGGAGGAATAGTGCCCCGGTCATTGGTATCAGTGGTGAGGGGGGGGGGGGATAGTGCCCCATCATTGGCATCAATGTTGGGGGGGGGGGCATAGTGCCCCATCATTGGTATCAGTGGGAGGAATAGTGTCCCATCATTGGTATCAGTGGGAGGAATAGTGTCCCATCATTGGTATCAGTGGGAGGAATAGTGTCCCATCATTATCAGTGGGAGGGAAAAATGCCCCAAAGGCGAGATAAAAGGTGGATAAATGGCCAGCATACTTGAAGTATCTCATTTCATGTTATGAGTGTTGCTGTCTGCTAACCATCTCTTTCCACAACGTCTTGGATTCCTTGCATGCGTTGCAGCTACTCCTCAATTCTAAAGGTTACATATCCCATGGTACCTTGCTGCCCCACAGGCAGTGATCCCTACACCGACTCCGCCTCCTCTCAGCTCCTCTGTAGATTAGAAGGCGGGGCCCTGTGAAAGGTGTGACACAGCAAGTGCCTACTCACAGGTCATAGTGACTGTCACATAATACAAGGAAGTAAACGTGTGGAGACCTTCACAAAATAACTCTACAAACATCAAGATGGTTCAGATAATAGGAGAAGGCTCGATATAATGGAAGGACAATGTAGCGATGAAGATATTAATAGAAATTATGACCATAAATACACTTTGCATCATAAATGTTGTAACTAATATCATCCAAGAATAAAAATACAAATAAATAAACCAGAAGAATAATTCCATAGATCATTCATAACTTTATTGATGCAGAACATCAGATAACACCTCTTGGATTTGGACCTCAGTCCACCATTGCTCGGAAAGTAACATTCGTTCTTCTCTGGGACTTGCTAGAACCAGTTGTGCTGGAGGTAGGTGCAGTGTCCTCGTCTGAAAGTAAAACATTCAATAAGGAATACAGTCAGACCACAGTTGTCATTTAACCCGTATCTACCAAGGTACGTTTATAAACGTTGTGGTCTTCAAGGGGTGGAAGCAAGCTCATGCCTTCCTCCTTAGCGGTGGGCTTGGCTTTGATTTTTTCAGTTGACTTTTTACTTGAAAGCCATGATCGGCTTTCAAGAAAAAAAAAATGATTTAGGCAGATCTACAGTCGCCCAGTCACTTTTGTGGGACTCTGAAGGTGCCACCACCCCACCACCACAGCTCTCTGATTTCTCCAGGAGTCCGGGACTGCAGTAAACACACTCGATATTGAGGACAGGAGGAGATCATTGAACATCTGTTCCCACCTATCCCCCTTCAACTGATGAACTCAGAAGCGGCGTGTATTACATTACTTCTGGGTTCACAGCTGTTAAGCCCTGGATTCGGGTGAGCAGCTAATCAAGCACAATCTGTGCTTGGTTAGCTGCAGTGGAGGGCAAGGAAGACATTGGGAGTCTAATAGACCTCTGATGCCTCCATACCTGCACAGGATATGACATAGTAGGCTTAAGTTAAATAAAACTTTTTCTTTATAAAAGTATATAAAAAACAAAATTATAAGAAAATAAAATTATAATAAAATAAATTATAAAATAAAATATTATAAAATAAAAAATATAATATATTATAAAATAAATTATAAAATAAATAATATAAAATATTATAAAATAAAATATTATAAAATAAATTATAAAATAATAATAAAATATAAAATAAAATAATATTGAAATAAAATAATAAAATACATTTATAATAAAATAAATTTATAATAAAATAAATTTATAATAAAATAAAATAATAAAATAAAATTATAATAAAATAAAATTATAATAAAATAAAATTATAATAAAATAACCCCCCCCCCCCCCCCTCCCGGTACACACCTAAACGCAAACACAGCATAAGGTGCTTATACGTATGCAAATTGCACCATGCCTGTAAAGTATCACCATGAACATTGGATTGAGAGCAATAATTCTAGAGCCATAGTCAACTCTATAATAATAACCTGTAGAAGCTTTTAAAGCGCCACCTATTGACCATTTTGGGTATAATTGTTTTTCATAGGTGTGTGCATTTATGAGGATTGGCATGTTTTGTATCTATTTACTCAATATAACCTTATCTTTTTTTTTTTTTTTTCTTTGGTAAAATATAAAAGTGTATTTTGTGTATGTGCAATAATAAATAAATACATTTTGTTTGCATTTGATTAATGGTTGTGCAGTTATCATGCAACATAAAAAATTGCAACTGCCACCATTTTATACTATAGGGCAGGGAGATGCAATTAGCCGACCTCCAGCTGTTGCAAAACTACAAGTCCCATCATGCCTCTGCCTCTGGGTGTCATGCTTGTGGCTGTCAGAGTCTTGCTATGCCTCATGGGACTTGTAGTTCTGCAACAGCTGGAGGTCCACTAATTGCATATCCCTGCTATAGGGCCTCCGCTTTGAGAAAATATAGAATTGATTTGGGGGTTTTCTAGCAAAAATAAAAAGCAGATTTTAATATGTGTGCAATTTTTAAAAAATAACCCCCCCGGGTAGAAAAGCGGTTAAGTATGGCAGAAACTGGTCACAGGCACCTGCTGAGCAGGAGGGCTTATTGCAGACACAGATCCTCTTCTGCCTCCTCCTTCAGCGCTACAATATTCTCCTCTTTCTCCTTCCTGCTGCACTACAGGGGGGGGGATTGGTCCTAGCATATGTGCCCCTTCTATCTGCTGTCTGGGCCCCCCTGTGTGCTCTGTTCCATCACAGCGCTGGAAGCTTCCTCCTCTCCCTCCCTCTAGCTGCACTGCAGGGGGCTTGGTCCTAGCACATGCACCCCTTCTATCTGCTGTCCGGACCCCCATGTGCCCCTTTCCCCCATAGAGCTTCTGGCTTCCCCCATAGCAGCCATCAGCGGGAGAGGGGGGAAGTTTCAGGATGAAGAGCAGGGGAAGGGGCCAGTAAATATGACATTTGCAGGCCCCTTCCTTTTCTTGAACAAACACAGTGAGGGATCAGTACCAATCACTCCTGTGTCCATTCATCACTAAAGCATAGTAAGCTGTGTTTACTAAGCTTCAGTTTGCGAATGAGCAGGAAGCCTCAGAGTGCTTCCTATTCATTTATCTGTGCAGTTCAGGCTGTAAAGAAAAGGGATTGATAAATCTATAAAAGAATGAAGAGAGGGCGTACCAACCTTGCGCATTACCCAAGTAATCTTGATCAAAAAGAAGGAAACATACTGACAAACAAGTGGATTATAAAAGTGTATCAGAGTCCACAATGGACAAAAAGCAACCAGGTCACCAGGACTGTGTCCAACACGCCGGAGGACCTTTGCTCTGAGGAAGAGGGGATCCCCCTCGAAACCCGTCAGTCACCTGGAAGGTCCTCCAGCGTGTTGGACATGGTCCTAGTGACCTGGTTGCTTTTTGTCCATTGTGGACTCTGATACTCACAAACAAGTGGATTATAAAAGCGTGAGCATCAGAGTCCACAATGGACAAAAAGCAACCAGGTCACTAGGACTGTGTCCAACACGCCGGAGGACCTTCCAGATGACTGACGGGTTTCGAGGGGGATCCCCTCTTCCTCAGAGCAAAGGTCCTCCGGTTGCTTTTTGTCCATTGTGAACTCTGATACACTTTTATAAACCATTTGTTTGTGAGCATGTTTCCTTCTTTTTGATTTCAATGAAGATTACTTGGGTAATGCGCAAGGTTGGTGTGCCCTCTCTTCATTCTTTTACAGTGTTTCTATTGGGTATCCCATGACCCTTGGAGGGCAGCAAGGCCCGTGCATGTATTGGGAGCCATAGGAATTCCAGGCTTTTTCCATTGCCATCGCACTACCGTTGAGCACAGGAGATTTTGTTTGACACTTATAACTATGTCCTTAGTCACTTTTGGCCAGAGGGAGCCCGGTCAGGTAGGGTGTATGGTGGCCCCCCCGTGATTTGTACCAGCAGCCCCGGGTCTCTCTCCAGAGGGCCAACGTGGCCATTGCTAGGTCAAACCTACAGCCCTGCAATCAGCAAAGCTCATGCTTCCTGCTGATTGGAGAACACTAGCTCTGACTCAGCAGGGGGTGTGTTGGACCTCCGTAGAAAGACCACTGCTTCCACACAGGGGGTCAAGGATCCTTTTCTGCAGCATTGCTGGCAGGGGGCAGGCTTTTCTACTCAGAAAATATAAAAAAAAAAGAAAGACTTTGCACACATTTAGGGTTCAGTCTCACCAGTGGTCGAAGTAGATGGCGCCCGCTGATGTGCTTTGGGAAGGAAGTGGTTTATACAGCACTGCTGGAAGACTTTTATTCTTACCTGCAGACCTTGGTGGTACATTCTAGCCCCTGCTGGCAAAACGCACCGACGGGTTTGTTGCCAACTGCCCTCCAAAAGGGGGTCATTCTGGGTCCTCGTTGCTGGGGCAGTTGGGGCCAATCGCTCCTTTCTTCTGTCGGAGGGGATTTTCTTAAAAACAGTTCATGGTAAGGGCAGGTGGGTTGTGGATGAGCCTTCAATGAAGAACACCAAAGCTAATATCAGGCGATTCGGTATGACGTCAATAGATATAACATGGTAAGAATTTTAGTAACAAAATATATTGCACTTTCCTCAAGTGAACATTTATACCTCGGCCCAAAGGTAACATTACATGTTCAATGTTTTATAGAGGCCTAACAGATCAAGCTTTTGATGTCACTGCCCTCTGGTGGTTTCTTAAAGTAGATGCAAATCCTAAGGGCTTGTTCACAACATCGGCGTTGCCCAACATAGCCCCCCCAACGCAAGAACGCGGCAATTTGTCTCATGTCCCATCACATAAGGGTTAAGGTTGCACTGCAACAAAGTAGGACATGTTGCATTTTTTGCACCGTGCCTTCTGACATGTTGTAATGCATCAAAGCACCCTGCAGTGCATAAGATTTACATAGATTACTTAAAAACCCTTTGTGGTTTTTTTTTCAGCCGATTTACCCCAAGCAACTCAATAAACTAAACAGTCTCCACCTTTGCAAAAAAAAAAAAAAAAAAAATTGGTAATTTTACAGCTAAATCATTTTAGCCCAGGGGTTCTCAATCATGGGCCATGGCCCTCCGCTTTCCTCCCACCATGGTCTCCAGTTTGCTGAAGATCCTCTAACCCCCCGAAGGTGCCTCCCAGCTACCATTCTGCCCCCCAACCTTCCATAGTGGACTGCAGAACCCCCCTCAGTCTCCAGAGTGCCCCCAACCTCCTATAGTGCTCTCCAAACTCCCAAAGGGCCCCCTCCCAGCCTACTGCAGCACCTTCCAGTCTCCCACGGTGCCTCCAACCTCCATCTTCGCTCACCAACTTCCCACAGTGCCCCTCAGCCCCCACAACGATCTACAACCTCCCATAGTCCCCGGCTCCCTGCAGAACCTCCAGCCCCCTATAATGCCACCCAACCTGTCAGTGTTCTACATTGGCCCCCCAACTGCCTGTCATGCTCTCCAACCTCCCATAGTGCCACCCCAGCTCCCTACAGAGTCTTCAGCCCCCTATAGTGCCCCGAGCCCCTGCAGCACCCACCAGTCCTCCACAATGCCTCCAATAGTGACTCGCATAGTACCCCTCAGCGCTCCCCAACCTCCCACAATGTTCTTCAGCCTCACATAGTGCCCCCCAGCCCCATGCAGAGTCATCAGCCTGAACAGTGGCCCCAACCTCTAACAGTGTACCACACTGCCCCCCCCCCCCCAACCTACCACCATGCTCTCCCACCTCTCAGAGTGCCCACCAGCTTCCCCATAGTGCACCCAACACCGATTCCAACCTCCTACGGTGGCCCCAGTCTCTGCAGCACACCAAATCTCCAGAAATGCCTCCAACTGTGCCTCCCACTGTATCCCACAGCCCCCATAGTGCCCCCCGTCTCTTGCAGAGCCATCTGCCTGAACAGTGACCCCAACCAATAAAAGTCCCCCCCCCCCACCACCACCCATTATGCTCTCCAGCCCTTTCACTGTATCCCCCAGAATTTACCGGGTTCTGGTCTCAATGTTGGGAATCCCTGATTTAGCCAAAATCAATGTTCATTCCTACCAAATACTGAAATGTCCCATTTTAGTGGATCAACCCCTTCAATAGTTTCTAAAAAATGCCCCCCTGTACTCCTCTAAGGACGGCCAATATAGTCGGGTAGGATGCTCACCTGTGTGTTACATAGAAGTAACATAATGCACAGAGGTCCTCCTATGGACACCATGTCTTTCTGTTAACCTGTGAAAGAATTCCTTTCCTTCCCAGCAGGCAGGTTGGACTTATAAAGGGTAGATCGTCCCTATTTTACTGAACTACGTCAGAATCCTGACCGGCGGCACAAGTGGAAGCGGCTAAAGGCTGCAAATATTTGAAGAACATTTATGAGGATGGAATCCTTCATCTCAAGAATCCAGCCTCCATTCCCTTGGGGATCCTCTTAGAATGTAAAAAAAAAAAAAAAAAACCCAGAACAAAAAATATGAGCATTTTACAATTATAAATGTATAACCCCTTACATACCAGAAATAGCCATGAACTCCACTGGAATTGAGCAGAATTACTGAGTGGCTATGTGGGTGGCAGTCTGTAAAAGCAAAATATTTCCAAGCATTATTGAAAAAAAAAAAAAAAAAAAAAAAAAAAAAAACACTTTTCACCTTTCTCGTCCTTTATGACTTCTCAGTGCTGCCAATCTCCTGCAGCCTCTTTGCAGCCACTTGTCTTCATACACTCCAGTGATTGCTACGTTCTCTTTTCTCGGGGTAGGTGTCCTGATGGTGGCAACAGTGGACAATACCTGCGGGAGGTGTATTCAAAAGTTAGTAAAGCACTGAACCAAATCCTTGAAAGGAAACAGTGGCTGCAATTTCCCAAAAAAAATCAACAGGCAGCTCTCTATCACCTCAGGTGTCTGCAAGAGTAGAGTTTGATGAATGAGCATGGCCGACATCTGCTGGCGTGCCTCCACAGCTCCCGGTAATGACTCCCTCTGGGCGATCCGCGACCTTCGGTGCCATACCACCACCATACAGACACCCTGTAAGTAACATGCCCCTGGGGGAGTCCTTATTTCCACCCTATTGTTGCCATGTATCATTATTGCCCATCTATTTGGGTATTAACAAACCAATTTAAAATTATTTTTCTCATCATAGAATTCTGTTCACTTGCTTCGCTCCTGAAGATTGGCTACAGCCATGAAACGCGTCGAGCTACAGATGCCGTGTACTTTGCTATGCCCATTCTAACCATAGATGATTGGTTCCATGTGGGCGTTTATATCTACTTCTCATAGGATGAAACAATGAATATTTAGGTTAGGGATCCATTAGGCCCTATAATTGGGCACTATTGTGTATATATGTGATCCATTAGACCAGGGGTCTCAAACTGGCGGCCCTTCAGCTGTTGCAGAACTACAATTCCCATGATGCATTGCAAGGCTGATATTTACAAGCAGGACTCCCATGGGCAGAGGCGTGATGGGACTTTTAGTTCCGCAACAGCTGGAGGGCCGCCAGTTTGAGACCCCTGCATTAGACTATGTATTACTGCCTGTATTAAAGGGTTTATTATCCTTGTTGGGGATTAAGAGAGGCCGTGGATTATATTGGCCAATTGTAAAATTTGTATCCAATTATGGTTATTGTTAGAGTTCGTATCATTACAATCTATGAATTGAATCCTGATGTATTATTACCATAATGGACCCTGGCTATGAACTAATACCTTGAACTCAATTTTATATAATAATAAAGCAAAGTGCCTACAGGCAGCCTAGTAGCACTGCTCAGCGCCAAAGGAAAACACCCCTAAGAAAATGGAGGTTACCCGAGTACAGTTTAACTTTAGCTTAAATGTAACAAACGCATTATTCTATGCATCTATAAACAGCAGCTACGATAAAATGAGTAAAACATGAAAAAAATAAAACATTAAAAGTCCAATACGATTTGTGTCCTTAGAATGCCATAGCAGCGCTTGTGTCACTCAATCCAATGACACACTTTTATAAAGTACCACACATATAAGAATGCAAAAATGAAGTGATTTCTTTTAAGAGGTATAGAGTTCTTGCTACAATGATCCTAGTTCCTGTCACTCGTGTACCTCATCCCAAGATTGCCACCACGTGAGAAAAAACTATCCCCTTTGGGAATAAACTCACCAGATCACAGATATTCAAAGGCCTTTTGTAATAATCTTTAGTTGTCACTTCGTATAAACATCCACTGGCTCTGCTAGGATTTTTTACTGGGTATAATTGGCTCCAATGTAACGGATCATGTGAAAGGATAAAATAACCACATAGCATAATCCCGTTTACCACAGTTTTATTGTAACCAAAAAAAGCCCCCCTTACAAGATATACATACTAGCTTAATAAAATCATAGAGCATATGTAAGAGTGAGCGATAGCATAGTCACTAGCCCAGCTGTGGAGGAAGCCGCCTGTGTCGAACAGTAGCGCGGTCTCCTTCCTAGTAATTCCAGCTGGACGTGGACCGCAAACGTAACTTCTGGTCTGTCGTGGAGATAACGCAACTAACGCGTTTCGTCACTTCTGACTTCAACTGAGGGCCCTCAAAACAGAAGGCTTCCTCCGCAGCTGGGCCGGTGACTATGCCATCGCTCACTCTTACATATGCTCTTTGATTTTATTAAGCTAGTATGTATATCTTGTAAGGGGGGCTTTTTTTGGTTACACTAAAAAACTGTGGTAAAACGGGATTACGCTATGTGGTTATTTTATCCCTTAACATGATCCCATTACATTGGAGCCAATTATACCCAGTAAAGAATCCTAGCAGAGCCAGTGGATGTTTATACGAAGTGACAACTAAAGATTAATACAAAGGGCCTTTTATATCTGGTGAGTTTATTCCCAAAGGGGATAGTTATATATATATATATATAAAAAAATTTTACCTTGTCTGCAGAGTTGTCCTATACTCACCTGCCCAGCAAACCCAGCATTGCCTGGTGTAATCTGCTGCTGCGTGTCAGCTGTCTCTTAAAGCTAGCTCACCGATGATGCACAGCTGCGCATGCACAGTGTAGTGTTGGTGACCCCAAAACCTCCCAGAAATGCATTATGAGTGTCCCAGGAGGCTAGGGACAGCTGGGGCTACATCATTCTCTCCTAGGTGAGAAAGGTAAAAGCATGTGTTATTTAAAATAAATAGTGATTATATACAGGGTGGGCGAAGGTGCATTTACATGGGAAAAGAAGAAGAAAAGTCAGGATAATTTTTGAATTTCCTCATTTTCCAAATAAAAAAAAAAAAATAGAAAGTGTGAGATTTCAACAAAATTGTCATTTTTGCAGTTAATAGACAAGATACGCTTTAG
This sequence comes from Lithobates septentrionalis, assembly GCA_037952835.1. Classification (NCBI taxonomy): domain Eukaryota; kingdom Metazoa; phylum Chordata; class Amphibia; order Anura; family Ranidae; genus Lithobates; species Lithobates septentrionalis. Next base: position 17,679 of record JBBDGP010003322.1, on the reverse strand, counting down.
TGTTTTTTTTTAATTGTACAATGTGATTTAAACGAGGGTTAGAGAGCTCTTTTAAGTTTCTCTGTATAAAAACAGCTCCTCATTAAATTTTACACAGAGGGAATAAAAATGTAAATTAAGTGCAAATAAAAAAAATTAAATAATTGATAAATAAAATAAAAATTAAAAAAAAAATAAAAATAAAAAAAAGTATAAAAAAAAGGAGCACAAATCACAAAAATACATTAACCCCCTCCCCATCTCTTAAAAATCCTAAGTGAAATAAATACAATACATCTATGTGCCCCCCCTCCCCCCAAAGAAACCCCTTTTTTTGTTTTTGTTTCCATCCTTTTTGTGTTTAAACCGAAGTCTATGCAATTTTTTTTTTATTTCTTGAAATAGTCCTCAAGACTTTTTTCTGCAAAATTCACTTTTAATCTGTAAAAATATGCAGCAGGAGCACTTAATAGGACTTGCAGTGGGAGGAATTTCCACCCGTTGAGTGTACCTTCTGCCTGCTGAGTATTCATATTTTTCATGGATTGCACCCAGGCCAATACCCCTACGAGAGTCTGCGGTGGCCCATCTCTACACCACCTTTATTCTGTAAATATAACCAACAGTACCTCCTCTTGGCCACAAGATGTCCTCGGTCTGTGAATGCAGGATGTTATGGCCCCGCCCCTGAGGGGGCACCATCAGGACACTTCATTTACTGCAATGACGACCGCCCACCCAGAGAGGAAGTGAACAGAACAGACCAGCCTGGAGACCTAAAACATGTATTCAAATATGAAAAACATAAAATAAAGCCACAGTGGGAGGGGGAGTGCAGCATCTGGAGCTGGGCTTTAAGCAGATTTCACTTAAGCAGCTCATTGAGTTAAATGGAAAGTTTCCGCTTTGGCCATATTTCAGCCACAGTAATATCATTGAATTGTTCAGCGATATCAATTCAGCCAACATCATGACCCTCGTTTCTAATCTACGGGTCCTTCAGCAGCCTCTTCCAATGCATTCAACAGGGGAGTTAAATAGCAAAGAACACATTTCATATGTATGTAGGTGTAATAAATCTATGTATATAGAAAGGCCATGCAGAATACACGATGAGTCATGCAGCATTCATATTTGCGATGCGTTCCAAGGTTTATCTCTATAGTTAGACGTTCATGTATTATACCCAAGGCAAAAAGGTCAACAAGAGCCCCTTTTAATGAATTTCCTCTTTCAATTGCATTGCGTGATTTCAAGAAAAAAAAAAAAAAAAGGATTAGGACCAGTCTTCGTCCGTAGGGTTCAATATTGATTTGGCCCCACTCTTTGCAGCTATAACAGCTTCAACTCGTCTGGGAAGGCCAGTCAAGTTCCTCCACCCCAAACTCGCTCATCCATGTCTTAATGGACCTTGCTTTGTGCACTGGTGCGCAGTCATGTTGGAACAGGAATGGACCATTCTTCCAGAAGTGCATTTGTGAGGTCAGGCACTGATGTTGGACGAGAAGGCCTGACTGCCTGGCTCGCAGTCTCCGCTCTAATTCAGTGGTCTCCAAACTGCAGTCCGTAGGACGAATGCGGCCCTTTGCTTGCCTTTATCTGGCCACTATTCCTCCCACTGACACCAATAAGGGGCACCATTCCTCCCAATGACACCAATAAGGGGGCACCATTCCTCCCACTGACACCAATAAGGGGCCACCATTCCTCCCACTGACACCAATAAGGGGCCACCATTCCTCCCACTGACACCAATAAGGGGGCACCATTGCTCCCACTGACACCAATAAGGGGGCACCATTCCTCCCACTGACACCAATAAGGGGCCACCATTCCTCCCACTGACACCAATAAGGGGGCACCATTGCTCCCACTGACACCAATAAGGGGCCACCATTCCTCCCACTGACACCAATAAGGGGGCACCATTGCTCCCACTGACACCAATAAGGGGGCACCATTCCTCCCACTGACACCAATAAGGGGCACCATTCCTCCCTCTGACACCAATAAGGGGGCACTATTCCTCCCACTGACACCAATAAGGGGCACCATTCCTTCCACTGACACCAAAAATGGGGCACCATTCCTTCCACTGACACCAAAAATGGGGCATTTTCCTTCCACTGGCCCTAGTGATGGGGCACTATTAGTCCCACTAATACCAATGATGGGCCACTATTCCTCCTTCTACTGACTACAGGCACTATGTCCTTTTTTTTTTACTCCCGCTGACACTAGGGCATTTTCTACTTCCACTGGTCACTCCGGCCCCTTTAAAGTCTGAAGGACAGTAAACTGGCCCTTTGTTCAGAAAGTTTGGAGACTCCTGCTCTAATTCATCCCAAAGGTGTTCTATCGGGTTGAGATCAGGACTCATTTGGTGGAGGGGGGATTATGGAGTGTGGGGTTGTTTTTCAGGGGTTGGGCTTGGCTCCTTAGTTCCAGTGAAGGGAACTCTTAAGGCGTCAGCATACCAAGACATTTTGGACAATTTCATGCTCCCAACTTTGTGGGAACAGTTTGGGGGATGGCCCCTTCCTGTTCCAACATGACTGCGCACCAGTGCACAAAAGCAAGGTCCATAAAGACATGGATGAGCGAGTTTGGGGTGGAGAAACTTGACTGGCCTGCACAGAATCCTGACCTCAACCCGATAGAACACCTTTGGGATGAAAAGAGCATAGACTGCAAGCCAGGCCTTCTCGTCCACATCAGTGCCTGACCTTACAAATGCTCTTCTGGAAGAACGGTCAAACATTCCCATAGACACACTCCTAAACCTTGTGGACAGCCTTCCCAGAAGAGTTGAAGCTGTTATAGCTGCAAAGGGTGGGCCAACTCAGTATTGAAGCCTACGGACTAAGACTGGTTCATGTGCGTGTAAAGGCAGGCATCCCAATAATTTTTTTACTAAAATATATATATATATATATATATATATATATATATATATATATATATATATATATATATATATATACACACACACACACACACACAAACACATATATATACACATACACACAGTTGTGCTCATAAGTTTACATACCCTGGAAGAATTGAGGATTTCTTGCCCATTTTTCAGGGAATATGAACAACACGAAAACCTTTCTTTCACTCATGGTTAGTGTTTGGCAGAAGCCATTAATTATCAGTCAACTGTGTTTACTCTTTTTAAAATCATAATCACAACAAACTACCCAAATGACCCTGATCAAAAGTTTACATACCCTGGTGATTTTGGCCTGATCACATGCACACAAGTTGACACAAAGGGGTTTGAATGGCTATTAAAAAGGTAACCATCCTCACCTGTGATCTGTTTGCTTGTAATTAGTGTGTGTGTACAAAAGGTCAATGAGTTTCTGGACTCCTGACAGACCCTTGCATCTTTCCACTAGTGCTGCACTGACGTTTCTGGATTCTGAGTCATGGGGAAAGCAAAATGAATTGTCAAAGGATCTGTGGGAAAAGGTAGTTGAACTGTATAAAACAGGAAAGGGATATTAAAAAGATATCCAAGGAATTGAGAATGCCAATCAGCAGTGTTCAAACTCTGATCAAGAAGTGGAAAGTGAGGGGTTCTGTTGAAACCAAACCACGGTAAGGTAGTGTCAGAAACCATGAATCAGGCTGAGACAGAAGTACAGTTAAATCACACTTGTTTAATAATAATAAAAAGGTAAACAACTCTGTAGTCAAAACATAGCCAGAGTTCAGAATCCGGAACGGATAGTCAGACAAGCCAAAACATCAGGGAGCCAGAGATGAGCGTAGTAGAACAGCAAGCAGGATCTGGATGTCAGCCAAGCAAGTCTTTAACAGGAACACAGAAGAGCATCTCTAGAGATGTGACCAAGGCGAAGGCAGAGATCATCTGGACTGGACGGCTTAAGTAGGCAGGACTAACGTGCAGGATATCAACTACAGGTGAGTCACCAGAGAGATGGAAGCTGGCAATTAGCCGACAGCTGAGCGGCCAGCTTTGAGAAGGAAGGGCTGAGCCCAGTCCTTGCAGGTAGATCAACTAAAATTTGAGCCACAACTGCTAGAAAAATTGTTCAGGATGCAAAGAAAAACCCACAAATAACTTCAGGTGAAATACAGGACCCTCTGAAAACATGTGGTGTGGCTGTTTCAAGATGCACAATAAGGAGGCACTTGAAGAAAGTCGGGCTGCATGGTCGAGTCGCCAGAAGAAAGCCATTACTACGCAAATGCCACAAAGTATCCCGCTTACAATACGCCAAACAGCACAGAGACAAGCCTCAAACCTTCTGGCACAAAGTCATTTGGAGTGATGAGACCAAAAATTTAGCTTTTTGGCCACAACCATAAACACTACATTTGGAGAGGAGTCAAAACAAAGCCTATGATGAAAGGTACACCATTCCTACTGTGAAACACGGAGGTGGATCGCTGATGTTTTGGGGATGTGTGAGCTACAAAAGGCACAGGAAATTTGGTCAAAATTGATGGCAAGATAAATGCAGTATGTTATCAAAAAATACTGGAGGAACATTTGTATTCATCAGCCAGGAAGCTGCGCATGGGACGTACTTGGACATTCCAACATGACAATGATCCAGAACACAAGGCCAAGTCAACCTGTTATTGGCTACAGCAGAATTAAGTGAAGGTTCTGGAGTGGCCATCTCAGTCTCCTGACCTCAAGATCATTGAGCCTCTCTGGGGAGATCTCAAAACATGCCGTTCATGCAAGACAGCCCAAGAATTTACAGGAACTGGAGGCTTTTTGCCAAGAGGAATGGGCAGCTTTACCATCTGAGAAGATAAAGAGCCTCATCCACAAAAGACTTCAAGCTGTCATTGATGTTAAAAGGGGCAATACACAGTATTAAGAACTGGGGTATAAACTTATGAGCACTATAATATATATATATATATATATATATATATATATATATATATATATATATATATATTATATATATATACATATACACACACACATACATACATACACACACATATACTTTTTTTTTGAGTTGGGAGGGAAACGGACATGAAAATTTTTTATTGGGAACCGTTTGAACTTGGATGGGGTTGTGGGGGAACATGGGACACCCCGAAACTAAACAACTAGCCAATTTGAGGGCTCCTCACCTATCTTGCTGAACTGCACCAAAATTAAATGTTCCACAGAATCTCTATGCTGAATGTGACTGACTTTTCCCAGAGATCAAAAGCTACACACAGTCATTGACTTTCCACCACGGGGGTCATGTACTCACACGGCCACAGGATAATCGGTTGCCTCAATCCAACATCTAGCAGGCACTTCTCAGTGAGGGAGATGCAGGCTCACATCACCAGAGGACAGCTGGAAACTGTCCCCATTGGCTTCTCCAGACCCAACTTGACTCCAGGACTTAAGCTTACGAATAGCACTCCTGCCCCAGAGGTCTCCTCCAGCAAGACTGGACGTAGGAACCCAGCACCGCGGCCTCCGGCCTCAGACTATTTATGGCCTCTCTCACCAACTGCTGGGCACACCCCCCTAGAGATTGGCTGGAGTCACATCAATTTTCAGGCTGCCTACCATGTTTTTCTTCCTTACTCTTCGAGCTACCTAAAATTACCCAATATCTTAAACTAGAGGGTGCCACACACAGCATATTTTTGCCAGGAACCTTGGTCTTAACCATTTTAGGTACGGAGATCCGCACATCAGGATTACAAAAAGTGAAAAAATACGGTTTATTTTAAATTTGGGGTAGGCAAGGAAAAGGTTACATGAGTACAAGACAGACATGTTTTAAAGCTCACATCTTTAAGTTGGACTCATTATATTACATCACACATATTTACACATACATCTGCTTTCAAAAATATTAAAGTGTTTTTTATAAAGTGCTTAATTTTTTATTTTTTTTTAAACATTCACCATCTTGACTGGAAGTCCTATCGGCAGGTGCAAGACTCTGCCATCATATTTTCATATTCCTTATATAGAATATTGCCACCTGGCTCAATCATAAGAACACTGATGGGACCATAGGAGTAAGGGACACAAGAAGGACGCGGGACATTCCCATCAACCACTTGACTGATAAAGTTCTGAATAATGGCATGGTTTGGTGAATTGTACCCCGAATGAAGGACTTGGGGGCAATCCCCCTTACAGAAGCCAGGGTTGTACCTATGTGGAGCAATGATCCAGTGGTCCCATCCTAGCTGGTGGAAGCTGACCCAGAACGGATGCAGTGAGCAGCGATCCTTGGATGGTCTACCTGGTTTGGGAATCTTCGGAAGCTTAATGCCGATAGTCTCTGCTCGACGTGGTTTCCTCACCAGCGTGCCTGGCTTTCTCTCACCTGGATTCAAAGAGATTGTGCTCTCTTTGGATCGATTGTGAACAGTGTAATTGAAATACATTAACAAGAAGGGAATGTGGGCTGGGGAAACGGCCAATGAATCTAGAGGACGTTTCCCAGTATGCCTACATGATATCTGAATGTGCAAAACTTGGCCGGGATGGTCCACCAGTGGTTTGACGTAGGATGTGAGGTCTGTCTCAACCCACTTGCGTATTCCTCTGGGAACTCTTGTTTTAGGAGAGACACCATTATTTGTCATGAGATCCACCTCACATAAATAGTAATTGTCCTTCAAATGAAGTGCTCTTGGGTGCATCACTGTTGCTCTTTCAAGTTCTTTTGCTTTTACAGAGTGAAGGTTGAATTTCAAGTCTTGGATCCACCAAGACCCTTCTGGAAAACAAAAGACGAATAGTCAAGCTATAACTTAAACCCAAATCTTTTGGTTTTTGTATAGAGTAGGAATTGACACTCCTGACAGGTTTTTTTTCCTTGCCATCTGTGCCCCATTGGGGACATTAGAATTACTTTAACTTCTTGACCTCTATACAGAAGAGGAAATCTCTCCAAGACCCCATACACACTATACAACTTTTATTGTCAGATTTCCTTTAGGATTTACCAAAACCATGTAGTGCAAGGGCCTGCCTGAATGCATACAAATTAAAACTCTTATGCAGCGTACACACGGTCGGACTTTGACCGGACTTGTCCGACAGACCAAATCCGGCGAACAATTCGATCGTGTGTGGGCTTCACCTGACTTTTCCGGTCGCAAATCTGAGGGACTTTAGATTTGGAACATGCTTTAAATCTTTACGTTGTAGCTCTGCCGGACCCAGAAATCCGCTCGGCTGTTTGCTAGTCCGACGGACAAAAACCGACGCTAGGGCAGCAATTGGCTACTGGCTATCAACTTCCTTATTTTAGTCCGGTGTACGTCATCACGTACGAATCCGTCGGACTTTGGTGTGATCATGTGTAGGCAAGTCCGTTCGTTAAAAAGTCCGTCGGAAGTCCGCTGGAAAGTCTGTATGACAAGTCCGGTCGAAAAGTCTGCCCGTGTGTACGTGGCCTTAAGGTTTGACCTCATATGGTTTTGGTAAATCTGAAGGAAAAGAAAATATACAGAAAATTGTATAGTGTGTATCCAGCTTAAGATAGAGGACATCATCCTAGACCAGCCTTTCTCAACCTTTCTACCCCAGAGGAACCCTTAAAAGAATTTACAATTCTCAGAGAACCCCTGCTAAAGCCAATTAATTGGTGGTCAAAGGGAGGAATTCTCTTTAGATTGGTGGTCAATGGGAAGAATGCCCCCCTTACATTGGTGGTCAATGGGAAGAATGCCCCCCTTACATTGGTGGTCAATGGGAAGAATGCCCCCATTACATTGGTGGTCAATGGGAAGAATGCCCCCCTTACATTGGTGGTCAATGGGAAGAATGCCCCCCTTACATTGGTGGTCAATGGGAAGAATGCCCCCCTTACATTGGTGGTCAATGGGAAGAATGCCCCCCTTACATTGGCTGTTAGTGTGAAGAATGCCCCTTACAATGGTGGTCAGAGTGCCACCCTTCCAGACAGATAAAAAGATAAATTAGAGCTATACAGCTGGCTCTACCAAGCGGCATTGACCCTGGAACTATGCAGGAACCATCAGGTGCAAGGTCAATCAGCCACAGTTCAAGGAACCCCTAGCAACCTCTGGAGAAACACTGGTTGAGAATGGCTGTCTTAGATAGTTGCTTTTGGAAAAAAAAAACAAAAAAAACACCACGGAGTTACTTACCGGTAACATTCTTTTCCAGGAGTCTTTCAGGACAGCCACCATAGAGACACTGGCTCCTCCCCTCTCAGGAAACACCGCCTTTCAATTCCAGATTAAAAACCCCACTGTCCCTCCAGCCCCTCAGTTCTTCAAGAGTACCTCCGGCCAGCTGGGGAGATTAGAATTATGCCGTGTACACACGAGCGGACTTTACGGCGGACTTTGCCCGGCGGATTTTTCGACGTACTTTACGACGGACTTTCTGAATGAACGGACTTGCCTACACACAATCCACCAAAGTCCGTCGAATTCGTACGTGATGACGTACGACCGGACTAAAACAAGGAAGTTCATAGCCAGTAGCCAATAGCTGCCCTAGCGTGGCTTTTTAGTCCGTCGAACTAGCATACAGACGGCGGACTTTTCGACCGGACTCGATTTCAACGGATAAATTTTAAACAAGTTTCAAATCTAAGTCCGTCCAACTTTTGAGAAAACAAAGTCCGCTGGAGCCCACACACATCGAATTGTCCGACGAAATCCAGTCCGCCGGGCAAAGTCCGCCGTAAAGTCCGCTCGTGTGTACGCGGCATAAGTCATACTAACCTTTATCTTACCTGAAGATCTCATGCGATGAGTTCTCATAGATAGCCAACAATTTGGGTGCATACCGGTGCTGTCCTGAAAGACTCCTGGAAAAAGGATGTTACCGGTAAGTAACTCAGTTTTTTCCCCCGTTCGTCTTTCAGGACAGCCACCATAGAGAGGATAAGCGAGCACCTTATCTTAGAGTGGGACTACTGCCTGCAGCACTTTACACCCTGGTCTTTGGCTGACAGCAGGTCCAACCTGTAGTGCTTCACGAACGTGGCAAAACTGGACCACATTGCAGCCCTACAGATCTGCTCTGGAGAAGCAGCAGCCCACTCTGCTTGAGAAGTCGCCACTGCCTTGGTGGAATGTGCCCCAATACCCTCCAGTGGCTCCAACCCCCCCAATCACATAGGCCTGACTAATGGCCAACCTTAACCATCTGGCTATCGTACGTAACAAAAAAGGAATCAGATTTCCTAAAATGTTGTGTATTAGGTACTGAAGGACGCACCTTCTAATGTCCAATTTATGAAAAATTGGTTCCTGTTCCCTCACAGGATTCGAACAGAAGGTAGGTAAAGTAATTTCTTGACCTCTATAAAAACCTAGAGGCAACCTTTGGCAAAAAGGCCAGATCCGTTTTAAAAATCAAACGATCCGGGAAAACCTGAAATAAAAGGTGCCCTAATAGAGAGGGCATAGACTCACTCTCCCTGCCGTGGTTAATCGCCACCAAAAACCGTTTAGGGGGTGAGCATTTTTAACGTACAGGACTCCAACGGCTAAAAAGGTTCTCCTGTAAGGGCCTGTAAAACTAAAAAAGATCTCACACTGGGAAGGGGGGGGGGGGGGGGGATTCTGACTGGTCTGTCTGCCTAAGGCTCTGAAATACCTAGCTATCCAAGGATCTATTCCTAGCGGCTTTTCCAGGAAAACACTCACTACGCTGCGTACATCGAAGGAGCTTTCTGTGCACCAGCTATTGAAGCGTCTCCACACTTTTAGGTAGATAGCTTGCGTCTCCCTTTTTCTGCAACTTAGTAGAGTCGCCACTAAATGATCCGAGAAGCCCTTGCCCTTCAGCAATTCCTCCTCAGTAGCCACGCTGCGAGGTTCCACCACTCCACCTGGGGACAACAGATCGGCCCCTGAGAAAGAAGATCCTCTTGGATAAGCAGAATGCAGGGGAGGTTCCATAGCCAGACCCATCAAGATGGAGAACCACGGCCTCCTGGGCCAGTGTGGCACAATCAGAATGAAGGTTGTGTCTTCCAACTGAAACTTTCTCAGAACCGCTGGAATCAGTACAGGTGGGGGGGTGGAAGGCATAACACCTGGAGAAACGCCAGTTCTGAGCCAGTGCATCCACCCCGGCCACTCCGTCCTGTTAAGGGAAAAGAACAGGCGCGCTTTTGTGTTCTCCCTCGAAGCCTAAAGGTCCACACAAGGGACCCCCCCACTTTCGAGTGATCATCTTGAAGATGTCCTGGTTCAAATCCCAGTTGCCCTCCCTCCTCAGCATCTTCCTGCTATGAAAATCCTCTACCTGGTTTTGTTCCCCCTTCAAATGTACCGCCGAAAAGGGATAGAATGTTTGATTCGGCCCACCTGAGGATGGATTCCGCCAGGACCCACAAGGATCTGCTCCTTGTATCCCCTTGCCTGTTGATATAGGCCACTACTGAGGAGTTGTCCTAATGGACCTGCACATGCTGCCCTGGAGTTCGCTCTGAACGCCAATGCTATTGCTCTCAATTCCCTCCAGTTCGAGGACTTTTTTGCATCCTCCCTCCCCCAAGTACCTTGTACCATTTGGGACGAAACCAAACTGGATTTTTCCAGGTTCAAGAGCCACCCCAAGTTTTCTAGGATGTCTCTTGCTACCTGAAGATCCTGGGACAACTGCTCCAGGGAAGAGGCAAACAGGAGTAGATCATCCAAGTATGCAACTAACGAGATGCCTCTGAGCCACAAGAAAGCCAGGACCTCCACCATCACTTTGGTGACGATGCGGGGGGGGAAGAGGATAGCCCAAAAGGGGGTGTTCTGAACTGTAAATGGAACATTCCTTCCCTGGTTTTTACCGCAAGCCTGAGAAACCTCTGATAGCCCTCTGCGACTGGGATGTGCAGATAGGCGTCCTTCAAATCTATCGACGCCATGAAGCAGTTCGGGGGAAGAAGCGCCTTCCCCGAGTAGACAGAGTCCATCCGGAATCTCCTGTATGTAACTGAGACATTTAGAGGCTTCAGGTTCATGATAAGCCTAAACTTTCCCAAAGATTTGCGAACCACAAAGATGTGTAAATAGAAGCCTCTGCCGGTCTCTTCTGCTGGGACTCATACCACCACCTCCTGTTCCTCCAACTCCTTTGGGGAGGATAAAAGAGCTGACGATTTTTCTGCGCATTTTGGCAGCTCGGTGACAAGTCTGTGCGGAGGATCCCTCTTGTTATCCCTTCTTATGATCCCTAACACAAACTGGTTGGAGGTGATCTCCCACTGTGGGAGGAAGGCCCCCAATCTTCCTCCCCTGGTGGTTAACCCATCATTGGGTTTTCTTGGGCTGTTCAGGAGGGCAAAAAATCATCCCTCCACATCCCTTGCCCTTCTGCCCCCAAGCCAGTGGCAGCTGGTGAAGTTTTAGGATGGGGGGGGGCGTGAGATCCCGCCCTTCCATTTTGACCCCTCCCACTTCGTGAAAATGGGCGTGGTTTCAGCAAAATAGTGGGTGTGACTCTAAGGTGGCGTGGTTAGCGTCTGAGATGAACAAGGGATGGAGGGAGAGGGAGAGAGGGACAGCAGGCCTAGATCCTACACAACAATAGAAATGTGTATTCTAGAAAGTTTAACAATCAGCAGATAAAGATACTCCAAACACCTGGTGTTAGCACTTCAATCATCCCGGCACCATGGTTGTTATGGTGTCAGGATGATTGAAGCGCATTATTTCTATTATTACATTGTAATATAAAATTAAATCATTCAACTCACCATAATGCAGAATCAGTGGGAGCCCCGAGTGTGTCACTAGCTACGTCGCCTACAACCAGATGCCATCAGGCGTCCCCAGCAGTCCGTCCTTACATCAGGTGCCCCCAGCGGAGTCCCTCCTTACATGCAGCCTGTGTCACATCAAATGCAGCCTCTGTCCCCCCCCCAATGCAGCCTCTGCCCCCCCCCCCCCAATGCAGCCTCTGCCCCCCCCCCCAATGCAGCCTCTGCCCCCCCCCCCCCCCAATGCAGCCTGTCCCCCCCCCAATGCAGCCTCTGTCCCCCCCCCCCCAATGCAGCCTCTGTCCCCCCCTCCCCCCCAATGCAGCCTCTGTCCCCCCTCCCCCCCAATGCAGCATGCCTGTGTCCCACTACATGCAGCATGCCTGTGTCCCACTACATGCAGCCTCTGTTGCCCCAAATGCAGCCTCTGTTCCCCCAAATGCAGTCCCCCCCATTCTCCACACAGCGGTACTTACCTTGGGTCTCCTGCGGTGTCCTCCTCACACTGGCACCAGCATTCTTCCCGTTTCTTCTCTGGGGCGCAATGAGAATGTCAATCAAATCTTTAGTGCCGAGTAGCTTCCGCCCAGCGCCTGTAGTATGCATTACTATGGCCGGGCGGAAGCTATTTGGCGCTTCAGAAAACGCCAAAAGGCGGGCTAAACGCCCGCAAATGCAGCGCCACGTCTGCAATCTCGTGATTGCATAGATATGGCGCTTCCTATAAGTGCACTGTGTCCGGCGTCCGAACACAGTGCACTTAAGGACCTTTTTTTTCCTTTTTTTTTTTTTTAAAGGGCCAGTAATTAAATTTTTTTTTTTTTTTTTGCTGTCCGGAGGGGGCGGCACCCCAAGCCCTTTTCTGCCGTTCCGCTTTTGGGGCTTCAAACTTTTTCTGAGGATGAGACTTTTTAAGTCTCTTCTCCAAATTTCCTTTTAGTGGGAAAGGCCTTTTTCTTATCGCCCGTCTGATTCAAAGCGGCCTCCAACCCTGGTCCGAACAAAAGATCCCCTGTGAGCGGAATCCCACAGAGTTTAACTTGAGACGCGCGGTCTCCTTGCCACGTCTTAGGCCATAGGGCCCTTCGTGCTGAGTTGGTCAGGGCTGAGGACCTTGCGGACATGCGCACCAATTCGGCTGAAGCATCCGCAATATAAGCAACCCCCTTAAGTAGCATAGGGAAGGAAGACAATAGTTTTTTGGCGTCCCTGCTTCAATGTGCGCCTTAATTTGAGTAAGCCAACATTCCATGTTGCGGGCCACCACTGTGACCACCATGGCAGGCTTAAGGTTTCCCTGCGACGAGTCCCAGGACTTCAAGAGCGAGTCCATCCTTCTGTCCATGGGGTCTGAAAGAACCCCCATGTCCTCGAAGGCCAGGTCCGTATGTCTGGAAACCTGTGAAAAAGCTGCATCTAGCCTGGGAGATTGATTCCAGACTAGAGCCTCCTCTTCCCCAAATGGAAACCTTAGTTTCAGAGCCCTTGAAAAGAAAGGTTTCCTTTAGGGATCTTGCCATTCCTTTTTGATGGCTTTGACCAACACATCATGGACAGGGAACACCCCTCCTTTTCTGTTCCCCCAGACACTTGTACATCTGGTCATGGAGCGATAACGCCTTCTTTTCCTCTTGTATTCCCAAAGTGGTGTGGATATCTCCTAAGAGATCCTCCACTTCATCAAGGGAAAATTAATAACGAGAGGTTCTTGTGGATTCCCCATCCACCCCCTCTTCATCCGACTCCCCCTGGGAGTCAGAAGCGGTGTTGTCTGGCTCCTCCTCAATTTCCTCTCTGGAGTCCCCTGGTCTCTCTCCACTAACAGAGGGAGTATCCACTGGACTAGGTGTAACACTCTGCTGCGCTGGTTGAGGATTGCTCGGGGGCTGCGGCAACCGGAAACTAGAAAAGCGTGCCTTTAAAGACTGAAAGGTGCTAGAATGCTCCTTGGACGCCGCAAGGTCCGTACCCTGTTCTGCCGCCTGCTCCCTCACTAACCCCTCAATGCACTCCTTACAGAGCGCCTTGGTCCAGGAATCTCCCATGGTAACCCTGCATGAGGGACATTTCTTCTTAGAACTGTGGGGCAACTTTTTTTTGTTTGTGGCTTTCTGAAACACAGAGCAGCCATAAATGTTTAAGCCCACCAGCGCTACCACAGAGGACCACCGGGAGTGCCCCCCCCCTGGAACCAACCACCACCAGGGTCCCCTTCACCACCAACCACCAGGAAGGGGAAACACCCGTGGAGCTAACGGGGATAGGTAAGGGAACACCACCCCAGGGTTCCTCTTACCTTAGAGTGGCTGGTGCTGTTCTCTCCAGGAGCTGTCCGTGAAGCCTCTGCCTCCAACATGTCCCACTGAGGGTGGGTGGTCGAACGTGCCTCCTACCGTTGTGCACAGCGAACGGCCGCACCAGCCAAAGGCTCGGTCCGTTCTTGTAAGCCGCGTCCAGAACCGGTAGACACGGCTCCACAGGAAGTGCCCCCACCGGAACAGACATCACCCGTCGTCTGGCCTGGCCTCTAGCTCCAACGCTGACTGCTTTGCAGGGGGGACCTGGTGCACCTCCCGCAGCACCCCCCTTGGCGGAAGAGAAGCGGACCTCCCCAGTCTTTCCTTCTTCCCCAGGAGAAGCTGGGGTGCACCGAACGCCACCAAATAGGGCCCCCTAGCCACCAGGCAGCACTATAGAGAGACCACTGTCTCCCCCTTCACAGGTAGGTCTGGCCTCAGCCTCCCTGGCTGTTTAGCCCTCGGCTCCTTAGCGATGTCTCCCCCCGGAGGAAACACCATAACTGGGGGGTCGGCAGGACGGTGAGGTTTTTAATCTGGAATTGAAAGGCGGTGTTTCCTGCGAGGGGAGGAGCCAGTGTCTCTATGGTGGCCTTAATGGAAGACTCCAATTCCGATGACAACAAATTTTGGAATTTTCCATAATTTTCAGTCCAAAGCATTTCGCCTTGTCTTGGGTGTGACTGAGCTAGAATAGCCACCCAATGGAGTCCCACCGAACCTGGTGTGATTAAACCTTTAACAGGCCCTTATTGTCATCACAAAAGGACATTTACCTTTTCAACTTTCATTAAAACAATCCCTGGTGGTCCTGCCTTCTTAAGGCACCTTCTGTCATAGAGTGACAGGTCTCATTCTACTGGTCATCACTTGGCCTCCAAAGGAGAAGACCAAACTTTTTATTATTATTATATTAGGACATCACAATGTGCCGCTTTGCAAACACATAACCACTCATGTGCACAGCATGATTGCCAACCACCCTATTTAATAACGTGGGGAGGAAATCTTCCAATAGGGACACTAGTTCTGGTGAGCTGAGGAGCTCCAAGGGATTCCCTTAAATTGCAGAGATTTACTCTCACTTCCTGTTGTGGCTCCAAGACAGGAAGTGGAGAGAAATCTCCCAAATGGGACCAAAAAAAAAAAAAAAAAAAAAAAAAAAAAAAAAACAACACTGAACGGAGGTTAATGCCTTTAGTTTTTGCCTTTAGTTACTACTTTAGATATAATCCTTGTTTGTCACTTTTTTTTTCCATTCCTTGTAACATCAGTGCTGCTGATCTCCTGCAGACCCTAGTGATGGCTGCCTGGCACTTTTCCTGATGGTGACAACAGTGGATCATGTCTGTGTAATGTGTGTTGAAAAATCCAGGGTGACAACGTAGGGGCAGAATTAAGGGACAGGGGACGGAGCATTGTCACTCCTATAAATGGAATTGCCTGAACAAAGTATTAAATACAGCTGTTAAAATGACAAACAAGTTAAAAGTATATTGGCAGGCATTTTTCTTTTCAGATTTGGAACGAGTGGAGAGGGATTAGAACCCCTGGAGGATTTTTATTGATGCCTGTGTCCTGGTGACTTATCAGCAAGAGTGAAAGAAAATTCCACATTTGAGTGTGGAACAGAACACCAATAAAGGGGAAATCCTCCAATGGGGACACTAGTTCAGGTGACAACCCTCACTTCCTGTTTTGGCTATGGGACAGGAAGTAAAAGGAAAATCTCCCGATGAAACACAGATGGCAAAAAAAAAAAAAAAAGTCCAGGGGGTTATATAAAAAAATAAAAAATATGGTTTTGCTTCATTTTATAAGCGATTAAGTTTACACATTATTTAAAGGATCTCTAGGCACAATGGATCTGGATCTGTCAATTTTTTATTGTGGTCTACGTCCTCATTGGGGAGAGTCGCCCCGCTGTTTTTCCTGCTGCCCATGGACACCAAGAAAACAAAAGAGAGGGGAATGCCAAAAATGTTTGGGCTGTCCCCAGGAGAGGAGGGGAAATCTTCCAATGGGGACATTAGTTCTGGTGACAACTAAGAGGGGAAATTTCTGGGACAGGAAGTGAAAGAAAACTTTCCCCAATAGTACACAGACTGCAAATACACACTTTAGATTAGCTCCCACTTCCTGTTGCATCTCTGGGACAGGAAGTGAAGGGACATTTCCCTCAATAGTCACACACACACACACACAGCAAAAACATACACTTTAGATTTACATTCACTCTCACTTCCTGCTGTGTTTCTAGGACAGGAAGTGAATGTAAATGTTCAATGGTACACAGACTGCAAATACAGACACTGCACTGGTGACAACTAAGGGGAATTCCCCTCACTTTTGGAGATTGCCTTTCACTTCCTGTTGTGTCTCTGGGACAGGAAGTGAAAGGAACTTTACCCATGGTACACAGACTGCAGATACATACACTTTAGCTTTCCCCTCACTTCCTGTAGTGTCGCTGGGACAGGAAGTGAAAGGAAATTTTCCCAATGGTACACAGACAACAGATACATACGCTTTTGATTTCCTCTCCCTTCCCGTTGTGTCTCTGGGACAGGGAGAAGGGAAATTTCCCCCATGGTACACAGACAGCAAATACATACACTTTAGATTTCCTCTCAGATCTTCCTCTCTGTCCTGTGTTTCTAGGACAGGAAGTGAATGTACATTTCCCCCAATGGTACACAGACTGCAAATACATACAATGCTCTAACTACTAAGAGGAATTCCCCTCACTTTGGGAGATTTCCTTTCACTTTCTGTTGTGTCTCTGGGACAGGAAAAGAGGAAATGAACCCCAAGGGTACACACACTTTTTTAGATTTCCTCTCACTTCCTGTTGTGCCTCTGAGACAGGAAGTGAAGGGGAATTTCCCTCAAAAGGTACACACACAGCAAATACATACACTTTAGGTTTACTCTCACTTCCTGTTGTGTTGCTGGGATAGTAAATGAAAGGAAATCCACCCCCCCCCAATGGTACACAGCAGATACATACGCTTTTGATTTCCTCTCCATTTCCTAATGTTTTTCTGGGACAGGAAGAAGGGAAATTTTCCCCCATTGTACACAGACAGCAGATACATACACCTTAGATTTCCTCTCACTTTCTGCTGGGTTTCTAGGACAGGAAGTGAATGTACATATCCCCTAATGGTACACAGACTGCAAATACATACAATGCTCTAGTGACAAGGGGAATTCCCCTCACTTTTGGAGATTTCCTTTCACTTCCTGTTGTGTCTCTGGGACAGGAAAAGGGGAAATGTACCCCAGGGGTACACACACAGCAAATACATACACTTTAGTGAGTTTCCTCTCACTTCCTGTTGTGTTGCTGGGATAGGAAGTGATAGGACATTTCCCCCATGGTACACAGACAGCAAATACATACGCTTTTGATTTCCTCTTCCCTCCCATTGTGTCTCTGACAGGAAGCAGGGAAATTTCCCCATGGTATACACACACAGCAAATACACACACTTTAGATTTCCTTTAGCTTCCTGTTGTGTCTCTGGGACATGAAGAAATGAAATTTCTGGTATACTGACTGCATACACTGTTCTGGTGACAACCAAGAAGGGGAATTCACCTCACTTTGGGAGATTTCCTCTCACTTCCTGTTAAGTCTCTTCGACCAGAAGTGAAGGGAAATTTTACCCAATGGTACACAGACTGCGAATACA